>OY757010.1:176887457-177270352 GCA_963580285.1 Lucinisca nassula
TTATATCCTGGAAGTTTTGTTGGTTTACTATCTTTTTTGAGAAGGTTTCTTGAATAGCTGTTACCTCCGGTGTGTAGCCTAAAGTTTCTAGATAATGGCCTAAGGCCCCGAGTTTTGTTCCGTTCTCCTTGCCAGACAGACTACGGGCGTTCCACTGTAACACGCGGATTTTAGCAGTGGTGCTGGGATCCATAATTAGGCAGTAATATATTTTTGTTTTAACGGCGTGAGTTTTTACGTCCACCCTTGATCCTTGGTCTAGGATCGATGGAGCTATAGTCCGCGTTTTTCCTTAAGAGCTCTTGTGGTTCGCGTTTGTTATGTTGCCTCCTTGGGATTATTGTTTTCCGCCTATTTTGTGCGGGTGCGGGTGCGGTGCTTAATTCTTTTTCTTTCGTTGCTTCTGTAGGTGATTGGGGGTTCTCGCTTTTTGCGGTGTGTACCCCTGTGGTGCCCGACGTATTCATGTTGTCGGTTTCCATTATGTTTGCGGTGGCGTTTTCGACGACGAGGTCTATGACCTCATCTGATGCCTTGGTGCTCAGCAGATTTTGTTTGTTGAGCTCGTGCAAGATTGAGCTCGTGGCTTTTTTTATCGCCGCGGCGATTAGCGTTTCGACCTCCATTTTTGTATAGGTCTCCTTTGTGTTGTGTGCATGGGGTGCGGTATGGGCCGCACTGGGGGTTGCGGTGAAAGCCGCACTGGGGGTGCGGTATAAGCCGCACTGGGGGGGGGGGGGGGGGGGGTGCGGTATAAGCCGCACTGGAGCTCCTGATTTCTTGCGCGGTGTTTTGTGTTTGAGCTTTTTTTTGTTCCCAATCTCTGGCTATTTGACCGTATATTTGGTCGATTTGCGCCTTGTAATTGAGGAAAATGTTGCACCCGCGCCATGCTACTCCATGGCCGGCTAATCCGCAGTTTGCGCATTTTTTATTATGTTTAGTTTTGCATTCATTGTGCTTATGGATCCCAGCACAGTGCGGGCATGTGTTTTTTTTACTTCTGCAGTTTTTTTTCCGAGTGTCCATATTTTTGACATTTTTGACAGCGCAAATACTGCAAAAAGCATGGTTGCAGAGGATAAGTGATATCTGCTGTACTGGTTAGCTCGAAAGTCGGTGTTTCCTTATTAAATGTCAATTTGACTAAATCGAGATCTCTGCCCCTGGATGCTATCCTACGTGAATCGCAAATCTGATAGCGCCCAAAGTCAAACATCTCCCTGAGTTTTCCTGCCTGATATTTGCCCCGATGTTCAGTGTTGCGTATGTCATTTTTGTTGCTGTTTATTGCGCGCGTTGTTTGCGCTACCTTGTAGTTCCGCTAAGCTTGTGCCTATTGTAATTTTGAGTTCGAGCCCCTGGTAGTGAAAGCGCCGCTTTTACTTCTTTGGCAGCCGGGATTTTGAAAATGGGGCCCTTTCCCTTCCCAGGGGCATGGGCTTCGATGACCTCCCCTATGTAGGTCTTGAAGCTGGTCGCAAACTGTTCCATTTTCTGTATGGGGAAAGCGCCCCCCACCAGCGCGAACATAACGTAAACGTACGTCATCCCCGTCGCCGCTGTTTGGCGCGCCTCCGTTCTTTCCTTGCTTGAGGCGGGGGTAGGGACGTGGGACTGAGCCCTAGCCATGCTCCCCTCTTTGTGGGTCCTCCCATTTTTTTGCCCACTTCCGTGAAGCCCCCTTTCTCCATGTCCTCCTCCTCGGCCCCAGAGTCAATGACCAGGACTGAATCCAGGTCTTCTACCCCCTCCCCCAATCCAAGGTTTATGGCCTTAGGTAATGGGCGCCCCTCGAAGGACTCCCCCTCTGAGTCGCTTGACAGGTATGTCCTATTCCGCTTCTGACCTGCTGCCTGGCTCTGATCAGTCTGATCAGGGGCCACCTTCCCTTTAGAAGACCCGGGTTTTGGGGTAGAGGTCATGTTTGACCCCAGGGATCCCGGCAGGGCGAGGGTTTTGCCTAATCTGGCCCTCCCAGTCCTTACCCTGAGGGGCGGGCCCTCCAGGGAGGGGCTCAGAGACCTTTGTCTCCGAGCTCCCCCCTGCAGGGCTCGTCACCAGGTCCGCAGCCATATCGCAAACATCCCTGGTGTTGTCCAGGCCCTCCCCCTCACCAGCCAGCTGTCTTGGATCAGCAGAGTCCACTCCCGGGCCCGTACCCTGCGCCCCTGAGCCTGTCGCGACCTCATCATGACTTGACTTGATAGATTTTGTAAGGTAACCGGGCGCTGAAAGCACATAGGGGCTACCCCCATCTCGCTAAATGGGATTAGTTTATGAACTGCTCTTCCCAGGGCCTCCAATGTGCTGGCACTTGTCAATTCGACAGGTGTCAGCTGACCAATGGGAATATACTGAACTCTTAATCGGAGGAAGGCACAAATCGCACCAAGGTACAGCGTTTGTCCTAAGAAACACAGTTCTATAGCGATTTTAGAATTTTGAGTGCAGGAATCAGACCAAAGACGGGCTCTAGTATGTGATGACGTGTTGCCAATTTCGACTGCCAAATGTGTCAGAGCACAGCCCTGTTTTCGAATGTCTGGCCGAGGAAAAAAGCTAACATACATTATCAGTTCTGGCTTCCATTATTCTCTGCCTCCACCCCTGACATGGCAAAGAAAACGCCTTCGGTCACGATGCTTGTTAAAGGGTGATAACGCATGAAATTTTTGAATTTTGAACAGGCATCTAAAGTGAGCCAGGATTGGTGACTAATAGACCAGCCAATTCCGGCTATTGCAAAAAGTCCTAGTACCCGTGCTCTCATCACGGAGACCTGCCTATGCAAGTGGGGTTCAAAATTGGACAGGTGTGTCTTCGTGATGTGTTTGGAGGTATGTGTTTGTTTGGGAAAGGCAGTGATGAGGCTAATCAGCCGTTTTGCAATCCCGCTAATTTTTATTTTTGAATGGTCTTCCAAAAGGCATTTTTAAGGGACTTTCTATTTCCAAATACCTAGCAAATGGTGGATATTGCCGTTGCCCCGCCTATAAAGATATTTAGCGTGTGACATGTCCCCGTTTGTATGCTCTGTTCTGGCAGTATTTATGCCTTCGCTTTGCCTACTTCAGGGGACTTCATTCTGTTGGTACCTAGGGGGAGCCCATTACGGGCTTTCTCCCAGGTGCCCTCAGGATGTTGTCCTGACGGGCTCCGTCGAGCCTCCTCTCGTTCCTGAAATAGAAAAGTCGGATTAGTGCTTTCGGACCCCATGTGTGCGCTCGGATCAGTGTAGTTGTGTCCAGTTTCTTGTCGCCCGGGGTCCCACCTGTACCTGTAATACAAACAAAAGTCATTAGTGCATATTGTGCTTGTGCTAATATGACCCCGCCATCCGTCACATATTTTGGCTTCCCATTCTGTGCACAGGGCGGGCCGGGCTTGTGACGGGGGTCCCCCACAAAGGCACGGTCCGGCTCTTAGGGTAACTTGTTCAAAACCAAGTTAACGGGTGGCGCGGTTATTGTGAAGAATTACCTTCCCATGGGGGCTGCCTGTCCTGCCGCGGCATGTTACCTCATCGGAACACTCATAAGTGCAAAGCACATGAGCCGCAACCACAGTGTCCCGAATCGGCTTGTCGCCGCAGGTTTAAGCATGTCCGTGGGAGTTTTCGGGCTATGGGATTTTCTTATGATGCACCCTTGCCCGTGGTCTGTTATGATGTTGAAGGTATAGGAGGGTCATTGGTTTGTCCTTTGACGGGGGTTAGCCTCGGCGGGGCACCCATAAGTGCAAAGCAAATGAGCCGCAACCACAGTGTCTCGCTTTGACGCCCCCGTCTCAGGTCCAAGTGCAGATTGACGGTAGGTGACGGTTGCCTAAGCGTGGTGTGTGGGTAACAAAAGCTGTTTTTCTTATATTACTTCCCAGTAATTTGTGTCTTTAAGGAATTTCTTAACCGCCTCGGCTATGGCCGAGCAGTGTTTTTCGGGAGGAGATCTTGTAGGTGTACCGATTCATTTCCTAATTTGATCATTTCAGATTTTATCTCTTCTCGTGCATGGGCGTTTGTTACACATTCAAACAAGATGTGTTGTGTTGTTTCTAGTTCATAGTTATCGCATTTTCTGCATAGACCCGTTGTGTTTCCTAGTTGAGTGAGGTTGGCATTTAGGCCGTTATGGTTAAATCTCAAACGGGAAATTACCACGTCTAATTTTCTGTTGTTGCTAAATTGGTGGGCAGATTTACCTACTGTGGGCTGGAGGAGTTGGTAATGCCTCCCGGTGTTGGTTGGGTTTCTATCCCATAGAGCTTGCCATTTTCTCGTTATGGCGGTGTCTATGATTGTATAGATCTCCAGTTTTGAAGGGAGAGTATAATCTTTAATACCTATATCTAGTGCTAATCTGGCTGTTTCGTCGGCCGCCTCATTACCGGGGATGCCGACGTGGGATGGGATCCAGTCGATATCAATGTCTTGCCCTTCTCTTTTTGCCTTATCTAGTTTAGACAGGATTGAGTCAATTTGGTCAGGTCGTGTTTTGGATTTTCCTGACTGTAGGGCCTGGATAGCGCTAAGGCTGTCCGTGAGTACTGTGGCTTTGGATGTCTTAACTGTGATGGCCCAGGAGATGGCCCAGTGAATGGCAATCAGTTCAGTTGTGAATACTGAGAGGTGTTGGTTTGTTTTAATCGGTACGTGAAGATTTCTCTCTGGGACAACGAATGCGGCGCCGGTTTTTCCTGTTGTGGGGTCCTTACTGCCATCTGTGTAGATTAGAGTTTTCCCAGCATGTCTGGTGCGAACATAAGAGAGGCTTTTATTTTTCATGTATTCATTTGTATTTTCTTCTTTCCTCCCCAGGACCTGATGGAGGTAACAGGAGGGTGTGTTGTGTTTGAGATCCCATTTGGATCTGTACTTGGGTGCCTGGATCTTATCGGGTATGTTGTGCTCTTTCAGGAGGGCACGAACTTTAGTACAATATGGGTTGTAGTTCTTGGCTCTCCTACATGAATAGCAACCATGATCTGTTAATAGATCATTCACTGGGAGGGATTTGCCAAGTGGGGAGGATCTAGCCCAGTATTTTAGTATGAGTTCTTCCCTTCGTAGATGTAGTGGTTTAAGTCCACACTCTACCTCTAGTGCGTTGATTGGGGTAGATCGGTATGCTCTTGTTGCTATCCTGAGGGCGTGGTTTTGAATGATATTCAGAGTTTTAAGGATATTCTCTGACGCGGAGCTGTAAGCCTGGGCTCCATAGTCAAGCTTACTAAGAATAAGGGCTTTGTATAGGATCAGGAGTGTCTTTTTATCAGCTCCAAAGGTGGTACCTGGCACTACTCGTAGTAGGTTCAGGTCTTTTTCACATCTTTCTTTGAGATCTTTAATGTGATCTCTCCAAGTCAGATGTTTGTCGAGGATCATGCCCAGAAATTTGATGTTCTGGGCCCATTCTATTTCCCTACCAAAGAGGTATAGTTTGTTTTGAGTGGTCTTCAGATTCCGTCGTTTGCTGAATATGATTGCTTTAGTCTTTAGGTTTGATACTTTGAATCCCGATCTTAGTGCCCAGGTTTCGATTTCTCTTAGAACTGATTGTAGGTCTTTGACCGCCAGTTCTAGAGTAGAGCGTTTCCCCCACACCGCGCTATCATCGGCAAACTGTGACAGGCCTATATTATTATGTGGTTTCAGGGCCTCGTGAAGGGTGTTAACAATTACGTTAAAGAGTATGGGACTTAGTACTGAGCCTTGGGGGCAGCCGTTTTCCAGGATTAGTTCCTCTGAGGTATTGTCCCCAACTCGGGTTTGAATTTTTCTATCCTTGAGAAAGCTATGGATCCACTTTAGCATGTTTCCGCTTATTCCGTATTCCTTTAGTTTGGTTATGGTGCCGGTTGACCACATGAGGTCAAAGGCCTTTTCAAGATCGAGGGCTACCGCTACTAGGATTTTGTGTTCCATGAAAGCCATGTTTATTTCTCATCATGTGTCTTTGATCTCATTTTTCTACTAATCAACAATACTAACAATACTTATCAACAATATACTAACAATATACGGACAATATACTAATACAATATACTAATCAAGATGTCACTTTTTGACACTTCTAGAAGCCAATTTTCACAGCTTGGAAAGGTGTGAAAATAGGTATGACACGGAGTATTGTGTCAAGAAGGCAAGATAAACGCAAAAAATAATAACTGAAGAGAGAGATTAATACGTCCTACCTGTCCGAAGACTGAACCTGGAGTGTCCTTTTCGCGAAAAGGAGTCAGGTCGGTTTTATACCCAAGGCCGCGCCGGGCCGGGCCGGGCCGAGCCGCCTAGCCTACCGAAAATTTTATTTTTAGTCTCTAGATACAAGTTAGATATATATTTTGGTGACTGTGGGATTAAATTATTATAAATTAGATATGTTATAACTACAAGTAGTTTCACGTATCTACATTGCTTATTTATCTTTTAATAACTGTTTTCCGAAATCCAGTGGTATAAAAGCCAAGGCGGCGAAAGAGTATTGACAATTCCGAATTTCTTTCAAATTCATCGGTTAAATTACTTCTTTTTGGCCTTATGATATTTGAATTTGATTATACGTTTAAAGTGTTCGTGATAAAATTTAATATACTCACCAGAATCACCTTAATTGATCGAATTTCTTATCTTATTTTTGTTTCTATTCTTAGAATTACCTTATTACAGGAAACGACCGAAAAGGACACACAACGACCGAAATGATCCGAATCGAATGACGACCCATGTCAGACTGTTATCCCAGTGGACAAAGTTTGTATATGCGACGTTGTTTTAATGATTGGTCAGGGACTTCAGGGTTTTACGACGTTGATTCGACGTCGTTAAAATGGCACTGGAATACTTTGTAAGGGAAATAAACAATCTTGTCCACCAAACTTTTTCAGAAAAAAAAAGTAAAAAAAAAAGGTTCCCAGCAGGTTCTCCACGTTGAATCAGCGTTGAAACAAAGTTAATTCAACGTTGTGTGCATGCAGGGTTCTGTTTTCTGTTTACTGCCATTAGGAGCTGTTTATTGACTGATGATCAGGAGGATGCAGGTTCGATACCTGCTGAGGTCGGCAGCATTCTTTCGTGGAGATTGAACATGAAAAAATTTCTTCAGTAATTCTCTCCCTTTCACTGATTCAAGAAGGGCAGTTGTCAGTTTATGGCGAAAGAATGTGCACTATACTGGTTAACCGCTTACGTATAAGCCTGCTCTTGGTAAGTGTGGATAGGTAAAATTTCTTATTCGGCAATACACGCCAAATGCGTTTAGTCTTCGCCGAGGCATTATCTTTGTCTTTTGGCGAGTTATCTGCAGGTATGCAAATAACATCGTTTTTGTTGCAACCTTTTTTTTAAAGTGACAGACTGAGATATAAAACAATTAGATAAGGCAATTAATGCACTAATCACTTACTGACTGAAGCATATTAATAAGCAATAATAATACAATAGGTAAGTATCAAAACATAATTAATATGTCTAAAACATGATTAAGAAATATGATGAGTTTCATAAAGCTCTATCTTTAGTTCCTACCATTCAGATAGTATATTTAAATGCCCTTATCATTTATCTTATATTGCCGTCCGTTGCGGTTCATTACGACGTGGCCTACATAAAACCACCAAAATACGGTTATTACAGATACTAAAAGGAATTAACTTGAATTATTACAATAAAAGGTTAAGAAAATACTTATTATGGATTGTCATGTACATTTTTTTCACACACTCATGTCTATTTTATTCAAATTCGATCAAAACGTATGATAAAAACCGCCTTGGCTTTTATACCCCTAAACATTTGCAAAATTGCAATAAAACAAAAATTAGGGGACCAAAAAGAACAAAAATTATGCTGAGTATCACGTTTGATACAAATAACATTATCATATTAAAATTTACCACTAACATTTCTTCTTCTGTTAGAATTCGGAAAAATAAAATATTCCGATCGGCATTTTTTGGCTCGGTGGCTCGGCCCGGCCCGGCGCGGCCTTGGCTTTTATACCCGACCAAGGAGTCATTGCATTGAAAATGTCTGTCAATTGAGTGAAAAGGAGCTTGATTAAAAGTTTAACCTGTGTTTCCAGCTGGCACCGCACAGTGGAGGTGTGGCTAGGACTTGTCACCCACAAAACAAGACACCACCTGGCGCATGTCTGGAACATGAAAAGCAAAATAATGGCCAAAATAATGTTTTTGTTTACAGTCGAACTTCGGTGGGTCGAACCCTTTTGGAACAATAAAATTTGTTTAGAGAAGGGTAATTCGCCCCACTGAGTGTTACTAATAGTGCCACACAGAAAGCATAATGTAGATAATTTTGGGGATTTTTTCACTGTTCTTTAATATCCATCCACCTATCCATCACTATATCGAAGCTGAAGGAATTCCACGGGGACTAAAAATATGTTTCGACTCACACATGGTAAATGAGCCCTCTGAATTCTAGCCATAGAAGTTTTGCGGTATTTTGGAGTTTAATGGCCGCGTCACGATTGGCCATAGAAGTTTTGCTGTGTTTTGGAGTACGGCACGTGTCATCTAAATTGTATTAATAAAGCTGTTGACATCAATAACTACATCTTACTTTAACCGCCGCTTATGCAATATAATATCAATTTACCTACCCAAATTTTTCCTAGGCACGCGTATGGTTTCTTTCCGGTATGCATGCTTCTATCTATGTTTTTTACCTGTAATAATGGATTATTGCATACGGCACGTGTCATCAAAATTGTATTAATAAAGCTGTTGACATTAATGACTATCTTACTTTAACCACCGCCTATGTAATATAATTCTAATTTAATATAAGAAATTATTTAGAACAATTGTGAATTTATTTCTTCTTATTTCTGCTCTTAATCTTATTAAATTCGTCTACTCATCACTACCACACTGGTCAATACATACGCACAGGCTGCGTATCGGTCGCATAGGCTTCGTATTTTGGACGCATAGGCTTCGATGAAAAATGGCGGATGACAGTTCATCAATGCAGGTAAGAAACTGCTTTTACGTTAAACTAACTGTTGTATTGCATTTCCCGATACTGACATCTGCCTTACGGACCACTTTATTAATATGCGGCTTCGTCTGTTGCAAGAAAAAGTTTGAAAAACGGAATATAGAAAAATAGACCCCAAAAGAAATTTGGCAGTCAACACAGATTCACCTGTATCTTCACTTTGATCCGGTCGCCCTATGTAACTACACGTTTTTGGCTGGTGTTCTGGCCGATAAATTGTGAATAACGATAATGAAATCGAAAATCTAATATGCAAGTTTCGTCATATCTTTTGCGAATAATAAAAATCTTGATATTTCGATACAACGCGCGTAGCTTCGTTACCTATTACAACGCGGAGGCTGCGAACTAAATTTGAAAGCACTGTATTATGTAGAATAATAGCGAATGCTATTAAATTAATGTCGCAGAATCAGTCAACCAGCGTTAGTTGGTGATGGTAAAGACATTCTGTATCATTTATACCGAAAACATTTTCAGTCTCAGCGAATGCACAAAATCTGCCAATTTACAATTATTAACACCACCATTCATAAACTCGGCAAGTCCTCGTCTAATCTGTTAAGTATTAAGCCAAATAATATTTGCACTGTATGAATTTTTGTCGTGTTTTTTTTTTTACAAAGCACGTGGCTTCGCAGGTTACAGAGATGGGAAGACGCATTACGAAAACACGCCTATTAAAATACCACTAAAAAAAGAAAAAAAAAAATACTTTCAGATAAAACATTCTGATAGTTTTAATATTTCTGCTCAAGACATAGTGTATGGGAACTTGTTACAACCGCCTGGTCTGGGCGGTTTTATCGCGTATCCACAATCTGTATTTCTGAAAGAAATAAGGAAAACAATGTATATCCTTTTAAAGCTCTGTTTTACTATATAAAAGTTGGATTTAAGGGGGTCAGAATTATATAGGCATGTTTTCGTGATTCTCCGACTTCTATTTAAATGCTTCAATCGAATACATGCAGCTCCTACAAAACTTCAGCAAAGGTTCATTAATCGCGCCTGCACTGTCTGATCCCAGTCTTCGTTTCCGATAAAATAGAAGCATCTGCTCATTAAACATATAAGCTAATTCTAGCCTTTGTAGGATCAAAGAAGAAAAAAAAAAAAGACTTTTCTTAATCTCATATCTATTTTCAATCTCTGTCCTTACATCATAAGTTTTTGCTAACCAGACTGTCTTCTTCAACATAGCCTATCAGAATCTGAATTTCATAGTGACTTAGAATATAAATTCAGAAAAATACTTGCTTGCAATGATTTCAGTAACCCATTTCGTGAAATCATTCTTCTATGACGGCTCCAACGTAAAGGCTTATTGAGAATGAGAGAGATAATGTTGGTTGGTGCCTGATGCTCTGTCTCTGGTCGGGCTCATCGGAGTCTAACTGTTGGTTTTCTTTTGCTCCAGCATTTCAGTGGTTTCTTGCTGTCGAGTCCTCACCGTTGTCTCACCTCTGTGGTTCTTTGATTTTTGTGTTCACGGAGAAGTTGCACTGATGAGTTAGGAGGCCTTCATGCGGACTGAACAAATTATTTGTCTAAATCGCGACGGAAGTAAGGGCGAGGATAGTGGCCACGTAAAATCGATTTAAGCCCCCCAGTGGAAATCTTCCACTGACCGTAACAAGGCGGCTCTTCTGTGGCGATTTATTTATGTTGTTGTTTGTTACTTACTGTGTGTATCACTTGTGTCTTTTAATTTTGGATGGCCATATGGCCATTTTGTGGGAAAGTAACTGTCCTTATGGCCTTCCTTTGTTTAGGTTTCCATTATGGTCTGGTCGCTTAATGTTTGTATTTCTTTCCCTTTGGTGTCTTTTATGGGTGGAGTAAGTTAATTGTATCAATTCCTGATCTTTGTTTTACTTCTACTTTCGATATAAGAAGATAAGATAGATAAAAATGTTTTTGCTTTACGGCCCTTTCATAACTCTATGACGGCTCCGGCCCAAAGATTTACTTTTTTAAGAAAGTCTGTCGGCTGGATGCTTACTTATGGATTTAAACTGCTTCCTTTAACCCTTAAACTACAGTTTAAAGCAAAAAGTGAAGACCCTGATAAGACGCTGCGTTTGGCCCTTCAATTCATGTAATGTGAGCAAACAGTGAAGACCCTGATTAGATGCCGTGTCTGGACATACACTGTTTGAAAACCCTAATCCATGATCTATGGATTTCCGTATTACGCAACACGCTGACCTTTCTTCGAAGAAAAATAAACGCTGCTGTTTTCTATATACAAGTTCCCGATTTGGATTTCCGACCAATCAGTGATAATCACGTGGACTTAAGCACTGTAGAGCCACTTGCACTTTTTTACTTTGTGACGATTGATAAATAATCGACCCAAAAACTAGTATTTGTCTTTTCAAAAAGTAAACGGGTCATTCATATTTAGCAATTGCAAGTATGCTTTATATGCGGTAGGGTTTGAGATGTCATTTCGTCTCAGTGTCGGGTAAAAGTCCCATAAATTCGGAAACAATGTCTCAAAAATGACCTGAATGATGTTGTCGGGGACGTTAACATCAACACAAACAAAAAGGTTCCACTGAGTCATGCGCTGTGACATGAAAGGATTCTCTACCAATAATGAATTGACATACAACCGTTCTTTAGGGATACCAACCTAGGCCGATTCATCTGGAGCCAAGGGCTAGCTTTGGCTACTTTGGTTGCGGTTTCATTTTCCTATATCAGTTAGGCAAATCCAATAACACCCAATTAAAATGAAGACTGCTATCTCCATTTTAAGAGTGCTCATGAGTGCGCATGGGTGGAAAACCGGACGAATCAACCGTAAGAAAAACCTGAATTGTAAAATGGCCCCTGTTTATACTGTCTGCTGCATCTTCTTAAAGTTTTTTTCTTTCTTTCTTTATTGTTTTTTTTTTTTCAATAATATGTTTGCTTATAGGCAAACAGTGTGGACCAAGATCAGACTATAGACTTAGATTGGTTCAGTTAACATTTAAAGAAAGCAGCAGATGACTATGCAGACGACAATTGTTGTGATTGACATGTAAGATAGCTATCTTCAGAGCTGCTGCTTCCCTCACTAAATTCCTGATCACAAGTTTCCCTGGACTCAAACATATGAGGCTGAATATCTTAAGTGAAGTCCCCTCAACGAGTGGCCAGTTCTTGCTTATTTTGCTCCATTTTAAGCTTCTGTTTTAAACCTCAACATTGCTACATCTGCCTATTCAGTACACACCAAGCTTCTAGATTCCTCATTGATGACGTCAGGGCATATCTGTGGTTAATTGGAATTTTCATGGTCAGTTCTTTAGCAGAGTAAATGGCTAGAGATTACACAGTGATAAAATCCTTATTAGACCACTTAGAAACCTGCAGTATTCCGTAGAAGAAAGGGTTTATTGATGTTTACCTATTTATTGTAACAGATTATCTCTTTCCTTTCCCCTTTAACAGATTTGACGAAGACAGACTTACCAAGTTTATGAACGGTAGTGTACATTGACAGATTTTCTGCATTTATTATATTTCCTTATTTATTCTCAGAAACACAGATTGTGGATACGCGTTAGAACCGCCTGGCCCGGGCGAGCAGAAATATCAAAACTATCAGGATGTTTTATCTGAATGTTTTTATCTTTTTAGTGGTATTTTAATAGGCGTGTTTTCGTAATGCGTCTGCCCATCTCTGTAACCTGCACGTCGTAAATTCCTAAGCAACGTGCGTTGTAATAAAATCACGACAGAAATTCATACAGTGCAAATATTATTTGGCTTAATACTTAACAGATTTGGCGAAGACTCACCAAGTTTATGAACGGTAGTGTAAATAATTGTAACTTGACAGATTTTGGCATTCGAATCATAATAATGTATGTGCATAGCTGAGAATGAAAATGTATTTGGTATAAATGATGCAGAATGTCTTTAGCACCATCAACTAACGCTGGTTGGCTCATTTCTCGATATTAATTTAATATCATTCGTTATTATACTGCATAATTCAGGGCTTTCAAATTTAGTTCGCAGCCTCTGCGTTGTAATAGGTAACGAAGCTACGTTCGTTGTATCGAAATATCATGATTTTTCTTTTTCGCAAAAGATGTGACGAAAGTTGCATGTTAGCTTTTCGATTTCATTATCATTATTCACAATTTATCGGCCAGAACACCAGCCAAAAACGTGTAGTTACATAGGGCGACCGGGCCAAAGTGAAACTACAGGTGAATCTGTGTTGACTGCCAAATTTCTTTTGGGGTCTATTATTCTATATTCCGTTTTTTCAAACTTTTTCTTGCAACAGACGAAGCCGCATGTTAATAAAGTGGTCCGTATGGCAGATGTCAGTATTGGGCAACGCTATAAAACATTTAGATTGGCGTAAAAACCGTTTCTTACCTGCATTGACGAACTGTCATCCGCCATTTTTCATCGAAGCCTTTGCGTCCAAAATACGAAGCCTATGCGACCGCTACGCAGCCTGTGCGTATGTATTGACCAGTGTGACTACATGAGTATACATTGTAGCATGTCCAATTCGCAAACCATCACTGATAATCTCGACCGGGGTCAACATATTTCTGAGAATACATCCAAGGCAACTAGGACATTGGGATTTCTCAGACGCAATATGGCTTTTGATCCGAGGCAGACAAAGATGTTGCACACAAAACATTGGTTCGAACTCAGCTTGAGCTAGTATGCATCACCTCTTTGGCATCCCCATGTTTAAATAAGTTCTGAATAGTTAGATCGCTTGGAAGCAAAGAATAAACCAAACAAACGGAAATAGCAGGCTCGGTTTTATTGAGTGTGTTCATGACCAGTACTGAAATGTGCAACACCGGCCACGCCCTCTATTTTCAAATTGATTCTAAATGAACTCGATGATCCCAAAGGACCAGAAAATATAATCTGCACGATGTACGGGGAGACTTTTTGCGGCCGCCACACGGAACTCAGATTCAGCAGATTGAGAAATGCTCGCTGGATCTGCAGGCGATGGCGAAACAAAAGTAGTGTTGGCAAAATGCTTAATGAGCTGGAATGGCCATCGTTGGAGGCCCGTCGTGAGCAGTTCTCTTTAAACTTCTTTTATTAGATACATTCTGACACAGAGTCTCTTAATAAAGATAAATACTTGACCCCTGTGACTAGTTCAACTCAAACAAGGGCATCAAAATTAAACAACAGTCAATGCCTATAGTGATGCCCTGAAGAATTCCTTTTTTTCCCAAGAACTATTCATCAGTTGAATAGTCTTCCCTCCTCTGTTGCAAATGCCAGAACTGCAGAGGAATTCAAAGCCCGCATAGTATAGATTGGGAGTCAGATGTACGCGTTTGGTATATCTCTGCAAGCAGGTTGTAAATAGTTTTAAGAACTCATCTAGTGATTATTTTATTTATTTATTTTTGCTAAATTCTAAATTTAGCGCACCACCTAACTGAGGTAATGCCCTAGTATGACCGACTCAGTATATGAAGATAGACAGATAGGCCCTAATGATCGAGCTTCATTCTAGAGTCCCCAAGAAACTAGCAAACGAGCTAGGCCCTGTATGAACACATTTGTTTCAGCAGCGATATCCCCCAAAATGGCTTCTGGCGAACAGTGGCCAACTCTGTAAAAAGGGGTACAGGACTCTTGCTCGTAATTACCGTCCTGTGTCCCTGACATGTGTTCCATGTAAGTTGCTCAAATTGCTCGAACATATATAATTTGCTGAAATACCATGACCTACTTGGATGAACATAAACTTTTGTCAGACAGGCAACATGCATTTTAGGAAAAGACACAATATTAAACTCAGTTGAGAAACCTCTGTGGTGTAGTGGTTATGCTACTCGCCTGGTAAACCAGGGATTGCAGGATAGATCCCGGGCTTCTCCAGACTTTCGGATGAGTCTTTAAACCGAGGTCCCGTCGCCGTATGACCTTAGCTGTTGGTGGGATGCAAAAATGAAACTCACACACACTAAACTCAGTTGAGCACTGTCATCAATGATTGGGTAAAAATCTGGACACAAGAGGACAGGTATACACATTTACTTCAGACTTCGAGGAGGCTTTTGAACCCCATTCTCACTCCCCACCCCACCACATCCCCTTTCATAACATACTTAAAAGCATTTTTTTTTTTGGCATTGGCTGGAAGACTCTCAAACGATGAGGTTTCTTTCATTATAATATAATGTTGTTTATGGTGAAATTTCGAAATTGACTCCATTTTTGTCTGGTGTTCTAATTCCATTCTTGGTCTTCTTGTACAATAATGATAGAAGCCTCCGTGGTGCAGTGGTTACGCTACTCGCCTTGTAAACCAGGGATCGCAGGATCGATCCCGGGCTTCTCCAGACTTTCGGATGAGTCTTTAAACCGAGGTCCCGTCTCCGTATGACCTTAGCTGTTGGTGGGACGTAAAACTAAAACTCACTCACTCACTGTACAATAATGAAATCTCCACTGCCATTGACTGTTTGCAGATGAATGTGTTTGATATATATAGCTACATGGAAACTAGAGATGCAGATGACTTGCTGAAATTCCAGAAATCTATAGACAGATTAGGATGTTGGACAAGAAAATGGGATGTGTGATTTCAGCCGTTTAATGCAATATTTTGCAGGTAACCAGGAAGAGGACCAATAAAACTGAGGCTGAGGGAATATAAGAATCTGATATGGGATTCTGTTGTAGATGAGCGTTTCCAACCCGAGGGATGACCGTGCTGAGCGGAACCGAGGCTACGCCGAGGTTCCGCTCAGCACGGTCATCCCGAGGGTTGGAAACGCCCATATGCAACAGAACCCCATATTGGATTCTTTTTCTTGCACAATACCTCCGGTTAGTTTTGATAGCTCGCACATGTATATTGTTTACAAAATAAAAGTAGTGCGGAAGTAGTTCCGGCAGTTGAATAGAATTGAAGCGTATTTATGTTAGTTGCCTGGGTCGGAACACCAGGGTCAGAACATAAATTTCTATCCCAGGGTAAAATCACGGATTTCCTTGTCTGGTGTGCAAGAACGATCTAGTAAAATGTGGATTCCATTAAACGCGTCGCGGAAAGCTCACTAGGATAATACTCCTACTTACAAGTCTGTTATTGTTATGGCTGCCATTCACGATTGTGGCTTTAAATTGATTGAGCATCCACCTTATTCACCTAATCTCGCTCCACCGGACTTTCATTTATTTCCAAAACTGAAAACGGCTATTTCAGGCAGCCACTTTCAGTCTGATGACGACGACATATATACATATGACTTTCTGAAAAGAAGGTCTATAAAAGTGGCACTGAGGCCTTAAACACCGCTGGCAAAAGTGTATAGATACTGAAGGGGGCTATGTTGAAAACTAATGCAATATATTCGACAAAATTCAAATCCTTCAATATGAGGCTCACGACATATCAGTCAGCCCTTGTACTATTCTACACAGGTCTAAAGGGTGCTAGCTGCCAGCTTTCTCACAGAGGACCTAATTCCCCCAGTTATGCGCTGAAGAAATCATCACTCATTGGCAATCAGACCACGACTGCAAGAACTGCCATTTACAACAGATCCTTCTCTCCTCACAATAAGAGTTTAGAATGCACTTCCAGATTCGATCATTTCCCCAGCTGAAGGTGCAGAGGATAGCAGAGATAGGTGCATCACTTTGGTGAGAGGTTGGGACTAATTTCCAATATCGCAGGTCCCGGTAAATTACTCAGTGCACGTTTTTTTTTATCTGATTTTAACAGTTCAGAATCAGGACCAAAATTGTTACTGGTGAATTGTTACATCAAAAGACAATGAATCAAAAAATCGAGAAGTCACAGCTTTCTCTGAGAGGGCATTTCACTGGAAAGAAGGAGTACTTCTTCATTCATATCCTTGCCTGAATGGACTTGACGAAATGTAATGAATTGAAATTTTTTTTGGATATTCAGTCAGTGCGTGGTTCTATGTAATCGGAAACGGGCAAGACCACGCGGTCATTTACAATTGTATAGAAGAGACATAGAGACATAGACGGGCCACTGATTGTCTCTCTTCAAGTGTTTGCCAGTCTTACTACTGTAACGATGGAAAGACACGTGTTGTCATAGCATAATCATTCATAGTTAAACAGACTGCACGTCTTTGGTCATTTTAACCTTATGCATATTCCTTTTGGTGTTGGGAACTCATATAGCTGAAGCATACCCCAGCTGTAGGCGTACACGCGTCGAGTAGCCAGTTTGCCCGACTTCAGGAGACTTAGTTAAATGTTTCTCATAATGAACCAAATTTGCTGTAATTCTGCCCATATGGGTTTCCTTTTCTTGTAGATAGGTTGTTTAGTCAAAATCATCATCACGTGAACAAGTCCGTGAAATGAAAACCCCCTAAACCTCACTTTATATAGAGAAAACTGGGGTTTACGGGGTTATTCATTATTTTTCTTATTTCTGCTCCAAGACATAGGTTGTGTGTACTCGTTAGAACCGCCTCAAGGAGGCGGTTCTAACGAGCACCCACAACCTATGTTTTGAGCATTTATAAGAAAAATATCACGAATTTTCATCAGAAAAGCAGCAATTTTGGAGATGTGAAAAAATGCACTATGACTCACGGATGTTTACGTAATGTTAACAGGGTGGCAAACCGGTGTAGATCCGGTTCGTTTTGAGACGTCTCATCTAGTCTTAAACTGTTAGTACATAGTTGTAAGTATCTGCACCAATCTACAGGACTGAACGATTTAAGACTAAATTGTCTAAAATCAGACATACAAACTATAAAACAGACACAACAAACACTGTATACAAGGGCAAACAACACTATAAGGTTCTTCATCGATGCAAAAGTGTTAGTTTTCTTACTTCAGCTCCAAGCATATATTGTGGGTACTCATTAGAACCGGCTCATTTGCAGTGCTAATACGTACTGATGTTTTAGCGCAAAGATAAAGAATATAATGACCTTTTTACTCACAGACCTGTTGGCATGTTGTCCAAGGTGTTCTATGCTTGACATACATATGTTGCGCGAAGCTTATTTACATGTACGTGTATACGAGCAAAAATGAGAAACTGTCAAAAATGGAAGACATGAGCGCTTAAGATAAAGAATTTACATTGAACCTTCAATGTCATGAACACTGATAACACGTTTACCTTGGCTGATTCGAATTCCATAACTCCAGATATAAATATATTCAGGAAAATTTCAGGAAGGTTTCCTTGTTATTCTTAAAACAGTATGGTGTGTGTACTCATAAGAATCGAGACGATTCTAATGAGCACACACGACACACTTTGATCAAAATGAGGGTCGGAAAGATATATAGAACTCACTACCGCTAGGCCTTCAGTTATCAATTCATTCAGGAAAATTTAGGGACAATTTCCTTGTTATCTTGAAAACGTATGTTGTGTGTACTCATTAGAATCGCCTCAATGAGGCGATTCTAATGAGCACACACCATACTTTGATCAAAATGGAGATCGAAAAGATATGACAACCAAACTTACTTCCATTATGCCTCAGGACAGGAAAATGTAGGGACAGTTTCCTTGTTTATCTTGAAAAGGTATGTTGTTTGTTCTCATTAGAATCGCCTCAGTGAGGCGATTCTGATGAGGACACACAACATACCTTGACCAAAATGAAGATCAAAAAGATATACCGAATCTCACTACCATTATGCCTCCAGTTATCAATGCATTCAGGAAAATGTAGGGACAATTCCTTGTTTATCCGAAAACGTTTGTTGTGTGTATTCATTAGTATCGCCTCAGTGAGGCGATTCTAATGAGTACACACACCATACCTAGATCAAAATGAAGATCGAAAAGAAATACACAAACTCACTAACATTATGTCTCCTGGCCTGGCGATCTGATTAATCCTGAAATGGCTCAAACTTCCCCTAATTCAAAACAAATTTTCATGGTCCCTAAGGCGCTCGAGCCATTGATTTTCGACTGTACTTGTCAACTTTAGGCAAATCTGTGTCCTCGGTATGTGCAGAGGGCAGATGACGGAGGGTAAATACCCAAATCAACAGTCATACTGCAGTCGTCTCCTACACCATGTTGAAGCTTTTCGATCAACGGGCATGTACACAGTGTACAGCAAATACTCTGATCAACCTGTAGGCTGATCGGAGTCTTCGCTGGTCAAACGTGTCCGAAGACACGTTTTCACTAACCGCAGCTCAAATAACAATTCTGTGTTAGACGTGTGGTCTGAAAACCAGCAAGACTCGCGATAACATTGTGCAGCTGTCTTCTATTTCCTGAATGCAAAATACAGGACACTCATTTGCAATTTAACTGACAGTAAAGCAAACTATTGAACGCTGTTTCAGTGGGTTAATGTGAACACCCGTTATCTGTTCGGGTTATTAACAGAGACCGGGGTTTGGGGGAACCGAACTGTCAGTGTTCGTCCCTGATGCATTGTATTGTCATCAGACAGAGCAATCTCCAATAAGCGGCTGTGTGAGAATTATCACCAATCGCGCCGGACTAGAATCCTTTCCTCGGTAGCTGGTTTCATTCTGCAATTGATTTGGGTTAGATGGAATAATCAAATTCAAAGCGGACTGTTCTTTGATATGGGTTTGGTAATTTTATATTGTTTTATTCTAATAAATAAACAAATAAATAAATAAATAAATAAACAATACGAAACAGACATTAACAACGCAGTTAATCATTTCGCCGCTTCTTATACATCACGTGAACAAGTCCGTAAAATGAACACCCCCATAAACCCCACTTTATATAGAGAAAACTGGGGTTTAGACGGGTATACATTATTTTTCTTATTTTTGCTCTAAGACATAGGTTGTGGGTACTCGTTAAAACCGCCTCAATGAGGCGGTTCTGACGAGCACCCACAACCTATGTTTGTAGTATTTATAAGAAAAATATTACGGATTTTCCTGAGAAAAGTAGCCATTTTGGAGATGTGAAAAAATGCACACTGTCGCACGGGTGTGTTATCGTAATGAAAAACCTATAAATTGGCAAAACTTATTCGCTACAAGACAGTATTTAAAATGAATAAAGATTTCACTTGACCACGATGATTGCATGTATTGTGAATAATACTAAGCTACACCAGGTGTGCACAAAAAGGTAAACGGTCGTGGTTTAATCATAATTCATAACACTTTAATTGTAATATACATTTTTTAATTTATTATTCATTTACTTCAGCAGATTTATTTATTTATTTATTTATTTATTTATTTATTTATTGTTGCTGATGATGATTGTAAATGTTTTAGGTTGTTGCGTATGTCTATTTGGCCTCATAGTTTAATAGATTAATCATATATTATTGAATGTAAGGAGTGCATTTATTTATTTATTTATTTATTTATTTATTTATTTATTTATTTATCTATTTATTTATTTATCTATTTATTTATTTCTTTATTTATTTATTATACATTTAATTTATTATTATTATTATTATTATTATTATTATTATTATTATTATTACATTTAATTTATTATTATTATTATTATTATTATTATTATCCTTTTTTCTGCTAGAGCTTAAAAACACAGCACAGAAACGAGCTACCAGCCAACTGGCTCTTGCGTAAAAGGTAGTCTGAAAGTAAAATATGTAATTAAAAACGATCTGTAATTAAAAATGTAAAATATAAAATTTAGTTTAAACGCCAGTGCGTGATATACATGTATATTGCATTTTTTTTTTTTTTTTTAGTATTTAAGATTTTCAATTTGTTTATATTTTGTCTCCTTTCAGAATGTCAATTCTAGATGGCTTTTTCTGATCTATTCAGTTGCTACAGTCTTCATGTACGCAGAATCTCTAATCAGACGTAAGTACCGGTATTTTACATGTGAGCTGGTACATGGGTAAAGAACCCATAGCATTTTCTGAATTTTGTTCGTCAAGAAGCCAACTTGCACGTCCAGACGCATGACTTCTTGTATGAAGCTAGCATATGAGCCGGTGCATAACAAAACCTACAATAAGACCGGTGCGACCAGCAGAGACTCAAATCAACCTGCGCATCCATCCACTATGACAAGACCTTTTGCTTAAATGTCTCTTTGCATATATATTAGCCTATAGTAGGTACATGCAATCAACGAAGACTCTGATCAGACTGCGCGAATGCGCAAGCTGATCTGAGTCTTCGCTGGTTGCTAAAGCCGTCTTGTAGATTTTGTCTCATGCGCTGGCTCATATGTCTCGGTCAGCAAATGCTCTGGCGACATCACGTGAATAAGTCCGTGAAATGAATACCTCCCCCCCCCCACCCACCAAAAACAAAAAAAACAAAAACAACAACAACAAAAAAACAACAACAAAAAAACAATAAGTATAATAAGTATAGAGAAAATTGCGGTTTACGGGGTTAAACATTGGTTTTCTTATTTCTTCTCAAGCACAAGCACCTACAAGCTATGTTTGCAGATATATATTATAAAATGCTGTTTCTGGGATATAGTGGAATATAGTCCAGTCCTGGCAGTCCTCAGACTGCTTTTTATATATGCTTTGCACAAAGCATATTCTGATTTGGAAATTCTGGATATATTCTTGTCTAAAAGTTCTCTGGTGGGGTTTTCCCATAGTACTATTACGCTGTAGTACTATTACGTTGTACTACTATTACGCTGTAATAGTATTACAGTGTAATTACAGTGTAATACTATCATCCTGAAATATTATTACTTTATAATACTATTACGCCATAATACTATTACGCTGTAATATTATTACGCTGTAATACTATTACGCCGTAATACTATTACGCTGTAATACCATTACATTGTAATACTATTACTGTAATACTATTACGCTGTAATACTATTACGTTGTAATGCCTTCTAAAGCAGATTTATAAATAATGTCTCTTTTATTGCTCCTAATACACAACTCCAGTGATTTTATTGATTCCACACACTTATCTTCCGTTTCTAAATTAATTTTTATTTCGTCACTAATCCTCCTCTCTTCTGAATATGATTCTAACAATTTATTTTTAACTTCCTGCTTAACAACGCTCCGTGTCCGCTTGAGCATAAAAAAAAATTAAATTATCGCCCTCTCAATAACACCTGAATCATCCTCAACACTCTATCATACTCAATCTTGCAATTTCCTGCTTAAAAGGTTTTATAGAGTTAAAATATCTCTGTTTTTCTCTAAAATTCTTTCCACCACACTTATCACAGATTTGATATTTTGCTGTAGTACCTTTACCACATTGCAAACATTTCACTACTTTACTTTTGTTATGTTTTATAATAAAATTATGAGCCTTGCAGTATATAGAATGCTTTACTGATTTGTTTTTACATGGTTTATTTGAACCTAACGGCAACATAGCACATATATTTTGCATCTTTGCTTTTTCTATATCCATTTTTATTATTATATTTAAAAAAAAATTTTATAGTTTAAAAGAAAACAAAAAATGAGTTCTGTAGAGAGACTGATACAATTGCATAGTGAAGGAAGAATTAGTGATGAGGCTTTAGACAAGGGTCTTAAATCCTTAGATATTGAGAAACAGAAGAGTGATGCACCACAACAAACTTCTGCATTAGATAATCTGCGTAAAAGACGTAGAAATAAAAAGAAAAGAAAACAAGCCGTCAATGCAGAAGTAATAAATGATGATATAAAATTAGTTGATAATCCATTATGCAATTACTTCAAAGCGTATGAAATAGATGCTCATAAATATAAAGACCCAAATATTTTGTTTAATGATAAAAAATCTGTCATTATAGATAAAATTAATGAAAACATTAAAGAATACAATGGTATTAAATTTTCAATTGGGTTATCTATAAAGTTTTTTAAAGATGAACTTAATGGTGAAAGAAAAGAAGTTATCGGTGCATCACACGGAGAACAATGTGCAGTTCTTAATGAAAATAATTTAGATGAAAACTATAACAAACAAACAACTTATATACAAACATGGATTGAAAAATTCACAAATACCGCAACAGGTTTAGAAATTGACCATTGTATCAAACTCTATGTTAACATAGCAATATATGAACCACTTAAAGGCTCATCATACATTTCTTTACCTGAAGCATTGGCAAAAAAAAAAGCAATAATCAACGTGCAAAACGACGATGATTGATGTTTAGAATGGGCTCTTAAATCAGCTTTATATCCAGCAAAGAATAATGTTTCGAATAAATATAGCTACACTAAATGCCCTAATCTGAATATGGAAGGAATTGACTTTCCCACACCAATCTCACAAATACCAAAAGTTGAGAAACAAAACAATATAGCAATCAATGTTTATGGATATACAATCACAAAAAAGACAGAGAAACTTACTGTATTTCCATATCATATTTCAAATCAATCAAATGATAAAGAAAGAATTAACCTGCTTTTGATAACAGAAGTTGAAGAGGAAATTGATGATAATGAAGAAGGAGAAATAGATGAAAATTATAATCCAGATGAAAAACCACAAAAGGAAACAAAATATCACTACTGTTGGATTAAAAGCCTAAATAGATTACTTCGTAATCAGAATAACAAACACGGAACTACTTACTTTTGTGAAAGATGTCTTCACGGTTTTTCAAGAGAAGACCTACTAATCAAACACAAAGAAGACTGTGAAGGCATCAACAAATCTCCAATGCGAATAGAAATGCCCTCAAACGGTACTATCAAGTTTAAAAACCATCAAAATCAAATGCCCGTTCCATTTGTTATCTATGCTGACTTTGAAGCACAAATCAAACCCAAATCACAACAAAAAGGAGACAAATCAGAAATAACAAGCGAACATGAAGCGTGTGGATTTGGATATCAAGTTGTTAGATATGATGGTAAAGCTAAAAAACCGGTAATCTACAGAGGTGAAGATACAGCTGAAGTTTTTTTAAATCACTTAGAATGCGAAGTAAAAAATATTAACAACGTTTTCAAACATCCTAAAAAAATAATAATGACAGAACAGAACATACAAGATTATGAAGAGGCTACTCATTGCTGGATATGTGAAAATCCAATTGACAATGAAAAAAATCCAAAAGTAAAAGACCACTGTCATTTCACTGGAGAATACAGAGGACCAGCACATAAATCTTGTAATCTCAAACTTGCAATCAAACCAAATAAAACCAAAATTCCAGTTATCTTCCACAACTTAAAAGGTTATGATAGTCATCTAATAATGCAGAAAATACACAAAACAAGTGGAAACATTACTTGTATTGCAAATAATTCAGAGAAATTCATCTCATTCAACATTGGACAGCTAAAATTCTTAGACAGTTTTCAATTTATGGCTTCCTCTCTTGAAAAGTTAGTAGATGGAGCAATTGGTGTAAGTACAGAATGTGAAAAATGTAAAGATACAGAAGAAATAAACATCAATGAAAATTGGTTATTAACAGCAAAATGTAAAAAATGCCACAATACAAGATATAAACAACTCAACAAATCAGACTTACCATTAACTGTAAAACATACAACTAACTCACATCTTCTTGCTCGTAAAGGTATCTATCCATACGAATATATTGACAGTCAAGAAAGATTCAATGAAACTGAACTACCACCAATAGACAAATTCTACAGTTCTCTAACAGATGAAAGTATCAAACAAAAAGACTATGAACACGCTCAAAAAGTATGGAAACAATTTAACTGTAAAACACTTGGTGATTATCATGATTTATATCTCAAAACAGATGTTCTCTTACTTGCAGATGTTTTTCAAAAGTTTAGAGAAACCTGTATGAATAACTATAAACTTGACCCTCTACATTACTACACTGCACCTGGTCTATCTTGGGATGCTCTTCTAAAATACACAAAAATAGAATTACAACTTTTATCAGATTTGGATATGCATCTTTTCATTGAAAAAGGAATGAGAGGTGGAATAAGTATGGTTTCTAAAAGACACGCAAAAGCAAACAATAAATATGTCGCAGATTATAATCCAGATGAAGAAGACAATTACATAATGTATTTAGATGCAAATAATTTATATGGTCATTCAATGAGCCAACCACTTCCATATGGTGGTTTCAAATGGATAACTAATAAAGATTTAATAGATGGAGAACTTCAACCACTAAAAAAAGGTAGAGGAAGAATATATGAAGTAGATTTAGAATATCCCAAACATTTACATAAACTACATAACGACTATCCACTTGCACCTGAAAAATTAGCAATTAAAAAAGAATGGTTATCCGACTATCAAAATGAACTAATTGAAAATAGTATGTTAAAAACAGAAAAACTTGTCCCCAATCTAATGGATAAGAAGAAATATGTAGTACATTACAAGAACTTGAGACTATACAAACAACTTGGTATGAAAATAACAAAAATACACAGAATATTAGAATTTGATGAGAAACCTTGGATGGAACCTTACATACGTCTGAATACAGAATTACGTAAAAAAGCAAAGACTACATTTGAAAAAGATTTCTTTAAACTTATGAACAACTCAGTATTTGGCAAAACAATGGAAAACATACGTAAAAGAGTTGATATTAAATTAGTCAAAACAGATGGCAGTGAAAATGAAAAAATCCGCAAGATAATAGCCAAACCAAACTTCAATCGTAGAGTAAAGTTCTCTGATGAGTTATCTGCCATTCAAGTGAATAAAACAAGATTAACTCTAAATAAACCAATATATGTTGGCTTCTGTGTTTTAGATTTATCAAAACATCTTATGTATGATTATTATTATAATACATTGAAAAAAAAGTATGGTAATAACTGCACCTTGTTATACACCGACACAGACAGTTTATTAGTAGATATCAAAACCAAAGATGCTTACAAAGATATGTCTGAAATGAAAGATGAATACGATTTCTCTGATTATCCAAAAGAACATCCACTATACGATGAAACAAACAAGAAGGACATAGGTAAGATGAAGGATGAATGTGCTGGTGTTCCAATATCAGAATATATTGGTCTTCGTCCTAAATTATATTCAGTATTAAGAGCAGATGAACAAGTCATCAAAAAAGCGAAAGGAACAAAAAAATATGTAATCAAAAAACAAATCAATTTTGAAAACTACAGAGATGCATTATTCAACAAAAAGAAATACACACACTCAATGAACATGCTACGCTCAATGCATCACAACATATATGGATTAAAAGTAAATAAGACTACACTTTCTCCTTTAGACACAAAAAGATACATAACTGACGATGGAATCACGACATACGCGTATGGGTATCAGCCGGAACAATAAGTAATTCCTCTTTGACAAACCCTCTCTTAGGTGCAGGAGATTTCAAATAATAAACTCTTATTCCCTGCGTTATAATATGATAGTCAATCTTATGAATATCAACAGACCATACTGGGTCAGTAGCCCTTCTCTTTCCACCACCTTCTAATTCTCCAGGTTGATACAAATATCTAACATTTGCATAAGGACAAATTTCAGCATCAACTTTTCTTGTTATAATTGGAGGAGGTTTTTTCGTCTCCTTATTTAATGCTTTAATAACATCAGATAATCTCTTAACCCATTCTCTGTTTCTTTTTTTAGTATCAATCTCTTTAGCATACTGATAACCAAACAATCTTTCTGCTAAGGTTCTATTAAATCTTTCTACAATGCCTTGGTCTCTGTGTATTTCTTTTCTGCCTCTTCTTATTTTGGTACTATGCTTATCCATCAAAGCTGAAACAGAACTCATAAATTCTCTACCAGGGTCAACTTGCAATAGCTTAGGATACTTCAAATGTCTTTTATAAATCTTCTCAAAAGCATTTGCAACTTCTTTACTATCTTTCGACGTCAAAGGTTCGGCTTCTTTATATCTTGTTCCAATATCAACCACTGTTAATGCATACTTGTATGTTTTTCTACCAATAGTATCGTGAGGTAAAAACAACAAATCAGCCTGATGAACTTCATTCTCTGCAGACACATCAAATTTTGGTCTTATTATTCTCTTAGGTGCAGGTAAATATATTTGCCAAATTGCTTGTTTCTTTAAGAACTCTAATGCTTGTTTCTGACTAACCTTTGCTTCTTTTGCTAATTTACTAACTGCTGAGTGTCCTTTCCAGAAACCTTTTGGACTATAGTATATCTTCTCCATTTATTTTTATTTAAGAAAAAATATTTATATATAAAAAGATGTCAAAGAACGCACAAACGCAAAATATAGCACAATTGCTTGATGATGACTATACACCTACAAAAGAAGAGTTTGAAGAGCTGTTAAAGGAACAAAGTCAATTTGACACAAAGAAATGGACTGATTTAGAAATCAACAACATTTATACAATCACTGACTACAGAGAAATTAACACAGACAATGGTGTGAGTGTAATTTTAACTCTCAAAGACAATGGTGAAGTATGGAGTCCTGCACATCTCACAAAGAAGATAGAAGGTAAAGAACCACCATTTTTTGTAAGACCACTTGGTTTGAAACCATGTAAGAATAATAAAAAAAATAAATATCATGCTTATGATTTAGTTTTTCCAAAGAAAGAATTACATGCATAAAGATTATGTCAAAAAATAATTTTTTTTTACCTACATCAACTTCCAAGCAACAAATCCTGTCAATGCCATACCACCAACAACAAATGCAATCTCTCTATTTTTCTGGTCTTCTGATGGAGTGTAAAAATCACTTAATGTAGGTTTTGGTGTGGATAAATTATCTGGCAATTGTTTTCCTGTAATATAGTAATACTGTCTCATAGCAGTATCAGCATCACTGAACTCATTCAAAGCATGATGTTCCTTCTTCAGTTGTTCGTTAATAAAATCCAGTCTTTCTGTTCTCTTCTCATTCCACGCAGTTGTTGCTGATTCTAATTGTTCCATCGCCTTATCATGCCTCTTTCTCTCTTCATCACTATTGCTACCTATGTGTGAAAATAAATAATTACTACCTGAAAAGGCTAAGGCGTTTGTAATTGCTCCTCCAACCATTAATGCTACTGCACTTGCCATTTTATATAATGGATAAAAAAAAAAATATTAAAATTACTTCATAATATCTGCAGGAATAATACCTTGCTTAACAAGCATATCCTTTGTTGCCATTGCAAGTAATATATCAATGGACAACATACCAATATCTGTCATGTTAAAATCTACTTTTGGTGCTGGTCTTTTCAATAGTTTTCTACCTAATTCTGAATATCCAACAGTTAATACAGTTTCCACTCCAGCATGATATAACATGTTTGCAATTTGTTTTCCGTCTATTGAGGTTGTCATTTTTTTTAATGAGAATATTATTTTTTTAAATTAATTAAATTCAAATGGGTCAATTTCTTTTTGTTGTATAATAGGTGCAGGTTGTTGCATCATAGGTTGTTGTGGTACAACTTGTTTAGACTTGTACATATACAATCCTATTCCAACAACTCCAACTGTTATGCATAATGGTATATAATTTTTGTATATATTTATATTCTGTGAATTTGGAGAGCCGACTTCATCATCTTTTGTTATAGATTTTAATTCCATGTTTTCTTCCTTTATAGTATCAGTCTCCTTTCTTCTTAATTCTGCATTTCTTTTTCTTGCTTCTGCACCTTTCTTACCAGCAACTACTCGTCTTGGGTCTTTTGTTTTAACTTCACTATCACTCATTATCTTTTTCTAAGGGGATATTTTCTTTTTTATTAAAATCAATATGTCTTGCTGTTGTTAGCATTGCAGTTAATGGAGCAAGATACATTCCATATCTATAATACAATTCACAACACGAACTTGTCAAAGCGTGATTGATAAAAGGGTCTTCCTCTAAGTCTTGTATCAGTTTAGGTGGATTAACAACATTGAAATACTTTGATACACCCATAACGTATAAGCTAATGAAAGAATTACCCAATGTCTTAGTCATACTTGCTCCCAATCTTGCTTCATATCTGCAGTAAAGTTTGTTTATTTGTTCTGCTGTCATTGTATCAATGTCTGATAGTTGTAAGTCTTTACCAAGATACTGCTTACTACCACCACCAGCAACAATGGCTGATAATCGCTCACGTTTTGTTTCTTGTTCATTATTTTCTACATAAGTGCTTTCACATTCAATGTCTTGTAATAATTCTTCAGCATTCATTTTTATTTTATGTAATTTATTTTTTATTTTTAACATATCCGACTATTGATAAGATTGCAGTGTTTGTTATGATTATTGATAAGATTGCAGTGATTGATAATATTTCTAACAGCATTGTTTTTTAGTATTGCTATTTTACTTAAAACATTGCATAAGCATTACTTAAGATTTGCTATAGCATTACTTAAGATTTGCTACAGCATTGTATAAGCATTACTTAATCATTGCTAAAAAAAAATAATCAATCAACCAACCAATAACCAGTAGGCTGGTCAGTCTTCAAAATTAACTTACGATGCTTCTTTTTTTTCAGTTCTTCTTTTATTCTCTGTCGTTCTTCCAAAGTAGGAATAACATCATTCTCTCTTAAACAATTTTCAAAACTATCTCTATCTTTTGTGTAGAACATGCATAGCCATTTTGTTTGTTCTCTTAAATCTTTTAACACAGAATTATATCTCTGCGAAATAACCCACACTGATTGTTCTGCATGCCTACCAGAAAATGCTAATTCTGATAACATATCTTTTTTCTTTGTTAGTTCTTTCGTTGCACTGCAATCATCAATAATGTAGAGAGTAGAATGACCAGCATATTTATTAAAGAACATTCTTAGTAGTTCTTGTAATTTCTCTTCATCATTAATAATAGGATTAACAATTATAAGATTCTTTGTTTTAGGTTTCCTGACATCACCAATCCACTCACGATTTTTATAAGC
This sequence comes from Lucinisca nassula, assembly GCA_963580285.1. Taxonomy (NCBI): domain Eukaryota; kingdom Metazoa; phylum Mollusca; class Bivalvia; order Lucinida; family Lucinidae; genus Lucinisca; species Lucinisca nassula. Next base: position 176,917,293 of record OY757010.1, read on the forward strand.
CTTGTTCCATTGAATGGTTGGGCAAAGTATAACAATATGTTTAAATACTTGACGATATTCCTCTTCCAAAAGGTCAAGGACAAACTCTGTTTTCCCGCATCCAGTTTGACCACATATAATAGCACAATGAGGATATTTTGGTAGTTCCATTTTTATTTGTAAAAAAAAAAAATATTAATAACTGACTTCTTTAAATCTACCATCTTCAAAGTTGATTTGTGCATCTTGTATAACAAACAAATAAAGATTGATTGGTTCATCTGCTCCTGCTTCTTTCGTTATTTGTATTGTGATACCTTCTGATGCATTTTCAATTCTTCTTCCAGAACCATGAAGTGTATTATCATCAGTTGAACGTAAATCCAACCATAAAGCATACCTGTTCGTTAGATATTTTTCTATTGTTGTATCAGTAAAATATAAATCTTTAACGACCATACTTGTTTCTTTGTTTCTTTTTGAATTCAAAGCAAAGAATTTATTTATTTCGTCCCAGTGTTGGTGGGACTTCATTCCTTGACTATACAATTGATTCGGAATCCCTTCTATTGTCATTTCCACTTTTGTAATTTCTGGATTATAATATTCTTCTGTGCTGGCCCTTTCAGGTTCTTCGAATAGCATAAGAATTCCTTTCATACTTCTTGCAGGAACATTTAGATTGATATTCCATAGTGTATCAGATTTGTTTTTAGTTATTTTTCTGTGTCTTAGTATTCTGTCATACAAAATAACCATTTTACCATCAACTTGCTGTCTTATTTGTCTTGCTAATTCAGTATCAGAAACAATATCAAATTCCAAACAAATATTTTTGATTGTATAAGATGAAGTTGCATCGCCTGATTTAATTACTTTAATATAATCATTGAATGTAAGTTCATATTCAAGTCTATCTCCTAATCCAGCTTGATAAAATGGCATATGGGTTTCCAATAATTCAAAATCAAGTGGGATGCAAAACCTGTTTCCATATGCTTTTGCGATGGCTTTATCTTCTTTATCCGCTGTTGCGTTTCCTGCACCCACTCTATGTTTCAACATGTTCTCTTTGCCAATGCCTTGGTATGCCATATTTACGCGTTCTGTAATAGACTTCCATAAATCAATATAACAATGATAGATGTCACTATCGTCAATGGACATAACTTCATTTCCACTAATTCTAATTGTTGTTTTCTTAATTATTGCTCTTCCTATGTTTTGAAATATAGTTGCATTTGCATCTTTAGAGTTTAGTTCAATTTCAAATGCTAATCTGACTGTTCCGGGAACAATAACATCATTACCACTTAGATTAGGAAATCTCACTAACAATTGTTGATTTTGGTCAATAGTTGATGGATTATTGGTTATCACTACACTTTGACGGATACCTCTCACACCTCGTGGTTCTCTTAATTTTCTGTAAGGGTTTAGTTTATCTCCGTAAGCCGACATGTTTTTATTAAAAGATAAAAAATATTTTTAAATAATAAATAAATAATGGCTGAATATGAAAATCCAGAGTATGACAGGGAGGATTATGATGAAGAAGCAGAAACATCTTTTACAGATGAAGAAGAGTTTCAGAGAACATTAAATAGTCAGTTTGCTGGTTTGAATGATTTAACCGGTGATGATAGGAAAACTCTGTTTAATAGCATAGGTCAAAAAATGATAGATAGATTTTACGAAAGGAATGAAGAACCTAAACGTAAAATCAAAGGTTTGTCTCTCAAGAAAGATGATATAGGGAGACCAATGTTATATGTTAAAGATGATGGTGGAAAGGATATTGCATTAACATATTATCGTTCCAATGCACCAGATGAAATAGCAACATTTTTATCATTTAATACTTTGCAAAGGAAATATGGTGTTGATTTTGTTAGGAATGTATTAGGTGTAGATGATTTTAAACCATCTGCTACAAGACTTAAAGAAGGTAGAACAGCATTCGCACAATTACTTCAAACGAGAACTCAAATAACACAAACAGAAGAAGAAATACCTTTACAAGATATATCATCACAAGAACAAACTCAAGAACTATTAAATACAACAGTTGATGTAGAAACTGCTGTGAAAACATTGGAGACATCATTTACTAATGAACAAGAAACACAAACAGATTGGACAAAAAGAGAGATTGATGGAATAGCAAATGCAATGACAACAGTCAAAGAAGAGATAGCAAATGAATTGGCAAAACTGAATGAAACAAATAAAGACTTAGCAAAAGAAAATACAAAATTAGAACAAGCCAAAGCAGACAATGATGAATTTCAAATAGAGAGGATAAGTAGTCGAATCAAAGAGTTAGAAAGTGAGAGAAGTGCAAGATTGGAAGTTATTAATGTTAATAAAGATAAACTACGTAGTCAGGTAAATAGAATAAAAGAAACTATAAACAAAGTATTAAAAGAAGACACTACATTAGGTGAAAGAATTAGAACATTATTCAGAGAACAAGGCATTACAATTGTTAGTATTTTAACCGCTTTTGGAATGATTATTGCTATTATTGTAGAAGCTGTTATTCCTACTGGTGGTGGTTCTACTTCAACCCCTCCTTCTCCACCAAAAGGTGGTGTTAAAGATTGGGTTAAGAAACAATTATCAAATCTTGGTAAATTACTTTCTACCCTTGCAGGAAAAGTAGCTTCTACAATACCAGGTATTATTGGTTCTATTGTGTCTTGGTTGTTGTCTTCTGCGGGTAAAGTTGTTAATTGGTTTGGAGAACATCTATGGGCATTAGTTGTATTGGTTGCTGGATTGTTATATGCATCTGCAAGAGAGTTTATAAGAAAAAAAAGAACTTAATAAATTTCATACATAATTAATAGTCCAATTACAATACTGCCAACTATCAATGCTGTTTTGTTGTCTTCGTGTTGTATTGCTTCTTTTTTTTCAACGGGTTCTTGTAGAGATTTCTTTGTTTTTGTTTCCTGATGTTTTGGTTCTGGTAGAGATTTCTTTGTTTTTGTTTCCTGATGTTTTGGTTCTGGTAGAGATTTCTTTGTTGGTGTGCCTTGTATAGTTGCAGGTTGTGTAGTAGGTGCAACAGGTTTGACATTTACATCACTATTGAAACCAAGTGTTTGATTTTCTGTTGCAATTACAATTTTATTATTATATCCAGCGATAGTGCCAATTTGTAAAATCATATCACTGGGAGACATATAGAGACCAAGTCCATATGTGTAATCAACTTTACTTCTTGCGTATTTCAATACATTTTGATATTTGAGTAGGCAAATCGATTGGACTGTTAATTGCATCTTGAACATTTGCTAAGAATTGTTTTTGAGCATCAAATCCTGTGCCTATTTTTAGTATTTCTACACGTGTTTGAGATTGTGCTCCTAATAGAGCCCATACAAACATTCTAATACTTTCGTTAATTCGTTCAATACCTGTTTTTGTGAAGCCTTCTGATTTGTCTAATATAAACATTGTCCAGGCGTCACTTATATCTACTGTATGTTCTATTTTATCATTTGGATTAAAGAATGGACCTTCACTTCGATGTTCTTGTCTATATTTTCCACTTGGTTTAAAATATTGTGTGTAACTCCCTAGACCACTGCATTTAGAACTACTTTCTAATTTTTGACGCCAATCTGTATTAGGTGAAACATTGAATTCATTGCATAACTTTTGATAGGTTGCTTTGTCGTATGGGTTTTTGTAATAACAAAATGATGCATCTGTTGGTAAAGGTGTTTTAAGTTCTTTCAAAATACGAGCAATACAATAATAAACATGAAATGTATATACTGTTTTAGTTAGTCCTGAAGTGTTTTGCAAATGGTCTTGATAACTTACTCCACATCCTGCAGTGGCACACCAGACAGCAAAATTTAATTGACATTGCCACCAGTCAAATGATGAATGAAGCCATGTATTCCACGGTTCATTGGTGTGTAATGTTGGATTTTGATAGTTTTGAAATAAGTCGGGAAACGTTACTGGAAAATGGTCGTCTTTGTTAACATAAATCGTTTGTTTTATAAGTTCAATATTCTTTTCGGTATATTTAGTACATCAGTGAGATTTGAGCATCCAGAATATAAGTGTTTGGTGAATGATGCTATAGCAGAATTGAAATTAGAAATCAGGGATGAAAATAACAACAAGGTAATTAATCATCTACCAATTAATTGCGTTTTGGAAATTATATAATTATAATAAAAAAATGAGTATATTTGGTGCTAAGAGAAAACACGTAGATGCATTGGGGCTGAAACAAGAAATATTTAATATGAGAAGTCAAGCATTTACACAAATAAATACATTGAATGATAGACATACAGGACTTCAAGATAGATTTCGGGATATGTATCTCAATCATCGATTATTATATAATAAGGTTGATAATATGTCAGACAGAAAATTGATAAACATTTGTGCGGAGAGAAAAGGTTCCTTACAGAAGAATGAAGTGTTTGGCTTTGGAAATGGTGGTAGAGAAGTAGGTGTTGGATATGTGATGAACTTTCCTGGCCAGATAATAGGTGTTGGACTGTCGAGTAAAAGAACAAAAGGTGATGTGTCTGTGGCGATTGCAATTAATGGAAATCCACAAGCAGGATATGATATATCATTGAATAATATTTTAAGAAAACACGATAACTTTGCTACACCGTTAAAGGTTGAGGCTGGTGATGCAATTGATTTTGTTTGTCAGACTAATAATGCTACATGTGTTAATACTGTGGCTTCGATGATAATTGAATTATTTATTGAATAAAAAAAATATATGTTATCAAGAAAAAAATGAAACAACCTAATGCACCGCTATATCCAGAGTTGCCTATTGAAGATGGGCAAAATTATAGATTACAGAAGATATCTGAGATAGAGAAGACGTTAATTAATGAGAGAGATGTGAGAAAAGCATTATACAAAAAATACAAACGTGGAATAAATATTACTGATGGAGTTGATACTGGTTTGATATCAACAAGTGTTATTTTGGCAGGTGTTGGATTAACTGTTCCAATTATGTTGCCTTTAGAGATTGGTGCTGTTGTGTGTGGGAGTTTGGGTGTGTGTGTTAAACTAATTAGGCGTAAAATGACTTCAAAAGCACAGAAACATTATGAGATTAAAACTATTGCTGATAGTAAGTTGAATAGTATAAAGGATTTGATTTCTAAGGCTTTGACAGACGGACAGATATCTGAGAATGAATTTAAACTTGTGTTGGATGAGTTGGACAAATATAATAAACTCAAAGACAATATACATTCAAAACAAACAGGATTGAGTGAAAGTGAGAGAAAGAAACTTATTGAGGAAGGCAAGGCTCAAGCAAAGAATGAAATGAAAAAAAAAGATAGAAAATGCTTGATTTTATTCAATAAAATTACAATAGTAAATGACCCACCACCAAAATATGAAAGTTAATATTTTTTTTTTTTGCTTCACTTCCGACCTACAATGTTGAAATTTTATAAGAATGTGCATTTTGTATGTTGAAACATATGTACAAAGTTTGGTGGTAATTAGTTGAACCAATCTTATATTCAAAGACTTGCAGGAAATTCCAAAATGATGCTAGAACTTTGAAATTTTGTGATAATATGTATATATGCAACCCAAATACATATGCAAAATCTGAGACTAATCGGTTGATGGGATTCCACTTTTAGGAAGACTCAAAGACTTTCAGAAATTCCAAAAGTCGTCATAGGAACTTGGAATTTTAATATGTTATACAGCCTTAAAGTCTTGTTATATGTGCAAAATCTGGTGGTCATTGGATTATGTAAAGGCACTTTCAGGAGGGGTTAAAGTTTTTGCCCCAAAGTGGAATTTTCAAAATTCTTTTTAATATGTTTCTATATAGTGTCTATCCGCGACTTTTGTCGGAGCAGATTTTTAATATCACCTCTAATTATTGTTATCTGAACACTGACTGAGACGCATCACACCTTGATACAAAGTGCACATGATACGCCCCTTTTTGTGATGGCGGAAAAAAGAGACAATTGTGTTAAAGAATTGTGCGATTATCTGGATAAAGTACTTCCTAAGGACGAATTTATAGAAAAGTGGAAACAAAATTATGAAAGTGAATTCTTCAAAAAGCGACCCATCTTGAAGAGAACCCGCAGTGTTATAAAAAGTGAACTAAAAGACCGCTTGTTAGAATCATACTCTGAAAATTATGAAGGAATACGTGGTGAATTACCGGGAGTAGATTCCGTCGATAATTGTGTAAAAAGTATAAAAGTCTTAGAAAATTGGATTTACTTAGTAAAAAAGGGAAAGGCACTAGCACTGAGTGCCATTCAAAAAAAAAAAAAAAAAGATAAAAGATACGCGATGTTATTCAATAAATTTGTATTTATAAATGGCCACAGTCTAATTTTTGACCTGCCATTCTATAAATACTTCGTTAGTATTCGGTCGTTTCCGCCAAGGCGGTGACCATTTATCAGCTGATAAAGTAGATATCAGCACAAAGTGCAAAACGCCCCCTTCGCGTAGTACATACTGTGAATGATTCAAAGTGTAAAACGCCTTCCTTGCAATGGCTGAACAATCTCTACTGGAAGAACTTTATAACTATCTCACTACAACATATCCAAGTGATGAGAATATACGAATGTGGTTTATGAAATATCAAGAACAACAACAGCAGCAGCAGCAACAACAGCAACAAAAACAGCAGCAACAAAGACCAAGCCTGAAACGGACGCGGAGCGTGATAAAAGCTAATATCAAAACAAAGTTGTTAAACTCATTTTCAGAAGAAAGACGCATTGAAGGAGAGATAAGCATTAATATATCAACAGAGGATAATTGTGTAGAAACAATTCGTTTATTAGAACTGGCCATTCAAAGTAATAAACGAGATATAATTTACAAATCTGCATTGGTGGGTAAAGTGATTCATCATCTGAAAGAAATTAAAAGTGGAAACATAGGCGTGTTTTTAACTCAGAGAGGAATAAACTATTCCGTTTCATATTGTTATGCCCTTGTGAGACTGTTTAAACTTGTAGAGAAATATCCAAATTTACAGAAGTGCGCAACTGACCTTGGATTAATAATGAAAAATATGAAGATTATAGAAGAAATTTGTAAGGAAGAAAAATGGTGAATGGTGAATATGTTTCTAATGACAGTCTGATTTTTGTGCAATATAGCATTACAGTATGATATTATTACAGGGTAATAGTACTATGGTAAACCCTTAATAGAAAGGCAGCATAATAGCATTACAACGTAATAGTATTACAGCGTAATAGTATTACAGTAATAGTATTATAATGTAATAGTATTACAGCGTAATAGTATTACGGCGTAATAGTATTACAGCGTAATAATATTACAGCGTAATAGTATTATGGCGTAATAGTATTATAAAGTAATAATATTTCAGGATGATAGTATTACACTGTAATTACACTGTAATACTATTACAGCGTAATAGTAGTACAACGTAATAGTACTACAGCGTAATAGTACTATGGGAAAACCCCACCAGAGAACTTTTAGACAAGAATATATCCAGAATTTCCAAATCAGAATATGCTTTGTGCAAAGCATATATAAAAAGCAGTCTGAGGACTGCCAGGACTGGACTATATTCCACTATATCCCAGAAACAGCATTTTATAATATATATTTGCAGTATAAATAAAAAAATATATCACGAATATTCATCGGAAAAGTATCCATTTTGGAGATGTAAAAAATGCACTATGTCGCACGGGTGCTTTGCGTTTGTACGCGTAGGCTCGCCAGAACCATTGCTGTTCGCCTATGCGATATGTACCCATTCTCATGAGGCTAGTTTAGCTCCCTCTCAACTAAAATATAGGGGACACAAATTCTGTCCATCATTAACATACCGGGTCTGTCAGAAGCTATCTGAATGTGAGACAAATTATTTCGAAATCTCGAAGAGTGTGTGAATTCGGGTTTAACGTCGCTTTCAACAATTTTTCAGTCATATCACGACGGTGTCTGGTTGCGACAGGGAGCTCAATGCTCACTCTTATAGTGCTGCCTCACTGAAGTATCATGTCCCAGACACATTACATGATACCAAACCCAGTCACATTATCCCAAATAACGTTGGCATCCCCGTCCATCGGAGCCTGGAGACAGAGCTGAAACCGACCAGTCTTATACGCCCAGTAAGATCACTGGTAAACCGATTAGAAGGTTTAAGGCCCAGGAAACGTGGCTAGCGGTTCTTTGGGCGATAGGGCTTGAGATGTATTTGCATATTAAAAAACTTCATTCCACCTATAAATAAACCTCTGAGGAAGGTGTATAGTAGTCGCAGATACGATTGACTAGGCGGAGCCATTCAAGTGTTCAGAGTTCAGTGTTCATAGGGGGTTCAGAGGGGTATATGATCTAATAGCCTTAGGTTTTGTTCATAGACATAGATTTTGAAGCGGTTCTTTTGTTTGTTTGTTTGTTTGCATTGGAGAGAAACCACCCAGTTAATACTATTTAGGTCATTTTGAACCGGTCAGTTTACCTATCCACACTTTCCTAGACAGGGTTATACATAAGCGGTTTACCAGTACAGTGCAGATTCTTTCGCCAGAAACTGACAACTGCCCTTCTTGAATAAGCGGAAGGGAGATAATGACCGTGGAAAAGATTTCATGGTCAATCTCCAGTAACGAATGTTGCCGACCCAGGCAGGTATCGAACCCGCGTCCTCCTGATCACCAGTCAGACGCGCATCCGAGTGAGCTACCGAGCTCGAGGCCGGCAAAGCGGTTTTAACGAGCACTCACAATTTATGTTTGAAACAGAAATAAGAAGCATCACCACCTGATAAATGCTAGTCAGTGTAGGGATAAAAAGACGCCGTTTTAGCGGACGGGTGTGTCATCGTAATGGCGACTTGGAGGAAAATTTCTTCTTAGAACATCATGTAAACAAGCCCGTGAAATGAACGTCCCCGAAACTCCACTTTATATAGAAACTCGGATTTGGAGTTTACGGGGTATACATTTTTTATTCTTATTTGTTCCAAGACATAGGTTGTGGGTTATCTTTGGAACCGCCTCAATGAGGCGGTTCTAACGGGTACCCACAACCTGTGTTTGGCGTGTAAATGAGAAAAAACAAAAACAAAAAAAAAACACGGATTTTCATCAGAAAAGTAGCCATTTTGGAGATGTGAAAAATGCACTATGTCGCACGGATGAAATGTTTGTTTTGTTTTGTTTGATTTGTGGTTTAACTTTTGTGGGACTTTTACCCGACACTGAGAAGAAATGACATCTCAAGCCCTGTCGCCCATTGAAACCAATAGGGTTTATAAGCATTCACGGCCCGACTCGCACCGCTTTTCCTGGGCAGGTTTAGATCCTCTAAGTGGTTTACTACTACTCGTGCGCGGTCAGTTTCAGCTCTGCGTGGAAGCATCATGCAGTCCATCTATTTCTTCAAGGCCCGATGGGCGAGGCCGTATCGAAATGAAATGTATTACTAAGTTTATGTCTTGTAGAAATCATCGTAATTACCTGTTATGCGGGCAATGTTACGTAACTTATCAAAGTATGAATTTAAACCATCTCAAAAATACGCCTAAATGATTTTGATCTCCTTAAACCCAGCTTTTATATAGTAAAACTGGGGTTTACAGGAGAATCCATTTTTTTCATATTGCACGACCCGCAGAAAAAGCGACCGACTGAAGTCGGTTGATTTTCTAAGTGCCCTAAAATCACCGTGTCATTCTGTCATTCTGTCAGTCTGTCATTCTGTCAGTCTGTCATTCTGTCATTCTGTCTGTCCGTCCGTAACCCGTTTGTGAAAATTGGTGATAGTGACTTAACCCCTTGGAATATTTAAACAATTTTTGGCATACTGATAGATATCAATGAGATCTAACAAATGAACTTGCGAAATATTACATTCCATTTAGTATAGCCTCGCTGAGGCGAAAAATGTGAAAATTTTCGAACTGCTTCTCCTCGGAAACCGTTGGGCCGATTGAAGTCAAATTTCATATGGAGCCTCTATGGGATGGGGGAAACCAAAATTTGCTCATGGGGTCAAGGTCACATGACCAAAATGGCCGCCAAGCCATATATGGTCTGTCTGTCTGTCCGTCTGTAACCCGTTTGTGAAAATTGGTGATAGTGACTTAACCGCTTGGAATATTTAAACAATTTTTGGCATACTGATAGATATCAATGAGATCTAACCAATGAACTTAGAAATATTACATTCCATTTAGTATAGCCTCGCCGAGGCGAAAAATGTGAAAATTTTCGAACTGCTTCTCCTCGGAAACCTTTAGGCCGATTGAAGTCAAATTTCATATGGAGCCTCTATGGGATGGGGGAAACCAAAATTTGCTCATGGGGTCCAGGTCACATGACCAAAATGGCCGCCAAGCCATATATGGTCTGTCTGTCCGTCCGTAACCCGTTTGTGAAAACTGGTGATAGTGACTTAGCTGCTTGGAATATTTAAACAATTTTTGGCATACTGATAGATATCAATGAGATCTAACCAATGAACTTGCGAAATATTACATTCCATTTAGTTTAGCCTCGCCGAGGCAAAAAATGTGAAAATTTTCGAACTGCTTCTCCTTGGAAACCGTAGGGCCGATTGAAGTTAAATTTCATATGGAGCCTCTATGGGATCGGGGAAACCAAAATTTGCTCATGGGGTCCAGGTCACATGACCAAAATGGCCGCCAAGCCATATATGGTAAAAACCCTTCAAAAATAGTCTTCTCCAGAACCACTGGGCAGATTTCCACGAAACTTGATAAATAGCATCTGGGACGTAGGCCCATCATAAATTGCTAAAATGGTGACCCTGGGTTGACCTTGCCCTTCTTTGTGCCTAGGTCAACTTTTGACACATATGTTTTTGTATTGGAAAAGTGAGAATGCATTTTATCCTGCAAACGATTCAGAATACAGTACTAAAGTATAAGATATATTTTTGCTCCTTACGATAAGGCGCATTTATTGGGGGAACTGTTTTAGGTCCAGGTCACATGATCAAAATGGCCGCCATACCCATATATGGTAACACTCCTAAAGCTAAAAGCATCCGGCGGGTCGTGCACTTCAGCTGAAGCACTGGTTTTTGCTCAAAAACGGCTCTAACGAGTTCTCACAATTTATGTTTTGAGCAGAATTATGAAAATTGTCAGAACTTCTTATCAGAAAATTTTCATTTTGGTGCTAAAATTGCACGACCCGCAGAAAAAGCGACCGACTGAAGTCGGTTTTCTAAGAGTGCCCTAAAATCACCGTGTCATTCTGTCATTCTGTCAGTCTGTCATTCTGTCAGTCTGTCTGTCCGTCCGTAACCCGTTTGTAAAAAATGGTGATAGTGACTTAACCGGTTGGAATATTTAAACAATTTTTGGCATACTGATAGATATCAATGAGATCTAACGAATGAACTTGTGAAATATTACATTCCATTTAGTATAGCCTCGCCGAGACGAAAAATGTGAAAATTTTCGAACTGCTTCTCCTCGGAAACCGTTGGGCCAATTGAAGTAAAATTTCATAGGGAGCCTCTATGGGATGGGGGAAACCAAAATTTGCTCATGAGGTCCAGGTCACATGACCAAAATGGCCGCCAAGCCATATATGGTCTGTCTGTCCGTCCGTAACCCGTTTGTGAAAATTGGTGATAGTTACTTAACCGCTTGGAATATTTAAACAATTTTTGGCATACTGATAGATATCAATGAGATCTAACCAATGAACTTGCGAAATATTACATTCAATTTAGTATAGCCTCGCCGAGGCGAAAAATGTGAAAATTTTCGAACAGCTTCTCCTCGGAAACCGTTGGGCCGATTGAAGTCAAATTTCATATGGAGCCTCTATGGGATGGGTGAAACCAAAATCTGCTCATGGGGTCGCGGTCACATGACCAAAGTGGCCGCCAAGCCATATATGGTAAAAACCCTTCAAAAATAGTCTTCTCCAGAACCACTGGGCAGATTTCCACGATACTTGATAAATAGCATCTGGGACGTAGGCCCTGTGTTGACCGTGACCTTCTTTGTGCCTAGGTCACACTTTGACACATATGCTTTTGTATTGGAAAAGTGAGAATGCATTTTATCCTACAAACGATTCGGAATGCAGTACTAAAGTATAAGATATATTTTTGCTCCTTACGATAAGGCGCATTTATTGGGGGAACCGTTTTAGGTCCAGGTCACATGACCAAAATGGCCACCATACCCATATATGGCAACACTCATAAAGCTAAAAGCATGCGGCGGGTCGTGCACTTCAGCTGAAGCACTGGTTCTCAATATATTTCAACATTGTTATGGTGGCAGTCCACAGGTAAGAAAACAGAGCCTGCATTATTCGACTAGAGGGCTAAAATAGACGGAAAAATAAAACATTTACTTATAAACAGAGGATCCTACATGAGTGATCATGTATAACTGAATGTTTTATTAAACGAGTTGAGGAAAAGGGATAACACGCATTTCATTCACGACCTATTTTTGTTTGCAAAATTGCCAGCATTCCTGCATTAGTAAAAGGACGTTGTACGTGTAACTTTCCGGGGCGTATCAGACTAATTTGCATATTTGATCCCATCATGATAACATATCCGTGAAATGAACACCCCTCTAAACCCCACTTTTTATAGAGAAAAAATGGGGTTTACAATGGTATATATTATTTTGCTTTTTACTGCTTCTATACATAGGTTGTGTATACTCGTTAGAGTAACTAACACCAACAACCTATGTTTGAAGTACAACTAGGAAAAATATCAAACTTTTTCATCGGAAAAGTTGCCACTTTGGAGATATGAAAAAATGTACTATATTGCACGGGTGTGTAATCCTAATGGACACTAGTGGTATACCGAATTTAATACATGGAGTTATTATATTCTCAGACACGACGACATATGATTAATAAAGCTAAACTATCACCTTGTATCCCCCACATAATAAGACAAATTAAGGTTAACAAGGTATTCCGTTACGATTAACACATCCGTGTGATATAGCACATTTTTCAAACCTCAAAAACGGCAATTTTTCTGAAGAAAATTTTTCATATTTATACCCCAAACATAGGTTTTGGGTGCTCGTTAGAACCACCTCATTGAGGCGGTTCTAACGAGTACCCATAACCTATGTCTTGGAGCAGAAATAAGGAAAAAAATGTTTACCCTCGTAAACACCAGTTTTCTCTATATAAAGTCGGGTTTAGGGGGGGGGGGGGGGTCTTTATTTCACGGACTTGTTCACGTGATTTTTTTTTGTTCAAAACACACGGATTGCTGGTACCTCGTTAAGGCCTTTTATATCGACCATCCACAATCTATGTTTTGATTATAAATAAGAAGAATAATGCAGATGGGGAAGCCTATTAAAATGGTAAAAGAGTATGTGTACATGTATACTAGGGATTAACATTTCAAACATTGATTTGCTTTAAAAGAAAAAAGTGGATATTTATTATTCAAATTCTGATTACATTCAAACCTGGAAATACTGCTGAAATTATATCATAAAACATTAACACCGTGCTTTGTCTCTGATTTTTTTGCACATTTATTGTATCATGTTATATTTGACATGCAAATAATGAATATAAATTGACAAAAAGTGTTGGAGGGAAACGTTTTAATGGCAGTGTGTTTACATTTTGTTGATCATTTTGTCAATAATAATACAAGACAATTTCAATATAGCGGATTTTGTTTAATTGTTTAACAGAACAATAAAGAATAAAGTCTGCAAAAAAAGTCATCATGTTCTAAAATGGCGCCTTTAATATCCGATTCTCTATAAGTAGCATTTCGCAGATGCAAATTTTTAATATTTTTAGAATTTCCAATCCAAACATAGATTGTTGGTGTTCGTTAGAGCGATTCCATCGCGCACCCACAATCTAAAGTTTTGAGCAAAAATAAAGAACATTATGCATACCCCCGTAAACCCCTCTTTTTTCCATATGAATTGAGGGCAATATGGATGTTAATTACTTGAACAGGTTTACATAATACAGATGTGTTAGGAGCACACCTCTGGCATCAAATTGAGTGTTTTTTTCTTCTTATTTTTTTCTTTTAAACATAGATTGTGGGGGATAATTAGAACCGTCTCATTCCAAATGAATGAATGAATGAATGATGAAACAGTCAGTCAGTCAGTTACAGTCAGTCATTAAAATCAATCAATCAATCAATCAATCAATCAATCAATCAATCAATCAATCAATCAATCAATCAATAAATCAGTCAGTCAGTCAGCATCAATCAACCAAGCAGTAAATAAATCCATCAGCCAGTCATTCAGTCAATCAATCAATCGAACGGACTGGATTGATTGAACTTAATTTTTTACCGTGCCCGTCAATGAAATCGCATGTATTGCATATGTATCTTTTATATCACCTAGCTCAGGCTCCGTGGACTGATCACCGATACCAGTTTTATATCCACAACGTCAGCAAAACATGGGATGAAGCCCGAACAGCCTGCATGTCCACTGGTCCTGGTGTATCCTTGTTGACAGTACACGACATAGAAGCATGGAACATGTGGCGGCATCTCGTGTAAGTTCCACAACTCGACTTAGACACATTCAGAGCAGACACACCTTACAAAATATGTTTGTCCCCTCTGTCAGTAAAAGCAACTTCCTTCTTTTAAGACGTGTATAAATAAATATTTACATTTCCAGTGTAAAGTCTAATGTAAACCTATAGAAAACAATTGCGTTCATACTTCAATGAACGCATCGAATCACATGATTTTCAGTGACGTTAAGTGACGTCATTCTAAACCACTGTTCTCTACGGGCGTTGATGACGTCAACGCTGCTCCGCTCTTTGTAGAAAAACAGCGTGCAAATGTTTTTCAGCTTTAAAAGTTTGCCCTACAAGCATTTTTTTCGCCCAGTGATGAGGGGCAAATAATGTAAATATAAAAAATAGACTTAATTTTTCTGCTTTTCATGAAAGTATAAACGACAGTGGGATGCTAGCAAAGTTTACATGAACCCCTTCGGGGTTCATTTACTTTGCACGCGACCCACTGCGTTCATACTTCTATGAACTGCAGAAAAATGAATTCCATTTCTTAAATGAAGCAGCGCACGACGATAATACGTCCGAGCGACACAGTGCATTCTTTCATACTTTCTGATGAAAATGTGTGCTAGTTTTCTTATTTATACTCCAAACATAGGTTTTGGGTGCTCGTTAGAATCGCCTCATTGAGGCGGTTTTAACGAGTACCCACAACCGATGTCTTTGAGCAAAAATATAAATAAATAATGTCTACCCCCGTAAACCCCATTTTCTGTATATAAAGTGGGGTTTGGGAGGGGATATTCATTTCACGGACTTGTTCGCACGATGCGAAAAAGCAAACTAAAACTTGTGAAACCAGCAAAGTCTCACTGCGAAGACTCATTTTAGAAATGATTTTTTTTTTTGTATTTTTTTTTTCTTATTTCTGCTTCAAACGATTGTGGGTGCTCGTTAGAGCCGCCTTATTCAAACAGTTCTTACGATCTCTCCCAATCGTTGTAAAAAACCAAAATAAGGAAAATTGCATACCCTTGTAAACCCCATTTTCCTCTTGTAAATAGGGTTTACAATGATGTTTTTAACACGTGTTGTTTGTTTGATTTGAGGTTTAACGCCCCCGTCAACACTGTCAAGGTCATTTTGGAGACTTGCTTACAATTTTGTGGGACTTTTACCCGACATTGAGATGAAATGACATCTCAAGCCCTGACGCCCAATGAAACCAATAGGGTTTATTAGCATGGACAGTCCGCCTCGCACCGCGGTTACTGGACAGGCTTAGATCCTCTAAGCGGTTTACAGTACTAGTGCGGGCCGGATTCAGCTCTGCGTGGAAGCATAATGCAGCCAATATATTTCTTCAAGCCCCTATGGGCGGGGGCCGGTTTATAACACGTAGATACAAAATTAGAATAATTCAAAGACGTAATTACCGTCGCACAATCCACGAAACAGCCCGAACAAACGCTTGTTTAATTCTCATTTCCAGAGGAGCTGCGTCTTTCCCCCAGTGAGAGCAGTGTTGTTCAGCGCATGAGGAGGGCAAATGCTCCTTGTCGGTGTAATCTCCCTTGATAATGGTTGCATTAAATTTTCGAAGCTGACACAGGTGTTATTTCACCCTTAAGTTTTACCCATTTTGTACTTGAACTGAAACCCCAAAACGGGTAACGGTCCTGACAAGACAACACAACCTGACACCCCTAAATTTTGAAATGGACTTGTGCTGTACATAAGATGGAAGATTCCATTTGGTACAGATTGGGTTTTCGATAGGACGGTTCACAAGGAGCCGCCTCATCAGGACGAAATTTTTGTATCGGTTTTACGGACCTTTCAAGATTATTTCACTCATGTCGAGCGATCGTTAATCAGAGGTGGGCGAAAATTGGAATACCCGGAGAAAAACCACCTGACCTTCCATTGCGGAACATGACGTCTCACATGTGACCCGAGCCAGGCTCGAACCCACTGCGGCGAGAGACATAATGATTAAAGGTCAGCGCTCTTATCCACTAGGCCACGGAGGCCCGTTACGAAATTTGTTTTCATGCACACCAGACAAGGAAATCCGTGATTTTAGCCTCGGATAGAAATTTTTGTTCTGACCCTGGTGTTCCGACCCAAAATCGAATATTATTGTGTGTTTGATAAATGCACTGGTTGATTACGACCTCGTATGCGCCGTCGTTAAGGTTGACGTCACATAACGTTACGTGACGTCACTGTCACTTAACATTCCTGCAGTGTCAACACAATATGGCGGACGTCGGTAACCGAAGTGACTGCAGCGTTAAAAATCTGCGCTAAGAAATGGAAGGTATGCAAGAAAAAGAATACTATATGGGTCTGAGTGGTGGATAGAAAAATCCGTCCCTCGGGATCACTGTCCGGCATCACTCCGCAAGCCTCGTGATGCCGGAGAGTGTCCCTCGGGACGGATTTTTCCATCCACCCATCACACCCATATAAGATTCATATAATGTTGTCAAGTTAATTAATTTGACAATAACCCCATTTACAGGAACAGCCTTGTCCAAATTCAAAGGTGGGGAGAGTGCATTTCAGATACTCATGGATGAAAAGATTAAAAAAAAAAAACGTTAAAAATGGAACCCCCTAAACGCGTAGCCTGGCAAACAGCGCAAACCCAGATCAGACGCCGCAGAACGCGGCGTCTGATCAGGGTCTACACTGTTTGCTAAAAGGATTTTCTGTCAAAAATGGAATGAAAATGAAAAGAAAAAAAGTAGGCCGACACCCCTTAAATGACAAATGGACTTGTCCAACATATAGTAATGGAATAGTTCACCAGTATACAATGGGTTAACTTATTGTTTAGGAAACCGCCACATGAAGTCACGGGGAAATATTGGTTTGGTCTTAAAGCGGCAAATAGTTCGTTCGAGGAGTTTGCTTGGACTGGTTGCGAAGACTCTCGCTTTACGGAGCCTCTGACTGCGGACTTTATACTCGAAAATGACAGCTGCATCTTCATGTGGGTGCATAGAGAAGTATATGTGGACAATTATCGGGATGGATGGTACTATGGACAAGATTGTCGCAAAGAAACTCCATTCATTTGTTCTGTTTATATGCCAGGTACGTCGCAGTTATTCTGCTCCTTATGAGTTCACGTTGCTTTTATCTATAAAATTACAGACGGATTTAAGAAAAAAAAACTCAAACAGTTTTTGAAGAATAAAAATAGTTTGACCCTTTGATGGAAAAGAATAGGTGGGATAATAGGGATGATTTACGAATATAGTTTTGATTTTTCAATTATTCTAGGTATGTTGTGTCTACTCTTCTTTATTCGCCCGTTTGAAAAACGGGACGTAATATGTTATAGGCCTACGCCCTGGCGTCGGCCCGCCTGTCCGTCCGTCTGTCTGTAAACTTTTCGTTTCCGGATAATTCCTCATACAGTTTACATCCGATCAAGCTGAAACTTCATACATAGTTAGACCTTGATGTGGAGCAGCTCATATTGTTTCGAGGTTACGGTACACCAAATAGTAATAGAGTTATGCCCTTTTGATTTTTTGTAAACTTTTCGTTTCCGATTAACCCCTCCTACAGTTTACATCCGATCATGTCGAAACTTCATACATAATTAGATCATTATGTGGGGCAGCGCATATTGTTTCGAGGTTACGGTCCACCAAACATTAATAGAGATATGCCCCTTTGATTTTTTTGTAAACTTTTCGTTTTCGGATGACTCCTCCTACATTTTACATCCTATTATGCTGAAACTTCATACATAGTTAGACCATGATGTGGGGCAGCGCATATAGTTTTGAAGTTACGGTCCACCAAATAATAGTAGAGTTATGCCCCTTTGAAAAAAATCTGTAAACATTTTATTTCCTGATAACTACTACATTTTACATCAGATGATTCTGAAACTTTACATACAGTAAGACTATGATATGGAACAATGCATATTATTTTGAGGTTACGGTTCACCAAAAATTACCAGAGTTATACCCCTTTCACAGATTTTTATAAAAGTTCTGTTTCCGGATAACGCCTCCTACATGTTACATCTGATGAAGCTGAAACTTTTCGTATACTTAAACTATGATGCGGAGCAGCGCATATTATTTCAAGGTTACAGTCCACTTCTTATTGCAAGAGTTATGCCTATATCATTTTGAGGTTATGGCCCACCAAATATTACCTACAATGAAAATTTGTTGGAGACGGGTAGTTTGAGCCATTGAGGGTTATTTATAGTGCCAGGTAAGAATATATGGAGGACATATTGTTCCTTGGTTACATTCCACAAACCAAAACTTGTACAACAATCAGTATATATATGCTCCATCTTACTAATTGCCATGGGTGTATATTGCCCCGCCGCTCTTGTCTATAGAATATTAAAATCGAGGCGATTCTAATGAGTACACACAACATGCCTCATCGAGGCAATTTAATTAAATACGCACAGTATAGCTTTCGTCGATAAAAACATTGGAAACAAGAAGCACTCCATAATTGATTCTTAAATACATGTATCTGTTTCATAGAGCTATTGCAAGAAAGAGTTCGATTCAACTATTAGAAAAAATTGCCTATTCAAATAGATTGAAAACATTTTACCACCAAAAATGATTTTGTTTTAAAAAATCCTGATATTGTTTAAATATCAGCTCAAAACATAGATCGTGGGTACACGTTAGAACCTCCTCGGCGAGGCGGTTCCAACGAGTACCCACAATTTATGATTTTGAGCAGAAGTACGAAACATTATGTGCCCTGTTTTACCATATAAAAGTGGGGCTCAAGGGTATAAATATCATATAGGCGTATTTTCGTGATGCATGGTAAACACCAAGCCATCCGGGTGTTCGAGCTGAAGAAGTTCGACTATATATGTTGTTGGTTAAGGGTCTCACCGTTCATAAGCAGTGTATCTTCTTGAAAACAGAAACTTGCGTTCTTATGGACAATAAATACACTTCTCAGTGGAAACTCTTTGAAATATTTTGTCTGATTTTAAAATAGTGGTCTTCAAGAAAGAATATGTGTTCTAACTTACTATAGACTTGTCATCTAATCTGAATCAAAGCACTGGCAGCGCTGGTGGATCGATTGGCTGAAGGCTAATAAATGTCCTGAACTGAAATTTAGACTGATTTGTTTAGCCCTTAGATTGCACTTTGAAGCAAACAATAAAGACCTTGATCAGACGCCGCATTCTGCGGCGTGTACTGGGTGTACATTGTTTGCCATTGACCCATTACACAAGCCCTGTCCAGACCTTACAGCTACACAGCACTCTGACGTTACAGGGAGAAAAGTTGCGCCGCTATAAATAACCGGTACCTGGATTTTGTACATGGTCAGCGATTGTCTCGTGGACAATAGCAGATGAAAGCTCCTGTAGTATGTAACTTTGGGTCGGTTGTGTATCACGAGTACTGGTAAACCGCTTAGAGGATCTAAGCCTGCCCAGGCAAAGCGGTGCGAGTCGGACCGTCCATGTATATATAAACCCTATTGGTTTCATTGGGCGACAGGGCTCGAGAGTTGGGCAGTCCATGTATATATAAACCCTATTGGTTTCATTGGGCGACAGGGCTTGAGATGTCATTTCATCTCAATGTCGGGTAAAAGTCCCGCAAAATTAGAAGCAACGTCTCCAAAATAACCAATACAGTGTTGACGGGGTCATTAAACCTCAAATCAAACAAATGAGAAATAAGAAAAAAAAAACATACTGTATAGACAAATAAATAGCAACGTCTCCAAAATGACCCAAATAATGTTGACGAGGACGTTAAACGTCAATTCAAACGAACAAAAACGACTGTAATTCAAGGGTTCTAGTGTCGTAGCCAGAACAAAAATACGCACAACAAGGAAAATCTCGGTAAAATGATCTTTCTACGAGATAGGGGCCACTCTTATTGGAAAGAATAATCAAATTATGTCATCAAGCACACCCCCATAAAACATATAATGCTGAATTTTGTTATTTTGCTGATTTCTTATTATTGCAAATACTTTACATTTGGTTTTGGTTTCACGGCCCTTTCGTATCGAGCCAATCGTTAATCAGAGGTAGGTGAAAACCGAAGTACCCGGAGAAAAAACACCCGACCTTTCGTTGCGCAACTTGGTGTCACACATCTGACCCCAGCTAGGCTTGAAATGATTAAGAGTCAGCACTCTTATTCATTAGGCCACCGAGTCCCGTTGTAAATACTTTACATCACACACATACATCAGGTTTACAAGGCCCCTCTAAACCCCATTTTATATGGAGAAAACTGGGTTTATGGGGGTTTACGTGGGTATGCACTGTTTTCCTTATTTTTGCTCAAAACATAGATTGTTGGTACTCTTTAGTGCCGCCTCATCCGGGCGGTTCTTACGAGCGCCAACAATCTATATTTGGACTAGATCGAACATTTTCATGTGACAAATACTAGTTCTTGAGAAAGAGGCCAGTTAGCGCTCTGGGGTCAGTTGTTCAAAACTAACGACGTCGTTAGTTAACATATCGTTAAATCATTGATCATTTATTATGGCAAATATGCTAATATATTTTGCTGAAAAAAAATGTGAGCAGCTTTTGCTCACATTTTTTTCAGCAAAAATACCAAAAATTTAGATATTGAACTTGCTAGGACACTTAACAATATGACCACTAACGAGCTCGTTAAGCTAACGATGCTTTGAATAACTGGCCCCAGGTATTTTATCGTAATATGTGCAGATATAGACACATACGTTATATGCGTCACGGGCATTACGCCTATAATTCTGTGTTCCCGTTTTTCAGACAGAGCTTGTTTTCCAAGGACTTGTGATGACATCATTGTTCCCTCTGATACCACCACCTGCACTGACTCTCTTTGTCACTTATTTTCGTCAAATCTAACATGTAGTCATCATTTTCTGGATCAAGTAAGTCCCAGAACTATGCCTTTTCTTTCAAACCTTTAAACTTCTAGGACAATTCGTGAGCAGACGACAGTCTGTACATGCCCCCCCCCCCTGCCAACCTCCCCTTCCAAAAAAAAACTGATACGAAAACCTAAAAGGTTCATTTTTTTAATTATGTTTTTGTTTTGTTTGATTTGAGGTTTAACGTCTCCGTCAACACTGTATAAGTCATTTTGGAGACGTTGGTTCCAGTTTTGTGGGACTTTTACCCGACATTGAGATGAAATGACATCTCAAGCCCTACCAATGAAACCAATAGGGTTTAGAAGCATGGACATTCGGACTCGCACCGCTTTGCCTGGGCAGGCTTAGATCGTCTAAGCGGTTTACTAGTACTCGTGTGATGTCGGTTTCATCTCTGCGTGGAAGCATCACGCAGCCCATCTATTTCTTCAAGCCCCGATGGACGGGGGCTTTTTGAATTATGTTATGAGTTAGCAAGTAAACACAATTTAATCACTAGCGCCACTGACCATTCTAAGTCGATTTTATTTTTCACATGGATTGTTACATTGTGAACAAACATGTTGCTTTCTAGATATGTTTCATAATGTGTTTTTGCTCTGTTGTTAAAGGAGGGTCTTTGTCATCTATGGACCAATAAGGCGAAGGAGGGACCAATACGAACAGTCTGTTTTCTACCAGACATTCAGGAGGCCATTGTATTCTGCCAGGAAGTGGATGGTAAGTGAAATCAAACGGTAGTGGCAACACTGATGGGTCGATTGTCTCTGAGTATAGGCTTGGTAATTGGTTCTGAACGGGGATTTAGACTGTTTCGCTTAGTCCTGAAATTCCTATACTGCGGTAAGCAAACAGAATAGACCCTGATCAGACGCCGCGCTCCGCGGCGTCTGATCTGGGTCTACACTGTTTGGCCAGTGTCCCTGCACACGAGCCCAGTCCAGATTTTACAGTTGCACATCACTCGACATCTCAGGAACGGCACCAGCGTGGACATAAATAAACTTATTTTGGATTTTGTACGTGGTCAGCAATAGTCACACGGACAATGGCAGAAGGGAAACTTCTGCACTAAGCAACTTTGGGTCGATTGATGACCAATGAAAAGGTTCTCCGGCTTTATGCTCTTCAAAACGCACATGTAGTTAACCAATAGGGTCGTGAATCCACAGTCCCAGGTAAAATGAATAACCGACAAGGACTCGAACACAGTAACAAACTAGATTGCAGACGACCTTTTGTCTATTCTAGGACACAACTCCTATGTTCAAAGATTGTTTATCCCACAAGACAAAATATTGGAAAAGGCTTAAAAATATTTTGAATAAATTAAATTAAAAGCAATTAATTGGCGTTCAGAACACTAAATTGGGTTGGGCCGCAAGCTCTACCAACATTTGTTACGGCGCTTCCCCTAGAACCTCTTTTTAGTACGCACTAGTTACCATGTTACTTAAGGGGAATGGGAACACCTTCAGGGGAGGCAACTCCTGCAAAAGTATTTTTGTCTCCCATGTCAATAGGGGTCAATTTTTAAAGGAAAGAATTTGCTCCTCCTCAGGAGCAAATTCTTTCCTTTAAGAGTAGAACCCTTTTTCAGTGGGTCAGGACTTATGGAAGGCCTGAAAGTTGTCTCCCTTTGAAAAATGGTGGAAAAATCTGCCAGGTGTTCCCATTCCCCTTATAGCAACATGATTTTGGTGTTAATATATACGGCTACAAAGAATGAGTTTCACTGGGTCGATTGCTGCGAATCGACCCAAAGATAATAATACCACCAGGCCTATATTGCCGCTGCCCACGCGCATGTAACTGATCAATAAAGTTAAACCGCGAAAAAAAAATGAATCCAGCCGTACATATATATAGGTGCGTTCCTTTTGTTGCTTTGGATAAAATTTGTTCTAGTTGTTAAAGTTAAATATGTAAGCTTTGTAAAGCCTGGTCAGACTCTGTATTTAGTGGCGATCTAATCTGATTCAACACTTTTTGCAAACGATCCGTTTCAGGGGCGCTAGGCGTAATTGCGTAAATGATAATAAATGAAGCGCAATTGTAATTAAGGACACTCTTGAAAATACCGGAAATGCTTTTGTTTAAATAAAACAATGTAGATCCAACTTCCGGACAATTTTCTCGCCTTCGCAGGCAATCGGCCCACTGGTGCTGTTAGAACTTTGATTCTTGTTTCAGCACCGATCAACTATACCACAGAAGAACAGAGTATCGTGGATAATTGTCCTCATTATGTGGAACCGGTTGATGTCAGTGGTAAGATTTATTAACCCATTTCGTACCAGAAACCCATAAAGGGGTACGAAATTCTTGAATACCTAGTTAAAGGTGACGTAAAACGTCTTAGGTTTCGGAGGTAATAAGTTTGTATTTTTAGAGTAGAAAGGAATGCTTTCTTCAAAGACTTAATCTGGTTTCGGTGAAATTTGCTTAGTTTTCAGGGTCACCCAATACAAAATTATCACATTTTGTCCTGTCTGCACTACATCTCCAGAACCAATTTAAGTGTTTCTGTCAAATTTGGCGCAATATTCTGTATCAGTTCAACATACAAAAACATTGACCTCTTGAACTGATTGAAGAATTCTGATCAAACTTGGTAGATTGGGTCATGGCACCATAAAGGAAATTTGATATTGACCTCAGTTTCAAGGTTTCATTGGTTTTGAGAGTCCTATTTATGGTGAATCTTCCGATTTGTGTTTGTTTGTTTGTTTGATTTGAAGTTTAACGTCCGCGTCAACACTACGAGATTAAATGCCATCTCAAGCCCTGTCGCCTTATGAAACCAAAGGGGTTAATAAGCATGGATGGGCCGACTCGCGCCGCTTTCTTCAAGCCTCGATGGGCGGGGTCAAGTGAATCTTCTGATAACATATGTATATGTCTGTATAATTTACTACCTATAAATATTATGAGGATCCTACCATGCTTACATGGGATACAAAAATCCGTCCCGCGGGCCAACTGTCCGGCATCACGAGGCTTGTGAAACGTTTTGATGTGGCCCAGTCAACACTTTTTGGGACATGTCGAGTGGATGGTTTAACGTTGCGCAGATTAATACATAAAACGGTTATTCAAAACCTAAAAAATGCACGGAAAGGGGATAATGACCGTTATCTCCACAAACACTTGCCGGCCCTCCTGATCGCCAGTCAGACGCGCATCCAACTAACACACGGAGACAGGCAACAAACCAATTAACTACTCGTTTACTTATCGCAGGTTATTACATAAAACGGTTATTCAGTTTCATGCACCGGCTTTCGTCAAGACCTGAAAAATGCTCGGAAAAGGGAAAATGACAGTTATCTCCACAAACAAATGTTGCCGGACCTTCTGATTTCCAGAATAGAATTTAATTTTATGTAATGTTGGTTGGTGCGTGAAGCTCTGTCTCTGGTTGGGCCATTCGGAGTCTAACTTTTGGTTTTCATTTGCTCCATGTTGAGAGATGAGTTAGGAGGCCTTCATGTGTACTGAACAAATTATTTGTCTAAATCGCGACGGAAGTAAAGGCGTGGATTGCGGCCGCGTAAATTGATTTAAGCCCCCGGCCCCCGCCCCGCCCCACCACAACCCCATGTGGAATTCGTTTCACTGATCGTTGCGGGGCGGTTCTCCTTCGCGGTTTATTTTTGTTATTGTTTGTCTTTGAGTGTGTGTATCGCTTAAATATGTTTTGTTTTGGATAGCCTATTTGCGATTTTTCGGGAAAGTAACTGTCCTATTGGCCTTTCGTTATTGATTTTTCCAGTAGGTCTGGTTATTTCGTGTTTGTGTTTCTTTCCCTTTGGTGTCTCTGATGGGAGCTGTGGGTTAATTTTGTATCTATTCCTGGTCACTGCCATCGCTACTATTGCACGACCCGCAGAAAAAGCGACCGACTGAAGTCGGTTGATTTTCTAAGAGTGCCCTAAAATCACCGTGTCATTCTGTCAGTCTGTCTGTCCGTCCGTAACCCGTTTGTGAAAATTGGTGATAGTGACTTAACCGCTTGGAATATTTAAACAATTTTTGGCATACTAATAGATATCAATGAGATCTAACCAATGAACTTGCGAAATATTACATTCCATTTAGTATAGCCTCGCCGAGGCGAAAAATGTGAACAATTTCAAACTGCTTCTCCTCGGAAACCGTTGGGCCGATTGAAGTCAAATTTCATATGGAGCCTCTATGGGATGGGGGAAACCAAAATTTGCTCATGGGGTCCAGGTCACATGACCAAAATGGCCGCCAAGCCATATATGGTCCGTCTTATTGTCCGTCCATAACCCGTTTGTGAAAATTGGTGATAGTGACTTAACCGCTTGGAATATTTAAACAATTTTTGGCATACTGATAGATATCAATAGGATCTAACCAATGAACTTGCGAAATATTACATTCCTTTTAGTATAGCCTCGCCGAGGCGAAAAATGTGAAAATTTTCGAACTGCTTCTCCTCGGAAACCGTTGGGCCGATTGAAGTCAAATTTCATATGGAGCCTCTATGGGATAGGGGAAACCAAAATTTGCTCATGGGGTACAGGTCACATGACCAAAATGGCCGCCAAGCCATATATGGTAAAAACCCTTCAGAAATAGTCTTCTCCAGAACCACTGGGCAGATTTCCACGAAACTTGATAAATTGCATCTGGGACGTAGGCCCATCAAAATTTGCTAAAATGGTGACCCTTGGTTGACCTTCTTTGTGCCTAGGTCAAACTTTGACACATATGCTTTTGTATTGGAAAATGAAATGCATTTTATCCTGCAAACGATTCAGAATACAGTACTAAAGTATTAAATATATTTTTGCTCCTTACGATAAGGCGCATTTATTGGGGGAACCGTTTTAGGTCCAGGTCACATGACCAAAATGACCGCCATACCCATATATGGTAACACTCATAAAACTAAAAGCATCCTGTGAAAATCGGTGATAGTGACTTAACCGCTTGGAATATTGAAACAACTTTTGGCATACTGATAGATATCAATGAGATCTAATCAATGAACTTGGAAATATTACATTCCTTTTAGCATAGCCTCGCCGAGGCGAAAAATGTGAAAATTTTCGAACTGCTTCTCCTCGGAAACCGTTGGGCCGATTGAAGTCAAATTTCATATGGAGCCTCTATGGGATGGGGGAAACCAAAATTTGCTCATTGGGTCCAGGTCACATGACCAAAATGGCCGCCAATCCATATATGGTAAAACCCTTAAAAAATAGTCTTCTCCAGAACCACTGGGCAGATTTCCACGAAACTTGATAAATAGCATCTGGGAAGTAAGCCCATCATAAATTGCTAAAATGGTGACCCTGGGTTGACCTTGACCTTCTTTGTGCCTAGGTCAAACTTTGACACATATGCTTTTGTATTGGAAAAGTGAGAATGCATTTTATCCTGCAAACGATTCAGAATACAGTACTAAAGTATAAGATATATTTTTGCTCCTTACGATAAGGCGCATTTATTCGGAGAACTGTTTTAGGTTCAGGTCACATGACCAAAATGGCCACCATACCCATATATGGTAACACTCATAAAGCTAAAAGCATCCGGCGGGTCGCCCACTTCAGCTGAAGCACTGGTTTAACATTATATTTTCTTAGCACAGGGACAATTATGTACTGTTTTCATACGGTAAGTCCAAAGACACAATATCACTTGACGGGCTTCGTTTTATTTCCCAGGTCTTTTTGATTCTAAGCACTACATGTACTACCATAGAGAGACGTCTTGGAACTCAGCCCGGGAAGTGTGCGGCCTTCACAATGGTACACTGCTGACTTTAATGGCAACAACCCTGGAAATGTGGCACTATTTACTGTAAATAAAACGAGCCTTGGCATGAAAAACCTATCAGGAACCCTGTGTGACCAGCTATGACACAGATCAGACTGCTCAGTCTTCGCAGGTCGCACTAGCGACGACGATAGTCAGATCATTTAAATGCCCAGTCCTATCTGAGTATTTACTTGGCTAATTTTTTCAAAGCACTGTAAGCTTAACAGGCGTGCAAGTGGTCAAACTGCTGGTTGCTTTAGCAAGTAGAATGTCTAACACTCTGGAATTTTTGCTGTAAAAATGGGAGTAGCTTTTGCAGATGCTTAAGCTACTCATATTTTTTCAGCGAAAATATCAGTGTATAAAGGCATATCTAATGATCAGGGGCCAGTTGTTCAAAACTAACGACGTCGTTAGTCAACGTAACGTTAAAAACTTTGATCATAAAATATGGCAGATGTGCTAATATTTTTGCTGAAAAAAATGTGAGCAGCTTTTGCATTTGCAAAAGCTGCTCACATTTTTTTTCAGCAAAAATACCAAAATTTAAAATATTAAACTTGCTAGAACAGTTAACAGTATGACCACTAGCGAGCTCTTTAAGCTAACGATGCTTTGAACAACTGGCCCTGATCTTTAACAGTACATTACTAACAACAGAGTTAGTTTTGGGTCAGTACGTTTTCTTGTAGGTTTTGACATGCCCCACATCAAATAGTTTTGTTCCTCATCTTTGTCACGTTATTAAATGTATTTATTTATATACATTATTTTAAGAGGGTAAAAAACACATTTAGCTATAAAACTATTCTACCCTGTGGCCCTCTCAAAAACATATAAAACGTATATACAAACAACATCTGCACAAAAACATTTTCACCATATGACAGCTCTGTAAGCACAGACAACAAGAATGATTCCAGCCCGAGCCGAGCTAGGGTATACGGATAACATGTACATTATTGTTTTCGCGTCACATTCCCTTAACGCCAGCTGTAGCAAGGTTTAATATCTATCTATCTATCTATCTATCTATCTATCTATCTATCTATCTATCTATCTATCTATCTATCTATCTATCTATCTATCTATCTTATCTATCTATCTATCTATCTATCTATCTATCTATCTATCTATCTATCTATCTATCCTTTTGCTGCGATCGGGTCACATTTGATCATTACTCGCAGGCGTCAGTTTTTGTTTGTTTGATTTGAGGTTTAACGTCCCCGTCAACACTGTAAAGGTCATTTTGGAGACGTTGCTTCCAATTTTGTGGGACTTTTACCCGACATTGAGATGAAATGACATCTCAAGCCCTGTCGCCCAATGAAACCAATAGGGTTTATAAGCATGTAACTTTCACCGTAGATAATGTCATCACGGTAGGGATCTTTAATATGCGCAGGTGGCGATTATCTTTGCACAGGGGGTCTCCAGTTAATGTCTCGGTTGGAAGAACGGTGCTTTTTGTGGCATTTATCCCTGCAAGTGATGCCGGTGGAGCATAATAGGACACAGTAATTTTATCACCGCTGCCGGGGACCGAAACGGGGACCTCTAGCATTAGTGTCAAGTACACTAACCATTGAGCTACAGATCTGAAAATTGTAGAGTGTGAATGAAGAGCTAGCTTAAACCCGGGCTTCTCCAGACTTTCGGACGAGTCTTTAAACCGAGGTCCCGTCTCCGTATGACCTTAGCTGTTGGTGAGGCGTAAAACCCAAACACTCACCCACTCACGTTCGTACTTAGAGCCGGTCGTTAATCAGAGGTGGGCGAGAACTGAAGTGCCCGATACGAAAAAACTACATCAACAAAAACAGAAAACACCTGCCCGTCCGTTACAAAACCCACACCGGTGAGAGACCTAATGATTATGTGTCAGGGCTGACAAAATTTGATGAGATTAGGCAGTTGCAGTTCTAAGCCACTCACATTTTGTCCTTACATAAATTGTACTGGCTAGAACTGCTAAACTTTGACAACCAGCGACAATGTTATGAACAACTTGTACATGGTCATACTTTTTCTGTTATATCTACAAGGAAGAAATCTTTTATGCTTTTTGTTTGCTTTTCTGTAAGAATAAGGAATGTACTTCTGAAAAACAAATTTAGAACCCCGTTTTTAAGGATTTGTCTCCCCTGAGATTATATTCGTTCCCCATACATAAAGGCTCTTACAGGAGTGTTCATGTATTTTTGAATTTATTAAACGGTTTGAGGAAAATTGGCTTCGCCGAGCATTTTATCCCTTGTCCTCAACATGTTTAATAACTTAAATAATACATGAACACGAATGAAAGATTCTTTTTATCATATGGCATGTAAAACTAATTTTGTTTACGTTTTATAATAAAAATGTCAATATTCCACCAATAGTAAACGCGGCCTGGTTAAGGACGTTGGGCGTGTAACATTAAATCCACTAGTTGATTACCGAAATTATTACAAGGCGTTATAACATTTTCAGACGCGATATGTCATATGATAAATATGTTTTAGAAAGGGATATCCTTTGGAAGTAAGAAACACACCACAGAACTGGAAAATATGGAGTGTACATGTTTTCTGGGCCAGGCTAGCTAGTTCCTGCCAATTAGGCCTCATCAGTGACCCTCAAATATTTTAAAAAAATCAACAATGGAATCAATGATTCCAAAGGACAAGAAAATATAAACTACACTATTTATGTAGGGCAGGGAGACTTTTTACGGCCGCCACACATTCCAAGACACCAGCTGTAGTGACTTTAAATATGTTCTAGAAAGGATTATCCTTTGGAAGCAAGGAACAAATACTTTTTATTTAATTTCAGATATGAAGCAATGCTGATTGACGATGGTTTCTGGATTGGTCTTCACATTCCAGACCTAGCCACGCCGTCTCGTCTATTCTGGGATGATTGCTCAGCACCTCCTTTTAATGGATCAGATGAACCAGTAAATGTTTCGTGTGGAAAATTAACCAGTCAGGGGATGGTACCAGCAGCTTGTAATGAACGACACCCATTTATCTGCCAGTTTAACATAACTGGTTAGTTCTTTCGAACGGGTTTCTTTGTCTTTGATTTTGTTTGGTTTTGCCGACCCAATCAACATTGTTAAGGTCACAGAAACACAAATCAATGTGCGAGATCACCATACATTATGAAAACACGCCTATACAAATACATTGTAAATTTGAGGGCCGAAGAAAATATATGTTTAGATGAAAAATTGTAATATTTTTCTTATTTCTGCTCAAAATATAGCTTATGGGTACTCGTTAGAACCGCCTCTAACGAGTGCCCACAATCTATACAGTAAAATTCCGCTATTAAGACCACCTAAAATTCAGACTAATTCTGTTTCAAAAAGCTTATTTTGAAGGGTGCACTTTACCTTTCTTTGTCTTTTTGCACACAGTGTTCCCTGGTTAGGGACCACCTTTCAGACTCTCTTGAAGACCACTTTTGAACAGTCCCAAAGTTGGTCTTAATAAAGGAATTTTACTGTATTTTAGAGCAGAAATAAGAAAAATAATATTAACCCCTGTAAACCCCAGTTTTCTATATAAAAGTGGGGTTCCAGGGGGTCAAAATTACATAGGTGTGATTTCGTGATGCAATAAATATTCCGACACCATATCTCCTTACCATTGTTCTAAAATCTGAACAAGTTCAATAAAAATCAATACCCGACGTTGTGTCTAAAATAGCTGAATGAGTGCCAAACAATGTAGATCCTGATGAGACGCCGCGTTCTGCGTTCGCGTTACCGTCTGGCTTTACATCGTGTGCTCGGGCCTATCTGTCTGACTGCATAACGGTAAATACTGTGACATTTTTCAGGCAAAACTTTGTATTATTTTGCCTATTTCTGTTCCAGACATAGATTTCGGTGCTCGGAAGGTAGTGTTTACTATTGTAAAAAAGAAGCAGAGGCAATGATCAGGAATCGATACAATTAACCCACAGCTCCCATCAGAGACACCAAAAGGAAAGTAATACAAACATGAAGCAACAGACCCCAGCCGAAACACCAACAGCGGAAAGCCAAAAGGACAGTTACTTTCCCAAAAAATGGCCAAAAGGCTATCCAAAATAAAATAATATAAGCGACACAAACACCCAAAGACAAACCATAACAAATATAAACCGCGACAGAAGAACCGTCTTGGAATGGTCAGCGGAAACGAATTCCACTGGGGGGCTTAAATCGATTTTACGTGGCCACAATCCTCGCCCTTACTTCCGTCGCGATTAAGATAAATAATTTGTTCAGTCCGCATGAAGGCCTCCTAACTCATCAGTGAAGCCTTTTTTATACAAAGTGGTATAAGGACATCCATTTTACACAGTCGTGATTTCGATATTTTCAAACACACCTGGTGTTCACCTCAAATATTGTCTTAATAATTCTCTATAAAGTTTATACCTTACATCTCGAAAACACGAATATAGACTCAATAGACCTCGATGACGCGGTTTTAATGTATACCCACAATCTATATTTTGAAATAAGAAAAATATCACAAATTCACAATGTATTTGTATAGGCATGTTTTCGTAATGACATCAGAGAGGTCATTAGTAAAACACATACGTTCCAGATAGTCCTCTTTATCATGGCTCTGCGAATCTGGATTATACATTTCGACAACACATTCATATTCTAAAATAGCATTTTTCAAATCTATGGAACAAGCAATTTTTTCAGATATTTTCTTGTTTTTAGTCTAATCGTAGATTGTTTTGTTCATGCCACAATCTCTGTCTTTTTTGAAGATGAAAAACATTTTATTTTTAACTGATACAAGAATTTTTCGCTAAGATCTCTGACTTATGTAGAAATTTTTCGACGTTATCACAAGGCTTTCAGTTCTTCTAATTAATGAATAACGAATATGTGGAATTACTGATATTGTTTTCAATGCTTTTAACTTCGATATACGTAAACCACATTTGTTATCATGTACGGTTGGTATGATAACAAGTATCTCTTGCCAACATATCACCAAAGACCGATGATAATGTGCATACTAGGAGTTGTATTCTCTACCTTAATTCAAATCATTTTCACATTTTATGACGCTTATTCCAAAATATAAGATGGAATTTACAAGGGCCGTAATTGCATTGATAAATCAATTTTGGCATTGGTAAATTTTGGTTGATTTGTGGTTTAATGTCCCTGTCAGCAATGTATAGGTCATTTCGCAGACGTTGCTTCCACTTTTTGGGGACTTTTACCCGACATTGAGATAAAAAGACATCTCAAACCCTGCCGCCCAATGAAACCAATGGGGTTTATAAGCATGGACGGTCCGACTCACACCGCTATGCCTGGGCAGGCTTAGAACCTCTAAGCGATTTACCAGTACTCGTGTACTCGGTTTCAGCTCTGCGTTGAAGCATCATGCAGCCCATCAATTTCTTCAAGCCCCAATGGGCGGGGCCCATACAATTGGATTAAGGTATGGATATTTATACATATAATTTTATTTAATCTCATATATATATTCTGTTGATTTCATTGCAGAGTCTTCATGTCGCTCAGTGTCATGTGATGAAACACTTCTTTTCCTGAATGAAACCGAATGTGACATGTCTTTATGCGGATTTTATGATTCTTGTTTCATTAAGTACTTTTTGCCGGTAAGCATCACATTAACACTTCGTGTTATGGACACCATTAGAATGTAAACCTCACTTTGTATACACTGAAATATAGGAATTTGATCGTATGTGTATGACATGATGATTGTGTCAATGCAAAGTTATTGGTTTATGGATGTGGATCATTCTTTCTACTGATACTGTGATCGGTCACACTCGACCATTACTCGCATGTGAACACTACATACACTCCATATTTGCAAGATGAATTAAACCTGCACATGTGATGATTCTCTCTGCACAGGGGGCCCCACTTAATGGTCCGATACGAAAGACTGCGCACTCCTGCAAGATGCCAATGGAGCGTGGTCGTACACAGAATTTTGTGTCCGCTGCCGGGAATCGAACCAGGGACATTTTGCATTTGAGGCAAGTGCACTAACCATTTAGCTACAGTGCTTCGGTGCTCTATTGAGGTATTGAAATATGTTATTAACGCATAAGTTATGAACAATTTTCAGAAGGTCGTCCTAACCACATTAACAATAACGTTTATTTATTTGTAACGTTTGTTTGTGTTGAGTTTTTCCGTCCCCGTCAACATTTTGTTGGTCATTTTCGAGACATTACTTTCGAATTGGTCGGACGTCTATTTTATCATGTATTTTCTCATGACTCACTGTTGATCTAGCAATAGAAGTGGAGGCAATAATCAGGAATCGGTACAATTAACCCACAGCTCCCATCAGAGACACCAAAGGGGAAGAAATAGAAACATGAAACAACAGACTCTAATGAAAACAACAATAGCGGAAAGCCAAAAGGAAAGTTACTTTCCCACAAAATGGCCAATAGGCTATCCAAAATAAAATAGTATAAGCGACACAAGCAACCAAACACAAACCATAACAAAAATAAACCGCGATAGAAGAACCGCCTTGGAACGGTCAGCGGAAACGAATTCCACTGGGGGGGGGGTGCTTAAATCGATTTTACTTGGCCACAATCCTCGCCCTTACTTCCGTCGCGATTAAGACAAATAATTTGTTCAGTCCGCATGAAGGCTTCCTTAACTCCACGCGGATAAATTCGTTTTTGTTATTTTGTTTGATACTGTACTGGAACTGAGGGCGAGGGTTGAAATTTTATTAACTTCGGAGCTGAAAAATAGAAGTGGAGGCAATGATCAGGAATCGATACAATTAACCCACAGCTCCCATCAGAGACACCAAAGAAGCCTCCCAAGTAGTTGGAGGCGGTCGTTCTTTTGCAGTGTCTTATTTGTTGTTTGGCTTTGTGTCGTTGGTTCATGTTTCGTCTGTTTTTGGGTGTGCCTCCGTGTCACTTTCTACAGGTGACTTGAGACGGCTGCTTTCTTAGATAATGGCATTTCCTGAGTGACGTTTTCTTACTAGTTTCTATCCTACATTGAGGTAAAATAACTTCTCAAGCCCCATCACCCAATTCTATCCGGAAGGAGTTCTCGACGAATTTTTTTTCTGAAAATTTTCGGGATATGTTAGATATCAATAAGGAGTTTAAAAGAGGGTTTCAAAGCCCCCACCCCCAGCTCGGTCCAACTGCGCCATGCATCACCACTTCACTTAATAAAAGGCCCACTATCTCAGACACTGTTCAGATCCCCACCTCCAAACGTAATATATAAGGTGTTGAACCTTATTGTACGACACATTCAGTGACACCAAACTTGGGGTTCCCCGGGATCCGCCGGGGCCATGCCCCATCACTCCACTTGATAAAAGGCATGCTGCAAGTACAGCCGGCCTTGCCCAACTGTTAGGCAATATCAGTTTGGCGCCCCAGTAACGCCTTTGCCTCACGTAACCGTCCTCTTATTGGATTTTTGAGTTGGTGCCCCAGTGGTTGGTGCACATCTTATTTTGTTATTTTGTGTGTGTCTCTTTTGTCGATGGATTGAGATGGCCGGTTTCAGCAATCATGACATTTCCCATTACGATAGCACACTGGAGTCTCTCCTATCTATAGAACTACCATTTTTGGACGGGTTTTTCCAAGGAAAAATTCCGTCCTTTAGAAGAGCGATGTCCGTGCGTGCGGGCGTGCGGGCGGGCGGGCGGGCGTGTGGGCGGCCCGCCGGGTGTCCGCATCCCGGTTTACCTTTTGGATAACCCTGAAAAACCCGTCCATAATGCCATTTGGCGTTTTTCTTGTTTAAGATGTAAATTACTGATATTTTTCTGATTTCTAATTCAAACATAGATTGTTGGTGCACGTTAGAACTGCCCCATACTCCATGGGCCTCGACAAACCCTCTTGCACTAACGTTGCATGACTTAGCCATTTTCAACAATAAAAAAGCATAACACATAGGTGATGCCAGCGGTTTACTGATCAAAGCGTGCAGATAAATATGCACAAAGAAATGATTCTGACCGCATAAAATCACGTCCTAGATCGAACATCTCGTCGTAGAACGTAAGGATATCGGTCATCTCACAACATAGTGACTAAACTATTCCTCGGCAGACATACATTTCATGGAATAATGAATCATCTACATATCGGAAAAGAACTGAAACATGTTTCAGCAATATGTCTTTTCACTGCAAACAGTGTTGTTTGTAGTGTTGTGTATAAGTTAAAACTAATGGGAGCACGGCTGAGTTCTTCCAACGTGCATTATGCAAAGCATGAGTCTGTATATCGTTTGCAATCAACAGATATTTTTTTACCTTTTCAACTTAACGATATAAATTGCGTGATTCTGTCATGCAGCTAATTTTACCGTGTTTTGAGTCAGTGGGTGGCGTTTCATAGCATCCATACGCGTCGTAAACTCGGACTCGAACGATGATACATTTTTCTACATCGCCTTATAACGAACTTTGACACGTGAAGCTCACTACTTTCGAGCATTAGTAAATCTTCAAATACCGTATATAACCCACCAAGAAGCCTCATATGTAATATAACATTACAAATGAATATAAATTCTTCTAAAGTATTGATAAATAAAAATTTGATTCCGCCACCCCGTTCTCGAAAAAGAAAAAAAAAATCTGAAGCAAATATATATGTAATAACGTATGTGCACTACTGTTGCTTTGCATTCTGCATTAATCTTTCTATGCCATTATGATAACACATCCGTGAGACAATATACCCAAAATGATAACTTTTCTGATGAACATTTGTAATATTTTTATTATGCTCCAAACATAGATTGTTTGTGCTCGTTAGGGCTGTCTCATTGACGCGGCTCTAACAAGTACCAACAACCATACCTATGCCTGTGATCAGAAATAAGGTAAGAAAAGAAAAAAACAACATGTAAACCTCAGCTTATCATATGACGTCGCATCTGATAGTGTAATAACGCCATGTAATAAATTCGATAATCCACTAGTGAATCAAATATGCAAATTAGTTAGATACGTCCTGTTACGTTACAAGTACGACGTCCTTAACGACGTCGCGATTACTTATGGCGGAATATTGACATTTTTTGTAAAATAAACGTGAATAAAAGCGTTTTAAATGTAATTGAATCTTGCATTCATGCCCATGTATTATTGAATTTATTAAACTCGTTGAGAAAAAGGGATAAAATGCTCGGCAAAGCCTGGCATTTTATCTATTTACCTCAACTCGTTTAATACATTCAATAATACATGAGCACTCATGTAAGATCCTCTACTTCCTCCATATAAGGTGGTGTTTATTACACGGACTTGTTAACATGATGCAACGTATGTAAATGTTTTCAGGAAGGGCTATGTCAGTTGACAGGAAATGTCACAAGAAACCATTCTGCTAGCTGCATCTTGTCCAGGAATATAACAAAAGGATGCAACGAAAATATAGATGGTATATATTTATTTGAATTCAGCTGCTTATCATTATTACATGTTATCAATTTTTAACAACAATCGTAAGAACATATATAAACACAAATATTATATGAGGGTATTCAGTACGTTAATTTTGACGGCCTAGAAAATGCTAAAAAACCTTTTGCAGAATACATGAGTCACGAGGAGAAAAAACCTGTCTTTTGTCTTATGCGCACAGATAAGTCTGTGCATTCGCATAGCCTGGACAGTCTCCGCTGTGCATTATAAGGGGATGCTGACCTCCACTTTTCTTCAATCGGCCAAGACATATCTCAAGACAAGAGCTCCTCAAGCGGGGAATTATACGCCCGTGGCAATTAGTAGGATGGAGCATATATATACTGACCGGTGAACAAGTTTGTGTTTTTGGAATGTAACCAAGAAACAATATGTGCTCCATAAATTCTTACCTGGCACTATTAATAACCTTCAATGGCTCAAACGATCCGTCTCAAACAAATTTTCATGGTCGGAAATATTTGGTGGACCATAACCTCAAAATAATATGGGCATAACTCTGGCAATAAGTGGTGGATTGTAACCTTGACATCATAATCATAGTCTTAACTATACGTAAAGTTTCAGCTTCATCAGATGTAAAATGTAGGAGGCGTTATCCAGAAACAAAATATGTTTAGAAAAATCTGTGAAAGGGGAATAACTCTGGTAATATTTGGCGGACTGTAACCTCGAAATAATATGCGTTGTTCCACATCATGATCTTACTATATGTAAAGTTTCAGCTTCATCAGATGTAAAATGTAGGAGGAGTTATATCCGGAAACGGAATGTTAAGAAAAATCTGTGAAAGGGGTATATTTGGCGGACCTTAACCTCAAAATAAATTGCACTGTTCCATATCATGGTCTTACTGTATGCAAAGTTTCAACATCATCGGATGTAAAATATAGGCGGAGTTATCCGGAAACAAAATGTTTACAGATTTTTTCAAAGGGCATAACTCTATTATTATTTGGTGGACCGTAACCTCGAAATAATATGCGCTGCCCCACATCATGATCTAACTATATATGAAGTTTCAGCTACATCGGATGTAAACTGTAGGAGGAGTTATCCGGAAACGAAAATTTACCAAAAATTTCAAAGGGGTATAACTCTATTATTATTTGGTGTACCGCAACCTCGAAATAATTTGCGCTGCCCCACATCATGATCTAACTTTGTACGAAGTTTCAGCTTGATCGGATGTAAACTTTAGGAGGAGTTATCCGGAAACGATAAGTTAATTGCAAATGGGCATAACTCTATTAATATTTGATGGATTGTAACTTCCCATCAATATGCACTGCCCATCATCATGGTCTAAATATGTATGAAGTTTCAGCTTTATCGGATGTAAACTGCAGGAGGAGTTATCCGGAAGCGAAAGGTTTACATACGGACGGACAGACGGACGGATGGATGGACAGAAGACGGATGGATGGGCGGGCGCCAGGGGGTATAACATAATACAAGTGGGTACTTGTTAGAATCGCCTAATGAGGCGATTCTAACAAGTTCCTACAAAATATTTTAGGGAGAAATAATAAAAAAATATCCCTTAACCCATTCAGTACCAGAAACCCCTAAAGGTGTACCTTGGCAAACAGTACAGGTCCAGATCAGACGCCGCAGAACGCGGCGTCTGATCAGGGCCTACACTATTTGCAAAACGTTGAGCCATTTTCCAGTCAAATTTTGGAGAAACCTGACACCCCTTAATTTTGAAATGGACTCCTGCTATATATAAGGAAGAAGATTCCATTTGGTACAGAAATGGTTAATTATCCTTGTTACGCCTCGTTATTTAGAGCTATGTGTGGACATGGAATTCTGTATTCTGGCTACATCGGTTTTTGGTTTCAAATGAGTCAACACTGTTCACGTGGTGTCCAATTCCCGACATTGAGATGAAATAGCATCTCAGTCCATGCCGCCAAATGAAACCAATAAGATTTGTATACATGGATGGTCCGACTCTCACCACTTTGGACTTTCCAAGCGGTTTGCAAGGTAATTGTATTGCCTTCACTTCTATTTTAGCAATACGCATGCGCGGCCGGATTTATCTCTGCACCATCCAGCTCAATTTATTATTTGGGCAGGGGCCCTCTGTCTACATCGGGTGATTTGAGAAATTGCTAAGTACACATGCATAAACACACTATTCGCTCGATGCAAACAAATATGTGCACTTCACTGTGAATGTGTATGCTCTTCTAGTATTTCTTATGAATGTGTTCATTGCTATTGGATGTCATCCCTTTCATAGCTATCGGAGAGATAGATTGGGCTGCATGATGCTTCCACGCAGATCTGTAACCAACCGCACATGAGTACAGCTTAGTGTGTCTAAGCCTGTCCAGGCAATGTAATGCGAGCTAGACCTCCCTACATATAAATCCTTTTGGTTTGTTCAGGCAGCAGGGCTTGAGATGTCATTTCATCTTAATGTCGGGTTATAGTCCCACAAAATTGGAAGCAATGTCTCAAAAATGACCTTAATAGTGTTGACGGGGACGTAAAACCTCAATTCAAACAAACAAAGTAGAAGTGGAGGCAATGATCAGGAATCGATACAATTAACCCACAGCTCCCATCAGAGACACAAAAGGGAAAGAAACCTTACAAGAAATAGCGAAATGTTGGATAAATAAGGATATGCATTGCACTTTTCTTCTTTCTTATCTTTTGCTTGCCTCTGCATTATGATTCTGTTGTATAACCGATTGAAAACACAAAAATATTTATTAATACACGGATCATGGCACAGAGCCTTAATACTGGTGTTATCGCACAACGCTGTTATCATAATAATTAAACGATTATGTTGTCATTATAATAAATAGGTCGTACCTGTAAACTGTAAAATCCATACACAGTATAGTTTTGATTGTTTATGTTTATTGTTCTTTTTTCAGTTGTAGATACACATTTTGATGCTCCGGATAATCATACAGATGTTAAAGACAAAACGTGTTTAGGAAAGTATTCGCATAAAGTCACAACTACAACCTCTGCACCTCCGAAGCCAGCATGCTCGTGCAACTGTAAACGTTTGACAACATTCCTTCAAGAACCATCAGGAGAAGAAGCGAATCTAACTGTAGAGGAAAAGATCGAACGGATCATCATTGAGCTTACGGTCGACAAGAAAAATACATCTCTAAATAAGATGAAATACATAAGTGCCACAGATAATAGATCATCGTCTGTAGGCATAGGGGCTGTTGCTGCTTCTATAATTTTCTCAGTTTTCGGTGTGATAGTACTTATTGATCTCTCCAGACTTTTCCATGAAATACAGCACTTGCTGCGAGGCCTGCTGTCAGCGTTATCACTGAAGAAAATCTCAAGTAATGGTGCACGTGTTACTTCAGAAACGGCTTCTGCAACTTCGGCAGCTTTGAGCACTTCCACTATGTTATCCCCTTCGTACAATGATAACACCTCAAGCACAGACTTTGTCCCTAACGAAATGTTTGAATTAGATGATTCTTTGGGTACAAATATTCCACCGGCAAGCACCAGTTTGACTTAAAATATGCTGTTGGAAATAGTTAAAGCTGGATATGTTTCAAAGTTACATTTTACCACATAACCATGGATTTTGTTGGAAAAAAATCTAATGATATTAACTGTTGTTATCGCCTGATGTATAACGTTATTTGTATTTACTGTTTTGCAATTTTCATTTCCAGAGTGACTATTGGTAAATTTCCGCAACAGGCAATTTTAATACAATTCTCATACATAGGGCAGGGGCAAAGTACTGAGGACCCTCGTTATAACGACAGTATTTGCCGTTATAAAGGATCCCGGTTAGAAGTATGATAATAAAAGGCCTTTTCCCCATTATTACTCCAAGAAACAAGTGTTATAGACATTTGTTAGAATCGCCTCGGCACTAAAACATTCATGCATGCACACACACACATGCCTGCAGGCTGGCTTGCATGCACACATGCATGCATGCTCATGCATGTGCACACGCAAACATAGACAATAAATTTCACACAGGCATGCATGCACACACATGCCTGCATGCATGCACATACGCACACACGCATGCGCACATACATGCAGACATGCACACACTCAGGTATGCATGCACAATACATGCACCCACAAATTCTGCATGCCTGCATGCATTTGCACAAAGATGCTACATTCACACACTCATGCATGCATGTGCACACACATGATGTGTGCCTGAACACACTCAGGAATGCTTGCATGTGTGAGCATGCATGCACACATGCACTCACCCATGCACTAACAGACTCATGCATGCACATGTGCATCACACATGCGTGCATGCAAGCACACAACACATCCATACATGGACATGCATGCATGCACTCACACATGCATGCATTCACCCAAAGATGCACACATGCATGCATGCTCATGCAAGCATGTACATACACACAATTTCCCAAATACATGCATGAACATACCCACACCTCATGTATGCAAACCGGTCCCGATAGCTCAGTTGGTAGAGTGTCCGCTCCGGGGAACGGGAGGTCACGGGTTCGATCCCGGGCCGCGACATACCAAAGTCGTTAAAAAGGGAACTAGCTGCTCATCGCTTGGCACTCAGATTTACGGGCTAGAGCTAGGGCTGGTCGACCCAGTGTCAGGACAATGTGACTGGGTGTGGTATCATGTGATGTGTCTGGGACATGGTACTTCAGTGAAGCAGCACTATAAAAGTGAGCATTGAGCTCCCTGTCGCAACGAGACACCGTCATTATATGACTGAAAAATTGTTGAAAGCGACGTTAAACCCGAATTCACACACACACACACACACACACACACACACACACACATGCATGCACACATGCACACACTCACACATGCATAAACACACACATGCATACATGCAACACTCAGACATGCATGTGCACATCCATGCATTCACACAATCATGCATGCATTCACACATGCATGCATGCGTGCGTACACACATGCTACATGCATGAACAAATTCAGGCATGCATGCAAACATACATGCATACACACACATATACACACACAGGCTCATGCATGCATGCAAACACTAATGCATGCATGCAAGCATGCCCATATGCATACATGCACACTCTCACGCATGCATGCACGCATGTATGCACTTTTGCGAGCATACATGCACACACTAACTGTGTGCATGCACACACTCATTATACCCCCGGCATACGGAGTATGCCATGGGGGTATATAGTTTTCGTCTTTTCTGTGTGTGTGTGTGTAAACTTTTTTTTGTGTCAAAGATTTCTCAGGAACTACTGTACCTAGAAACTTGAAATTTGGTACAAACAACATGCATAACTAGTTGTATTGTGGGAAAGAAAATTGGGGCTGTGGGGCCAGGTTCTTTAGAGTTATTCCCCTTTGTTATATTTGCTACTGAGATGTGCATTTTGTGACTTACCTTAAATTTTGTGTCAAAGATTTCTCAAGATCTACTGTACCTAGAAACTTGAAATTTGGTACAAGCAACATGCATAACTAGTTGTATTGTGGGAAAGAAAATTGGGGCTGTGGGGCCAGGTTCTTTAGAGTTATTCCCCTTTGTTATATTTGCTACTGAGATGTGTATTTTGTGAGTTACCTTAAATTTTGTGTCAAAGATTTCTCAGGAACTACTGTACCTAGAAACTTGAAATTTGGTACAAACAACATGCATAACTAGTTGTATTGTGGGAAAGAAAATTGGGGCTGTGGGGCCAGGTTCTTTAGAGTTAT
Organism: Lucinisca nassula; assembly: GCA_963580285.1. NCBI lineage: Eukaryota > Metazoa > Mollusca > Bivalvia > Lucinida > Lucinidae > Lucinisca > Lucinisca nassula. The sequence continues at coordinate 176,959,777 of OY757010.1, forward strand.
TCCCCTTCGTTATATTTTTTTTATAAAATTTTGTCAGCAAGATATCTCAAAAACTATTGGAGCTAGAGCCTTGAAAGTTGGTGAATAGATTGGTGGTGATGAGTAGATGAACTGATTAACTTTTGACAAAATTCCGAAAAATACTTTGTGAGTTATGGCCCTTTGTCATTTTGGTAATTTGTGCCATTGTACTGTATGGTAAAAGTGATGCATAGCATAACTTTAGAACCGTGTATGCTAGGGTTTTGAAATTTCATATATGGATTCCTCATGGAAAATTAGCCGACACGTATTTTTTTTCTCGTCCGGATTATGCTCCTTTCAAGAGTTATTGCCCTTTGAAATTTTTTTAATAAAATCTTGTCAGCAAGATATCTCAAAAACTATTGGAGCTAGAGCCTTGAAAGTTGGTGAATAGATTGGTGGTGATGAGTAGATGAACTGATTAACTTTTGACAATATTACGAAAAATACTTTGTGAGTTATGGCCCTTTGTCATTTTGGTAATTTGTGCCATTGATCTGTATGGTAAAAGTGATGCATAGCATAATTTTAGAACCGTGTATGCTAGGGTTTTGAAATTTCATATATGGATTCCACATGGAAAATTAGCTGACGCGTATTTTTTTTCTCCTCCGGATTATGCCCCTTTCAAGAGTTATTGCCCTTTGAATTTTTTTTAATAAAATCTTGTCAGCAAGATATCTCGAAAATTATTGGAGCTAGAGCCTTGAAAGTTGGTGAATAGATTGGTGGTGATGAGTAGATGAACTGATTAACTTTTGACAAAATTCCGAAAAATACTTTGTGAGTTATGGCCCTTTGTCATTTTGGTAATTTGTGCCATTGATCTGTATGGTAAAAGTGATGCATAGCATAACTTTAGAACCGTGTATGCTAGGGTTTTGAAATTTCATATATGGATTCCTCATGGAAAATTAGCTGACGCGTTTTTTTTTTTCTCGTCAGGATTATGCCCCTTTCAAGAGTTATTGCTCTAAGAATTTTTTTTTTATAAAATTTTGTCAGCAAGATATCTCAAAAACTATTGGAGCTAGAGCCTTGAAAGTTGGTGAATAGATTGGTGGTGATGAGTAGATGAACTGATTAACTTTTGACAAAATTCCGAAAAATACTTTGTGAGTTATGGCCCTTTGTCATTTTGGTAATTTGTGCCATTGATAGGTTTTTGTCAAACTTGATGGCTTTGAATTGCCAGAAAGTTACCGATGGCTTTGGCCGGGGGTATTAGTGAGCATATGCTCACTTGATAGTCTAGTGCATTTAAGCACACATGCATGCACACACACACACACTCTCAAATGCAAGTATGCATGCACACACCCAGGCATGCATGCATGCACACACACATGCAGTAATTCACACAAACACACTCATGCATGCATGCACTCACACATAACTTCCTCAGTTTAGGCCCATTTAGGCGAGCTTTGTTGCTTTCTGGCAACTCTTGTTGAAGGGTTTCAGTCTACTCACTCTACCAATAATTATACCACTGATAGTTAGACTCGTCCTATTCACACATTCACACACAACCTCATGTCATCCCCTCAATCCCCCACCCACCACACACACAAGCCTTTGTCTTGATTTTTAGACTGAGACTGTTCATCGTCTGGTGCACAAGGACCTGACCCACAATGGCAAATCGATCAACCCCCACCATTTCATTTGTGCATAAAGGATCAGGTGAGCTATCCAGGGTCATCATGACCCTCTTGTACAGTAGAACTTCAATGGCTGGAACACCTTCGGGACCTCGAAAATCTGTTCGAGACAGAGGTAGTTCGAGCCAGTGAGTGTTACTGTTAGGAGCATAACGATTAACTTTGGGACATCTTTTCGGTGTTCTAGAATAAAAATGTATGTAAATAAAAATGTAAGCTGTGTGTACTCATTAGAATCGCCTCATTGAGGCGATTCTAATGAGTACACACAGCATACACTTGCAAGATAAAAAACTAAAATCTCCTAAATTATCACCCACTATTTCTTATGTAGACGAATTTCCTAGGGGCTCAAGAATGGGTTCGACTAATCCATGGTAAACGAGCCATCGTTGTTCGAGCCATCGAAGTTGTACTGTATATATATATATGTATAGTAAAACTGGGATTTACAGGGAAAGCCCTTATTTTTGTTATTTCTGCTCTAAATTATAAATTATGGCGGTTCTAACGTGTACCCACAGTCTATATTTTTAGCAGAAATAAGAAAAATATCCCAATGTTTCATCTTTAAATGTTCGTGGGTAAAGTTTACAGTGTACATGTATTTGTTTCGGCGTGGTTTCGTAATGATCCCACTAAATATCCCCTCTTATGTCTCTTGATCTGGCTCTTTGATAAATAGAAGTGAAGGCAATAAATCCCCAGTAGCTCGAAATACCCCAGTCTCGAACTACATTTCTTAGTCCAAGTGTTGTTCGAGCTATCGCAGTTTCGCCGTTGATGATTATTGATATTTGTTACACTTGACGCTTATGATACAGGCTTCTGGCTCAAATAAATGTAAGATATTCTATGGTAGTTCTTGAAAGAGACGCATCACACAACAAGGGTCAACAGCTACCACTGGGGCACCCTTTGCGATAGCACACCAATGCGTGTAATCGCATATTCATGTCTTTAGAACTACCATGTTTAGTTCTGAACAGGGCAGAGATGCAAAGTGTACATACTCTTCTGAAACTAGCACAGTGAATATGGACAGGCCACGTCATCAGAATGCAGAGGAACGGTTGCAAAAGAAAATTCTCTACAGAGAACTTGAAATGGGCAAACGCTATATATGGCGGTCAGAAAAAGCGCTACAAGGAAACCCTCAAAGCCCCACTCAAGGACTTCAACATTCCAACGGAGTCATGGGAACAATTAGCTACGCACAGAGCAAAGTGGCGAGGCTTCACCAGAAGGGGTGCTAGTGAATACGAGGCGAGAAGAACCAGTGACGCTGAGCAGAAACGCGCACAGCGCAAAGCTAAGGCATCACCAACAGAGCTGTCTTCCTCTAGCCTTTGTTTCTCTATCTGCAACAAACAATGCAGAGCTAGAATCGATATCATCAGTCATCTTAGACACACAAACAGTAATATTTCTCAAATGTGATTAAATCTGCTCATTGTCAGACGAACTATTAATAAGCATGTTCAGATTAAACTTTGTGATATTTTGTTTCCTTTTTCTGTTCCAAACAACACTACTACTCTTCCTTGTATACCATGATTTTCAGTTCTCAAAATCGATTCCTTGATTCTTTTCTATTTTCATAACCATCCTGGTGGGGTGGGTGAGGTGGGGGTTACATGGGATAGTTCAATGACACAGACCTTATCTGAATCAATTTTGGAACAAAAGTATAAGAGAAACATGTCTGTGAATTGGCTTTGAAATTCCGCCATTGACCTAGGAGGATTTAGATGTTGTTTTCTTTATTTTTAGCTCTGGCAGCCATTTTCTTCTGAATCAGTAAAGTAGAACCATTTTAGCAATATTGGTAGAATTTTAGCAATATTGGTAGAGAGTCAACAAAAGAACATTTCTTTGAAATTTTTAGCTCCGGTGGCCATTTTCTTCAGCGGATCGGAACCATTTTAGCCGTTTTGGTAGTGGGTCACCAATGAAGCATTCCTGTGAAATAAAATCGGACCATTAGCCTAGGGAGAGATATCGTTTAAATGTTGTTCTATTTTAGCTCTAGTGGCCATTTTGTTCAGCAGAGCGGAACCATTAAGCAAGTCACCAAAGGAACATTCCTGTCGGGGCTTGGAGAAATTGAATGGGCTGCATGGTGCTTCCGCGAAGAGCCGAAACATGACAAGAGTAACTGTTAAACTGCTTAGACCTGAGGTCACAAGGTAAAATGGTGCGATTCGAACCGTGCCTTAAATCCTTGTGCTGTCTCTGGGTGGTAGGGCTTAATCTAAATGTTGGATAAATGTTCTACAAAATCGGAACCAACGCCTCCAAAATGATCTAAATATTGTTGACGTGGTCGTAAAATCTTAATACAAATAAAACAAAACAAAATTCAATGATTTACTTGATTATATATTTATGACTGACTGACTGAATGAATGAATAGGAAAATTTCAATTAAATTGTTCAATATTGCTTTTGAAAATTTTATGTTTTTCTAATTTATTTATTTATTTATTTTTATTTAGCTTTTAGAGTTACCATAAAACCAAACCGTGCATTTTTATACAGCTAGAAAAAAACGATAAACCATTCTTCGATATAAAAAGATTAGATACAACATAAATGTTATACGACAGACTACATGCATGGTAGTTAACCCAATCACGGTTGACAACTTTGCTTTCCTCTTTAATTGCACGCCAGTGGGTCAGGCCTCAGATTCTATGACGGTTCCAACGTAAAGGCTTACTGAGAATTAGAGAGAATCTAATTTTATGTAATGTTGGTTGGTGCCCGAAGCTTTGTCTCTGGTTAGGCCCATCGGAATCTAACTGTTGGTTTTCTTTTGCTCCGGCATTTCAGTGGTTTCTTGCTGTCGAGTACTCACCGTTGTTTCATCTCTGTGGTTGATTGATTTTTGTGTTCACGGAGATGTTGCACTGATGAGTTAGGAGGCCTTCATGCGGACTGAACAAATTATTTGTCTCAGTCGCGACGGAAGTAAGGGCGAGGATTGTGGCTGCGTAAAATAGATTTAAGCCACCTAGTGGAATTCGTTTCACGTACCGTTCCATGGCGGTTCTTCTGTCGTGGTTTATTTTTGTTATGGCTTGTCTTTGAGTGTGTGTATCGCTTATATTAATTTGCTTTGGATAGCCAATTGGCCATTTTGTGGGAGAGTAACTGTCCTTTTGGCTTTCCGCTAATGATGTTTTCATTAGAGTCTAGCTGTTTCATGTTTGTGTTTCTTTCCCTTGGTGTCTCTGATGGGAGCTGTGGGTTAATTGTATCGATTTCTGACCATTGCCTTCACTTCTATTTAGTGTCTGTGAATTAGTTAAATAGAAGTGACGGCAATAGTCAGGAATCGATCGAATCACCCCACATTCCTTCCAAGATACTAAACGGACAGGTGAACAAACAAAAAGTAATGGTACCATTGTTAACACATTCATTGCGAAAACATGCCTATTCAAATGTATTGAAAATTTAACAACCAAAAAATGACCCTTTGTCAGTGAAAAATTCTGATATTTTTCAAATATTTGCTTAAAGCATAAATTGTGGGTCTTGCTGTATCGTATCGCTGTCGGCCCGACGTTGACCCGCTGTTTCGTTCTAGCCGGGATGTGTATGCTTTCCTAATGTGCATTGCATGTTAGATTAATGATCCAATGTGACAGACGCTTTCCTATGGGCAGTATAGATGACGTTTTGTTTTGTAGGAAAATCAATATTTTTTCTTAACTTCTATTCAACAACCCTTTTATTTAACAACCTATGCTTTTGCACAAGAGCAAGAGAAGATAAACAAGATATGATTATAATTTATCGATCATAATATCTCCCAAAACAATCCCCATACTCAGGTGAGTTCCCATTTTGACACGGTTTCCATTTTAATTCTTCAACAGAACACGAAGACATTTTCAAACATTTAATGCTTGTCATAATATTGGGGTACCCCAGTAAGACCGCAGTGAATGTCTATAAATGCGTCTTGGCATTAGGAACAATAATATATATGGTTTATGGTGAAACTCTGAACGGTTTCTGAGATATTAAGGCTTATATATGGTTACTGAGAACTCGTCATGGCAAAATTTGGGCGGAAAGAAAAAGAAAAAAAAGTATAAAATAGAAATCAAAGCAATGATCAGGAATCGATACAATTAACCCACACCTCCCGTCAGAGACACCAAAGGGAAAGAAACGCAAGCATGAAATAACTAGATTTTAATGAAAACATCAAGAGCGGAACGCCAAAAGGACAGTTACTTTCCTACAAAATGGCCAATCGGCTATCCAAAGCAAAACGAACAATAACAAAATAAACCGCGACAGAAGAACCGCCTTGGAGTATTTCACTAGGGGCTTAAATTTCATACGCAGCAAAACCAATAAGTCTCACACGTCGTTCAGGAGACTTAGTAACAAAGGATTTTGACACAGTCTGACATGTGTGAGAATCCAATACATTGTTACTGAATCCTAACTGAGTTCTCGTAGTACAACGAAATATACTATTGACATAATGGTGCTTGAAACTTGATTGATTCGCCAACAATTCTTAACTGTAGCGAAACGACTGTTACATTTGACTGATTCTGAGTTTATCTTTGCTGGAAAATAATTATCTGTGTTTATCTATCCAGTCTCTCATGAGAAACATGATCACAGAAAGCAATATTCTTGATGTTGGTCTATAGCAATAAAAATGCAGTTCTTAATGTTTGTCTAATTAAATTAGAAGCAGAGAGTTATAAATCCATACACGCCTAGCGTTCCATCAATGGGATATTAGCAAACAATGTAGACTCAGATCAGACGCGTCTGATTAGGGTCAACACTGTTTTCTTAAAGTAAAGGACTTTTTTTGTAGTTCCAACATCGAAAACAAAATATGCAACACATCGAAAGCGGGAAATTGACTGGTTGGAAGTTTTAATGTCATATTCATTGCATGTATGGGCCAAAGTTGACATTGACTCGGTTAATCAAACAAAATTGATACACTGATATTGACAAATAAATCGAATTTAAGTGTTTTTAGAGTTCACGTTCCAACAGCAGCTAGAACATATACCGATGGGTCAAGTCTCAAGCATTCGAAAGACGGTTTATAATATGGGCGGTACGGAAAATTGAGAACCGAACACACGGTCGCTGGTTTACAAGGCAGATTTCTTATCCAAAACAACGCCGCCACTTTATGAATCTAAAAAGAGCAAATTGTTTATTATTTATTTAAAAAATGCGCCACAGAGTAACAATCATAATTATAGTCGAACTTCAATGGTTCGATCACCTTTAGGATTTGTTTGTTTGTTTGTTTGTTTGTATTGGATTTTAACGACCCAATCAACGCTATTTAGGTCATGTTTGTGCCGGTAAGTTTACCTATCCACAATTTTCCTGGGCAGGCTTATACATACGTAAGCGATACTAGTACAGAGCACGTGCCTTCGCCAGAAACTGACAACTAGAGGGAGGGAGAGAATGACCGTAGAAAAGATTTCACGATCAATCTCCACGAAAGAATATTGCCGACCCCGGCAGGAAAATATGTTTGAGACAGGGGTAGTTCGAGTCACTGAGGGTTAATCATAGCGCAAGGTGAGGAGGAATATTGGGTACATCTTTTCTGTCTATCTTTTGATTTTCTTTAAAATACAGGTATGCCGTGTGCAAACATTAGAATCGCCTCATCGAGGCGATTCTAATGAGTACACACAGCACACGTTTTCAAGATAAGTACATAATTTTTCCAAATACAGTAAAATTCCTCTATTAAGAGCACCTTTGGGACTGTTCAAAAGTGGGGTGATCTCTGAACAGACGAATCTGCATGCAGAAAACACGATGAAAGAATAACTGCAACTTACTAAATCAGCTTTTAAAAGCAGAATTAGTCAAAATTTAAGAAGGCCTTAATAGCGGAATTTCACTCTATATCAATATCTGTGGTTATAAGATGTGTTTTCCTAGGAACTCAAGAAAGAGATCGCATTACGATAACGCATCCGTGAGGTATAGTGCATTTTGTTTCCTTGTCTCAGAAACGGACATTTACTGATGAAAATTTGTGACATTGTTCTTACTTTTTACTCCAAACATAGGTTGAAGGTGCTCGTTAGAACCGCCTCATTGAGGCGGTTCTAACGCGTACCCACAACATATGTCTGGGAGCAGAAAAAAAAAAACGTTTACCCCCGTAAACCCCATTTTTCACTATATAAAGTTGGGTTTAGAGGGTGTTCATTTCACGGACTTGTTAGCATGATGCACTCGGGCATGGTGTTCGAGCCATCGAAGTTTCACTGTTGTTTGTTTACCAACTGACGTCAATTGTGTGTGTTACAAGATTCTTAAGAGCGTAATTCAGTCTATGTTTTCGAGGACCTTCTATCTTCTAAGCTGTAAAATAGAAGTGAAGACAATTTTAAGGAATCGATACAATTAAGCAACAGCTCCCATCAGTGACACCAAAGGGAAAGAAACACAAACATGAAATAACTAGACCCTAATGGAAACATCAACATCAGAAAGCCAAAAGGACAGTAACTTTCCCACAAAATGATCAATTGGCTATCAAAAAAAAAAAAAATAAATAAATAAATAAATAAATAAATAAAATAAGCGATACACACACGCAAAGACAAACCATAACAGAAATAAACCGCGACAGAAGAACCTTGGAACGGTCAGTGAAAAAAAATCCACTGTTTGTGTGTGTGTTGGGGGGTGTGCTTCAATCGATTTTACGCAGCTGCATTCCTCGCGCTTACTTCCGACGTGGTTCAGACAAATAATTCGTTCATTCCGCATGAAGGTCTCCTAACTCATCAGTGTATAATCTCCGAGAACACAAAATTCAAATAACCACAGAGATGAAACATCGGTGATGACTCGACAGCAAGAAACCACTGAAATGCTGGAGCCAAAAAAAAAAAAAAAAAAAAAAAAAAAAAAAAACGACAATTAGACTCCGTTGGGCCCGACCAGAGACAGAGCATCAGGTACCAACCAACATTACATAAAAATAAATTCTCTCTTATCATCAGTAAGTCTTTACGATGGAACCGTCATAGAATCTGAGGCCTGAACTATCGAGGGAAGTAAAGTTGTCAACCGTGTCGTATAACATTTATGTTGTACCCATTCTTTTATATCGAAGAATGATTTTACGAAATTGGGTGCTGAAGTCCATGCTATTATATGTTTTTTTCTGAATTTATATACTAAGTCACCATAAAATTCGGGTTCCGATAGACCTTGTTGCAGAAGAGTTTTGAATACATTGAATTTTGAAATTAAATCGGAATGACGTCTATAGAATTTTGAAAAGGCTTTGCGTTGTTTATGATACCTATAACCTTGAGTTTAAGAAGTTTAGCAGTTAACAATTTATTACGATAGTGTTGAAGTCGGTTACATGACTAGACATTCTGACAAATTTAAAGTATAATTTTTATGCTTTTAGGAAGTGAAAATAGCATTTCTTACATTACATTCAAGATAGGGGGAGTCTTCCCTATGAAAAGTCCATTCAGTTAAACCATTAAGTTTTTCTTTTATAAGATCATGAGGAAGTGAAGTATCAAGAAAGGAAAAATCATAAGTAGACAGACTTGGAGCAGGGAAACGTCTGGATTTCAATTTATTTAAAACTTCATTAGAACTTTTTACAGACCAAAACAGATTTCACCCTGATCTTTCAAAGACTTGATGGCAGTAAAAGATAAAGTTAATAATTGGGAGAGTTCAGTGGTGGTACAAGAGCTTGGATTTGCAATAAACCATGCTTTGTGTGGTCTTTTATGAAGTTTAGGTAATCAATATAACGTAGGAAGTTTGTCTTGGCCTTCTGTAACAGATACAGCAAACTTGGTGGCTGAATGACAAGTGTGGTCATCAACTAAAGCCCTCTCTACAGCCAAAAGCTGCAGTTCACAGGCCTTTGTACCACCAAGTTCTTGCTGAAGAGTCTTTACGTAGTGGAGCCGTCAAACAACGACCACATTGTTAGCAGCCTTATCTGCTGGAGCCAAAGCAAACTTCTTATGAAATTCTTGAATACCTAGTTTAAGGTGACGTATAGACGTCTTACAAATTGGTTTAGGAGGTAATAAGTTCGTATTTTTGGAATAGAAAGAATGCGCTTGTTCAGTAGTTTCAGAATGCTAGGTTTTCATTCTTTGAGAGCTTTATGCTCAACATACTCTCGTTTACACCATCGATTACCAAATTGATTCAAGGCAGCAGCGATTTAATTTCTACACTAAAGTCTTATTGAAATCAATTTTAGAAGGAAATTGACATTTCGGTCCTTTAGACATTATATTTCGTACCCTAGAATCAGAATTGTTTTTTTTTAATTGCCAGTAATAATATGACCAGCAGCAGGATAGCAATACCCTTTTTTTACAATCACAGGTATCACGAGTGTTAGTGTCAATATCAAGATAAGAAACAAGTTTATTGAAATTAACAATAATATAAAATCTTACAGGTTTATTGTATTTATAGCAAATTATGGGTGTTTCAGTATTTTGAAAATAAGCAGGAATGGATGAAATCACCGAACTGTCCCGGAAGATAGTTGATACTAGGCAACTATATAAAATCTAAACCCTTATTAATGAAGGATATTTTGATGTAATGACGTCTGTAATTAGTTTCAGAATCAATGAAAGGACGAAGAGCATGCTGAGTATAACCTCTAGTTAAAAGAGCAGCATCTTATAACTGATTAGAAATATCGTGGTTGCTAGTTTAGTAGATTGTCATGACAACATGACGATACATAGGTCACAGGGTCTTCGTTGAAACAAAATCATCATATACATGTATATTGATCGACGAAAGCATTTTGCAGCCTTCCAAAACATAAAAAAGAATCATGTTTCTCATTATGAGACATCTGTGCCCTGTACATTCGCATGTGTTGTGTTTCAGCTACAACCACCATCTTGAATACTCTTATGAACCTTTGCAACTCTACCCCACAGGTGGATTGAACTGTGGTAGACCGATGACGTCACATCGGTAGCTACCATGGATGATCGGCTCTAACTTTGGTTACTAAGGTAGCTACCTTAGTTCCAGCCGAAGTCGCTCATTTTAGTTCCGCAAAAATAAGATTTATAAGTGATTTATATGTCTTGTTGGAAAGTTGGGTGTTTTTGTCAAATTCCAACTGCAGAAATATGTTGTATATTGGACGGCATGAGAATAGCTAGATTAATGATCACTTTGTTTTTCGTTATGCCGGTTGACACAATAGCATTTATACAAATGCCAGGATGCCTGCGTCATGAAAAGGAAAAAAAAAACAACAATATATTAATATAGCCTCACGCGGTCACGTGACAACTTTTCGACAAACAATTAACATGGATGTATTCTTAACTTTCTGATGAAAAGTTGTGATACAAGTCTTATTTATACGTTAAATATAGGTTGTAGGTGCTCATTAGAACCCCTTCAGTCAGGCAAGTCTAGCGAGTACCCACAACCTATGTCTTGGAGCAGAAATAAGAAAAAATTGGGCCCCGTGAAGCGATTTTGATACTTATCGCCTATGCGAGCAGCGAAGGTTCAGGCGAGCCTGCGCATCCGCGCAGTCTCGCCAGAACCTTCGCTGCTCGCTCATACAAGCAGTGAATCAAGAGAAACCTTCAGACAGAAAGCCATATCCCTGGTCCCTCTGAATGGTTGGGCATGCGCAGTTAAAATTTGTCATGACGGAATGCTCGAAGACACAAATTCGCTTGGCGGGGCTCAAATAATGAATACCCCCATAAACCCTGCATGGTTTTCTCTATAGTATGGTTTATGGATATGTTCATTTCACGGACTTGTTAACGTGATGGATACGCAAAGGTCGTAGAGGATCTTACATGAGTGCTTATGTATTATTGAATTTATTAAACAAGTTGAGGTAAAGGGATAAAATGCGAGGCTTTGCCGAGCATTTTATCCATTTTCCTCAACGAGTTTAATGAATTCAATAATACATGGGCACGAATGCAAGATTCTATTTATCATATGACATTTAAAACGCATTTTATTCACAATTGTTTACAAAAAATGGCCATATTCCGCTGATAGTAAACGCGACGTCGTTAAGGACGTCGTACATGTAACGTTATGGGACGTATCTAGCTAATTTGCATATTTAATCCACTAGTGGATTATCGAAAATATTACATGGCGTTATTACACTCTCAGACGCAAAGTCATATGATAAAATTGGTTCATACATTGTGACTGTTTACGGCTGTAGAATTGATTGCGTTATTATTATTGTTGTTGCTATCATTGTTATTATAATTATTACCATCTGTTTTATATAACCACAAAGGAACAAAACAAACACAAAAGCAGCAACAGCAGTTTTATTTAGAAGAAAACAACGTAGAGAAACCATCCTTACTTTTCTCAGATCCAGACAAGTTTACATGAAATGTTAAATCCTATTTTCTGAGAAACAATAAAAAGAACCAGTGCTTCAGCTGAAGTTCACGACCCGCCGGATGCTTTTAGCTTTATGAGTGTTACCATATATGGGTATGGCGGCCATTTTGGTCATGTGACCTGACCCTAAAACGGTTCCCCCAATAAATGCGCCTTATCGTAAGGAGCAAAAATATATCTTATACTTTAGTACTGTATTCTGAATCGTTTGCAGGATAAAATGCATTCTCACTTTTCCAATACAAAAGCATATGTGTCAAAGTTTGACCTGGGCACAAAGAAGGTCAAGGTCAACCCAGGGTCACCATTTTAGCAATTTATGATGGGCCTACATCCCAGATGCTAATTATCAAGTTTCGTGGAAATCTGCCCAGCGGTTCTGGAGAAGACTATTTTTGAAGGGTTTTTACCATATATGGCTTGGCGGCCATTTTGGTCATGTGACCTGGACCCCATGAACAAATCTTGGTTTCCCCCATCCCATAGAGGCTCCATATGAAATTTGACTTCAATCGGCCCAACGGTTTCCGAGGAGAAGCAGTTCGGAAATTTTCACATTTTTCGCCTCGGCGAGGCTATACTAAATGGAATGTAATATTTCGCAAGTTCATTGGTTAGATCTAATTGATATCTATCAGTATGCCAAAAATTGTTTAAATATTCTAAGCGGTTAAGTCACTATCACCAATTTTCACAAACGGGTTACGGACGGACAAGCAGACAGACCATATATGGCTTGGCGGCCATTTTGGTCATGTGACCTGGACCCCATGAGCAAATTTTGGTTTCCCCCATCCCATAGAGGCTCCATATGAAATTTGACTTCAATCGGCTCGACGGTTTCCTAGGAGAAGCAGTTCATAATTTTTCACATTGTTCGCCTCGGCGAGGCTATACTAAATGGAATGTAATATTTCGCAAGCTCATTGGTTAGATCTCATTGATATCTATCAGTATGCCAAAAATTGTTTAAATATTCCGAGCGGTTAAGTCACTATCACCAATTTTCACAAACGGGTTACGGACGGACAGACTGACAGACTGACCGAATGACAGAATGACACGGTGATTTTAGGGCACCTTAGAAAATCAACCGACTTCAGTCGGTCGCTTTTTCTGCGGGTCGTGCAATATTTCAAAATGCCTTACCCAGAATCCAGGCTTGTATGTTTTTCTTTTCCAAAGAAATGTACAGTGTGTTTTACCATGTGCAGATCTGACGTTTAGATCAAACCAAAAGATGCAGATAAAATGGCAAACAGCGAAGACCCTGTTGAGACTGAGAAGAAGCAGTCGGATCTGCACTGATTGCTTAAACAAGCATACCATAAATCGTAGCATCGTTTCTGTAGATGTGAAATCCAAGCAGAATTAACCCATTCTGTACAGGCCTTCTTGGCCTAATGGGTAAGAGCGCTTACTCACTAAGTCCCTTAACTCTGTGGTTCGATCCTTGTTTCTACCATATGTGAGACGCTAAGTTCTGCAATGGAAGGACGGGTAGTTTTTCTCTGGGTACTCCGTTTTCGTCCACAGACTGGAAATAAGTCAAATAATCTTGAAAGGACCGTAAAACGGAAAACAAAAAAAATGTACTTGAAACCACAAAATGGACTTTCACCTCGTAACATGAAAAAAAAAAGGTGAAATACGCAAAGAGTTACTGGTTTCGCCTGTCAAATAATGCATTTAGGGCCTACACGCATTTCGTACACATTCGTTTGTCCGACAGCCATGCTGCAGGGTACTAAATTTAGTGCCGTCTATTAATAGTACATTAAACGTTATGGTAAATATGCAAAAAGCGTGTATTAAAAACATTTTCTTTGTTGTTTAGAATTCTATTCTTCTAACATTATCACTTTTTGAATAGAAACCAAATACAGTTTCAAAAATTTAAATCATACCTTAGGACTGTCAACAGTATAACACAGGAGAAAAAAAAACAAAAAAAAAACACTTGCTTTTGCAAGTATTCGGACTGTACAGGTACATCAAAAGTACTAAAAAGAGACAGACCTTATGAGGGGGTCGCCATTGTGTTGGAGAATCAGATCCTGAACATGAAGAGCAACTGATTATGCGTTCAATAAAACTGAATATAAAGAGGTTCAATAACTGAGAGATTTTCTCCTTTCATGTATTGGCTGGTATTGTTGTTTCATCGATCGTAGGGAAGTATAAAGCTACTTAGAGGCTCGAATCCCTCAAAAGCTTTAGGGGCTGAAGAGCTTCATCCTAGAGTTCTAAAGGAACTAGCAAACGAACTGGGTACAGTAATTGTACATTTGTTTCAACAATCCCTTGATACTGGATAAATGCAAAAGAATGACATCTTGCACACATTTGCCCCTCTTTCAGAAAGGAGATAGAGCTCTTGCTCACAACTATCGCCCTGTGCCACTGACGTGCTTGCCATGAAAATTTCTTGAACATATTGTTTGCTCAAATATTATGGTTCACTTGTATGAAACCAACTTTTGTCAGACAGGCAACATGCATTTAGGAAAAAGGCACAGTTGTGAAAAATTGGACAAACAATCCTGGACAAAGGGTGAAAGGTGAACACATTAATTCCAGATTTCGAAATCCCCATCCACCCTCATGAAAGCTTTATTTGGAAAAGGATTTTGACCCCACCACCACACACGCACGCGCTCGCATTCACCCTCATGAATGAACTACTTTAAAGCAAATTATTAGCTCACTTGGAGTACAGCTCCAGATCAGCTATGTCCGTCGTTCGTCCATCGTTAACTTTTCTTGACCGGGCAATAGCGACCTTATGTTTTTATCTGATCCTTATCAAATTTGTAGGTCATGAGGACGGCCATAAAATCTTGGATGAATTCGAATTTGAGGCAGATCGGATTATTCACATGAGAGTTACTTGCCCTTTGATGTCCCGGTGACAGCGGCCTTAGTTTTGATCGGATCCTCATTAAACTCCTAGGTACTGGGGACAGCAATAAAAAAATCTTGGACTAGTTCGAATTTAGGGCAGCTTGGATTATTCACATGAGAGTTACTTGCCCTTTCGTGGCCCATATACATATAATTGGGGGATATATTGTCCGGGCGATAGCGACTTTATTTTTGATCTGATCATTATTAAACTTGTAAGTAGCGAGGACAGCCATTTAATCGTGGACGATTTCGAATTTGGGGCAGATCTGATTATTCACATGGGAGTTACTTCTTGCCTATTCGTCTCTCATAAACGTATATTGGGGAAAGTGCTGGCCTTATTTTTGATCCGATCCTCATTAAACTTGTAGGTAATAAGTGCAGCCATAAAACCTTGGACGAGTCTGAATTTGGGGCAGGTTGGACCATTCACGTGAGAGTTATTTGCCCTTTCGTTCACCATAGACAAAAATGGGGAAAATAAAATCCGGACGAGAGTGGTTTTATTTTTTTATCTGATCCTCATTAAACTTGTAGGTCATGAGGATAGTCTTCAAATCTTGGACGAGTTCAAATTTAGGACAGATCGGATTATTCACATGAGAGTCACTTGCCCTTTTGACTTCTATAGACATATAATTGGAAAAGATGTTGTGCGGGAATATCGATCTTACCTTTTATTGGATTCTTATCTCGTAGGTTATGAGGACATACATAAAATCTTGGACGAATTCAACTTTGGGACAGATTGGACTATTCACTTGAGACATCACGAAAACACGCCCATATAATTTTGACCCCCTTGGATCCCACTTTTATATAGTAAAACTGGGGTTTACAGGGTAAACCTTCTTTTTTCTTATTTCTGCTCTGAAATATAGATTATGGGTACTCGTGAGAACCGCCTCGATGAGGCGGTTCTAACGAGTGCCCGCAATCCATATTTTGAGCAGAGATAAGAAAAATATCACAAAGTTTCGCCTAAAATTTTCGTTTTTTTTAGTTGGTAAAATTTACAGTGTATTTGTATAGGTATGTTTCGTAATTGCTACTTGTCCCTTAGTCCCTGGTGTGGAAAATGTTGTCCAAGCGAGAGCGACTTTATTATTAATGGGATCCTCATCAAAATTATAGATGATGCGGACAGCCATAAAATCTTGGACAAGTTAGAATTTGGGAAGGATCGGATTACTCACATGAGAGTTACTTGCCCTTTAGACACCATAAACATAAAATGGGAAAGTGTTGTCCTGGCTACTGTGATTTTGTTATCTCACCTTGAGCACAGCTTCAGGTCAGTTTATGCCATGGCCTGTCGTCCGTCCGTCGTTAAATTTTGTTGTCCGACCAATAGCAAATTCATTATTTATTATACCCCCGGCATACGAAGTATGTCAGAGGGTATATAGTTTTCGTCTTTCCGTCCGTTCGTCCGTTTGTTCGTTCGTTCGTTCGTTAGTTAGTTCGTTCGTTCGTACTTCCGTCTGTCCCACCGTTCGTCAACCTTTACGTCAAAGTTTTGCGTTAAACTTTTTTGACAGCTCATATCTCTGTAACCACATGTTAGATTCTCTTCATGTTTGGTAAAGGATATCTCTATAGCATTACCTTTCATATGGAATATCTAAGCCCCTGGGTCAAGCCCCTGGGTGGGCTGTCTGTCTGTCCGTCTGTCTGTTCATCTACCTTTACGTCAAAGTTTTGTGTTAAACCTTTTTCATTGCTGATATCTCTGTAACCACATGTTAGATTCTCTTCATGTTTGGTAATCGATATCTCTATAGCATTACCTTTCATATGGAATATCTAAGCCCCTGGGTCAAGCCCCTGGGTGGGCTGTCTGTCTGTCCGTCTGTCTGTTCATCTACTTTTACGTCAAAGTTTTGTGTTAAACCTTTTTCATTGCTGATACCTCTGTAACCACATGTTAGATTCTCTTCATGTTTGGTAAAGTATATCTCTATACCATTACCTTTCATATGGAATATCTAAGCCCCCGGGTCAAGCCCCTGGGTGGGCTGTCTGTACGTCTGTCTGTTCATCTACTTGTACGTCAAAGTTTTGTGTTAAACCTTTTTCATTGCTGATATCTCTGTAACCACATGTTAGATTCTCTTCATGTTTGGTAAAGTATATCTCTATACCATTACCTTTCATGTGGAATATCTAAGCCCCTGGGTCAAGCCCCTGGGTGGGCCGTCTGTCTGTTCATCTACCTTTACGTCAAAGTTTTGTGTTCAACCTTTTTCATTGCTGATATCTCTGTATCCACATGTTAGATTCTCTTCATGTTTGATAAACGATTTCGTGATGCATGTCCCTGTCCCCTACCCATGGTGACCTTGACCTCAAGGTCACGGACTTAGAAATTTTACATTTGGTTAAAGTTTTATGACAAAGTTTATAGATGCATGTATGTTCTAAACTCTAAGAAAAATTAAATTGATACTTGCATTAATGTTGCATACCAGTCCAAAGATTTCATTGATGCATACCCAACCCTGCTGCTTCATTAACTTTGATCCCTCACTCCCTTGGTCCATTTAGAAATCTTATGTTTGGTTTAGCTTTTACAAGCACATTTATAGATTCTTATAGCTTCTTGACTTCATTCATATTACATACAAGCTCGAAAGATATATCAGAGGGTGGCACTGGCCGGGGGTATACGTGACCCTGTAGTTGGATCAGCATTAAGTATGTAGGTATTATGAGAACAGCCATAATATTTTGAACGAGTTCGAATTTCGGGCAGATCGGATTGTTAGTGTTAGAGTTACTTGCCCTTTGTCCCACATAGACTTATAACGGGTGAAAATGTTGTCCGAGCGACAATCCAATATTTAGGTACAAGCACAATCATAAAAGCTTGGACGGGTTCGAATATGGGACAGATTGGATTGTTCTTGTGAGAGTTACTTGCCTTTTCGTCCCCCATAGATTTATAATGGGTAAAATGTTGTCCGGGCTATTGCTACTTTATTTTTGATCGGATCCTCAACATACCTGTAGGTAATGAGGATAGCAATAAAATCTTGGACATGTCCGAATTCGGGGCAGCTCGGATTATTCATGTGAGAGTAACTTGCCCTTCAGTCTTCCATAGACTTATACTGGGAAAAAGTTGTCCGGGCGATACACACTTTACTGTTGATCAGATCTTCAACAAATTTTTAGGTAATGAGGACACTCAGGACAACAATAAAATATTGGACGAGTTCGAATTTGGGGCAGATCGAATTGTCTGTAAGAGAGTTACTTGCCCTTTCGTCCCCCATTGACTTATAATGAAGAAAATGTTGTTCGGGCGATAGACGTTTTATTTTATTTTCTGATCCTCAACAAACTTGTAGGTAATGAGGATAGCCATAAAATCTTGGACATGTTCGAATATGGGACAGATCAGATTGTTCGTGTGATAGTTACTTGCCCTTTAGACCCACATAGACTTTTAATGGGGAAAAAGTTGTCGCGGTGATGGCAACCGGATCCTCCACATACTTGTAGGTAATAAGGATAGCCCTTAAATCTTGGAAAGTAAGATATTGGGGCAGATTGGATTGTTTAGTGGATGATTACTATTGTCGCCTATGGAAAATATTTAGTCATTAAACCAATTTTATTACCGAATTGCTTCAGTAATTGGATTCTGCCAAAAACACGTATCAGTCCATTCTAAAATGAGTACAATAACTATCAGGGAACTTACCACTTATCCCTAGGCGACAATTGTAATCTTTTAACATGCTCCCACAAGCACTACACATACAAAACATTTCAAACCTTATTTGTTTTATAGCCATCCTAGCTCTACAAATTAATGCGAAAAAATCCACAAGTTGTCCTGCTCCATTTCAAGTTACGGTTCGCCATGTTTGTTTACCTACAGCTTCGCAGTGAAAACAAGCCGACTTTCTTCTGAGTGGGGGCCATATATATCAATAACAATTTCTTTGAGCTTGCATAATATGTAATTATAAAACACATATCATTTTATTTCCTTATACCTATCCCTTTCTCATATTGAAATGAAACATGGAATAAATATCCAATGGAAGCATACCTGGTATTTAGACTGCAACTAGAAGCTCGGTCAAAGAGTGATAAATAAAACAGAAGTGAATGCAATGATCAGGAATCGATACAATTAATCCACAGCTCCCATCAGGGACACCGAAACCCAGTACCGCCAGTATTTAGTGCAATGCTACCATAAGACCATCCACGAAACTGTCAAAATAGCTAAACTAATACATGAAACCCTGTTCTTTTGCTTTCTTGATGCATTTAACCTTGTTATTTGAATACTTTCAGGTTATATAGATAAAATTAAACCGTTTAAATGTTTTCTTAGCTTTTTTCCATTGACTAAAATTTGACAAAAAATATAAAAAAATGCGACCTACCGACCCATACCCATTTTCGGTATGTTAGTTGAAACAAATCCTTTTTTAAGTCTTAGAAGTAATACCATAAAGCCCAAAGAAATCTTTAGCGTTTAGGAGCTGTCAGAATCACACCACTTTTCCCTTGACAGCCTTGACAACTTTGCGTCACTCTTTAATTGCATGCCGGTGGGTCAGGCCTCAGATTCTGTGACGGTTCCAGCGTAAAGGCTTACTGCGAATTAAAGAGAATTTAGTTTTATGTAATGTTGGTTGGCGCCCGATTCTCTGTCTCTGTTTGGGCCCATCGGTGTCTAACTGTTGGTTTTCCTTTGCTCCAGCATTTCAGTGGTTTCTTGCTGTAGAGTCCTCGCCGTTGTTTTACCTCTGTGGTTGTTTAATTTTTGTGTTCCCGGAGATGTTGCCCAGATGAGTTAAGTAGCCTTCATGCGGATTGAACAAATTATTTGTTTAAATCGATACGGAAGTATGGGCGAGGATTGCGGCGGCGTAAAATCGATTTAAGCACAGCGGTGGAATTCATTTCACTATCCGTTCCAAGGCGGTTCTTCTGTCGAGGTTTATTGTTGTTAGGTTTGTCTTTGGGGTGTGTGTCGCTTATATTATTTTATTTTGGATAGCCTGTTTGCCATTTTGTGGGAAAGTAACTGTCCTTTTAGCTTTCCGCTGTTGGTGTTTCCGTTGGGGTCTGTTGCTTCATGTTTGTGTTTCTTTCCCTTTGTTGTCTCTGATTGGACCTGTGGGTTAATTGTATCGATTCCTGATCATTGCTTCCACTTCTATTTTGCAGGATGAAAGCCTACACAGTAATCATGTAATTACGGTCGGGATCTTTAACCTGAACATGGGATGGTTCTCCCGGCAATCGTCGCCCCCGCCCCCCCCCCTCCCCCCACACACACCGATTATTTCGGCAGCTGAAGGTGTTGAGGGTTGGGTAGCTAAGCTTAACTCTTTGGTTAGAGCTAGGAATTTACTTCCCATATCGCAGGTCCTGGTGTATGAATGTCATTTGACGTCTCACCAGTAACAATTCTGATTCCTTTCGCGCCTTTCGCTGTTTAGCTTTACCTGACAATTTCAAGATCTATGAAGATCTGGCAACCCCAAAAGACTTAAACTACGACAATGTATTCCTTGGACTTTGTAACATAAGATGTGCAGAAGCTGAGTCAGAGTTTAACTCATCATGTGCGCCTGGCATACAGATTTTAATCAGATTTTAACTGAAAAGAAAATCCCAGAATCATTCAAAACAGGAATTATTACGCCAGTACTTAAGAAAAGAAAAGACTCAAAATTAATGGAAAACTATAGAGGCATAACAGTCTCATCAGCCTTAGGCAAAGTATTTGAATACTCAATTTTGAACAAACTGAATCTTGAACAATCAGATTACCAGTTCGGTTTTACCAGTGGTCTCTCTCCTATAATGGCGGGATTGCTTGTGAGTGAAGCCAAAGCTGAAGCCATCCATAGTCATCACCCGTTGTTTCTGGCTACATTGGACAGCCAGA
This sequence comes from Lucinisca nassula, assembly GCA_963580285.1. NCBI lineage: Eukaryota > Metazoa > Mollusca > Bivalvia > Lucinida > Lucinidae > Lucinisca > Lucinisca nassula. The sequence continues at coordinate 176,980,747 of OY757010.1, forward strand.
AAGCATTTGATGTTGTACACCATAAAATTCTTATGGACAAGCTGACAAAAACAAATATTCCAAAGGACATCTGGACAATTATTAAAAACCTGTATACAGGCATCTCGTCTAAAGTCAAATGGCTTGGTGACTGCAGCGATAGTTTTCCTGTGAATCAGGGCGTCAAACAGGGCGGCATTTTATCGACGCATCTTTACAAGACATATATAGATCCACTTCTGAATATATTGCATGGCAAACGACTCGGTTTTCATTTGGGTACGGTGTATATCGGAAGCCCAACAGTTGCAGATGACTTGGCTTTCATGTCAAAATTCCAGCATGAACTTCAGTTAATGCTTGGGGAGGCCGGTAGATACTCAGGACAGAACAGATATCAGATACACCCTGTAAAGACACAAGTTGCTTCACTGGGGAATTCAGTTGTCAAGGAAAATCCAATATGGACTCTTAATGATAATGAACTTTCACTCAGTGACAGTACTGTTCACCTTGGACTGATCAGATCCGGTAGAAAAGAATCAGAATTAAATGTACAGAGTAGAATATCTTTAGCAAGACGTACCTCTTATTCACTTATAAACACGGGACCTCATGGTACCAATGGCTTAAATCCAGAAACTTCATATGTCATATATAAAACTTATGTAATCCCAAGATTGCTATATGGGTTCGAAGTCGTACGCCTAAACAAGACTCAACTGCAACAGTTAGAACAATATCATCTCAACACTCTACGCTAGATACAGTCTTTACCTAAAAGGACAGCTTCTTCTGCTGTGTATATGTTGCTTGGAGCTCTTCCAATTGAAGCGGAAATGCACAAAAGACAGCTGAGTTTCCTGTATGCTGCCATTACCAGTGAAAACCAATGTCTACAGAAAGTTATTCAGCGACAACTGGCTTGTGCTTTTGATATAGCGAACAGTTTCTCTAACATAATTTCACAAGTTCTTGAAAAGTATGATTTACCAACTGTGAGTCAGTTACTCACCTCAAGTACCAGTAAGTTGCAGTGGAAAACTACTTGCAATAAGGCTATAGGACAATTCTGGACAGAACAATACATAAATGACATTAAAACGAAGAAAACATTGAAATTTCTTAACATAAAAACTTTACGTACGGGGATCACCCATTCAGTATGGAGTAGCATCGAGTCTGGAGCTGAAGTGAAGAAAGGTGTTATCAAAGTAAGAGTATTAACTGGTGTTTACATCCTGCAGTCCAACAGACACCCGTTCAGTGGTGGAGCTGTTGATCCAGCTTGTCAGTTTTGCCGACTCGAAAAAGAGGATATATACCATATGGCGACACGATGTCCTGCCTATCACGACATTCGGGTAGCTACGATACGCCGACTGAGGCAGATAGTTTTGGAGCAGTGCAGCACTGACGAATGGAGAAGCCATTTCTGTAATTGGGACACTATCCTAAAGGTGTTGATGTGCCCGGATTGTGTTACGCCCCTGGTGCCAGGACTGTCAGTGTCAATCGTCTGTATCGAGAGACTTGCCAGAACTTTCTTTTATAAACTACATCTAAAAAGACTAAGATTATATGAACAACGAGAACTGTGGAGCATTTCATTCTCCAGTGCTCCGCATTGACAGATGTTAGACAGTCATTACTACAGGAAGTTACAGACTCCTACTTGAACCTGTTTCATAGACAACCAGATAGGGAATGTCTGCTACAGTTTATCCTAGATTCCGGTGCCTTGCTTAAAGACACAACTGGTATCCCTGAGCAGTACCGACTAGATATAGAGAAGATCAGTAGATGCCTATGTCAGAGACTCCATGTTGAAAGATACAGAAGGCTATCACTGGTACCTAAACGTAATAAGAGGGCCAGTAAGGGCAAGAAGGGTGGCCGCAGCACAACCACGTAGAAGAGATTTTAAACAAGCTTTTAGTATTGTAAATAGGGTGACGGAGAGGAGCCAGTCATTTTAAACCCCCTGTATATACGCCCAAATACTCAAGAAGACTTTTAAAACTCCGTCTGGAGTGTGTGCCTTAGCTGGCAGAAGTTATATCAGAACAGAACAGATGGCTGTCAACACCCCAACGCTTTTACAATTAGTTAGATTTTAGACTTTAGTAAATTTGTCGCTTAACGTTTACGTCCGGTGGACGGTGCTCCTGAAAGAAAAGGAGGAACATACTTCTGCCAGGATAGAAATCATCAGTGGGCGAAAAATGCTTGTAGGGCAAACTTTTAAAGCTGAAAAACATTACACGCTGTTTTTCTACAAAGAGCGGAGCAGCGTTGACGTCATCAACGCCCGTAGAGAACAATGGTTTAGAATGACGTCACTTAACGTCACTAAAAATCATGTGATTCGATGCGTTCATGGGCGTATGAACGCAGTTGTTTTCTATAGGTTCACATTAGACTTTACACTGGAAATGTAAATATTCATGCATGTGCGTTAGTATTGTGTGTGGATGTGTGTGCTTCGAAGGGGGTGGGTATTTTTCATCATTTGTTTGTTGCCTATGCCATTGATTTGCCTATAACCCAAATTATGGGTATATCTGTGCAATAAAAAATATTCTATTCTATTCTATTCTATTCTACAGAAGAAACAGAAACATGGTGCACACTAATGTCCGGGAATTGTCCGGGAAATGTCCGGGAATTCGCCGGGAAATGTCCGGGAAATTGGAGGTAGTGGTGTGTTGTCGCTAATATCTCCACTTCGGGTTGTCAGAAATTAATAAAATTAGTATCAAATAAAATTTCAAGCTCCATTCTAAAAGATTATTAAAACATAATTTACTTTTTAAACGTTTTAGGGGTCCATTTATTTAGTTAATTTGTCCGGGAAATTCTCGGATTTTGTCCTGGATTTTGGACTAGTGGTGCGTTAACCCTAATATCTCGACTTTAGGTATTCAGAAATTAATAAAATTAGTATCAAATAAAAAATTTACCTCAATTTTAAAAGCTAGTTAAAAAATATTTTTCATTCTGAATATTTTATGGGTCCATTTCTGAAGTTAATTTGTCCGGGAAATTCCCGAATGTGTCCTGGATCTTGCGGTAGTTGTGCGTTTTCATAATATCTCGGTTTGTGGGGATCACTTATTGATAACAATTGATATATGTTAAAAATTTAAGTTCAATTCTAAAAAAATATAAAAAAAAACCTCTTTATACACCTCAATGAGGCAGTTCTAAAGACTACCCACAACCCGGATTGTATCCAGGATGCCGGGGTATTGGTTCGTTTTCCTTAATATATCGACTTGTAAGAACGAAACAAAGACTGCACACCCCTTGTAAATCCTACTTTTCTCTGTATAAAGTTGGATTTACATGGGTTTCCATTACACAGCTTTCTATGATGTCACACATGTTGCTGTTCACAAGACGGACACTGCCATTGATTTGATGATGAATTCAGACCTAAACATATTCTATAAAACCATATTTTGCACTTACGATTTTCACAGCAAATCATGTTATCAATATACTCAGGCATTTTGCAGAATCACCAGACTGGAATTTTTACGATTTTACAAGTGAATGAATGAAGTCTTTCTACTATTTCAATCCAGGTAAGAAGCACACGCCAACTTATTATGAGTTAAAGCAATTAACACATTTTTAATCTCGTTAGAAAACTAATGGCCCGTAAAATCGCTCAAAGTCCGTACACCTAATTCATCGTCAGGAAGAAATGGATGCGCTTAAATTTCGTTGTTTAAGCAAACAGTATAGAACCAGATCAGATGTCGCATTTTGCGGCCGAGATCAGACGCCAAGTTTTGCAGCGTCTGAGCATCATGGTCCGTCAAATCAGTCAAAGTCCGTGCGTCTAATTCATTGCCAGTAAGAAATGGATGCGGTTAAATTTCGTCGTTGATTAAGCAAACAGTGTAGACCGAGATCAGACGTCGCACTTAGCGGCCCAGATCAGACGCGACGGTTTGCGCAGCTACTGATCATAATGGTCCGTCAAAGTCCGTACACCTAATTCATTGCTAGCAAGGAATGGATGCGGTTAAATTTCCTCGTTGTTTAAGCAAATAGTGTAGACCCAGATCAGGTGTAGCATTTTGCGGCCCAGATCAGACGACACGTTTTGCAGCGTCTGATCATTTGAGTCTACACTGTTTGACTTTGTCCCACAAATGGGACGTTAGGCATATATGGATTAAATATCTGGGTTAAGTATCTGATCTGCCAGTGGATCTACACTATCTGCCAATGTCCCACAAGTGGGACTCAAGGCATATATGGGTTAAACCTTTGATCAAGATCTACACTGTTTGCCAATGGCCCAACAATGGGGTGCTAGGCATATATGTGTTAAACCGTTGACCAAGTTCTACACTGTTTGCCGTAATTAAAGATTCTTTGAGATCTTCTATAAATTAGTCATGTTGGGTGCACTCATTAGAACTGCCTCAATGAGGTGTATGAAAAGATTTTTTTTATATTCTTTTAGAACTGAACTTAAAATTTTGATATATATCAATCGTTATCAATAAGTGATGACCACAAACAGAGATACTATGAAAATGCACAACTACCCCAACATCCAGGACACAACCGGGAATTTCCCGGACAAATTAACTTCAGAAATGGACCCCTAAACTATTCAAAATGAAAAATTTCTTTTAATCGTCTTTTAGAGTGGAGCTAAAAATTTTATTTGATACTAATTTAATTAATTTCTGACCACCCGAAGTTGAGATATTAGGGTTAACGCACCACTAGTCCAAAATCCAGGACAAATCCGAGAATTTCCCGGACAAATTAACTAAATAAATTGACCCCTAAAACGTTTAAAAAGTAAATTATTTTTTAATGATCTTTTAGAATGGAGCTTAAAATTTTATTTGATACTAATTTTATTAATTTCTGACCACCCGAAGTGGAGATATTAGGGATAACGCATCACTACCCCCCATTTCCCGGACATTTCCCGGACAATTCCCGGACATTAGTGTTCGCCCAGAAACATTTCAGTAATTAGAAGTATACTCCCTTCCTACTCTATCGCGGGTTCTACTTTATCGCGGTAGTCACGTTCTCCTCTTATTCTCGCGAGCAGCGGCCCCTGCTGGTTGTTTACATTAATTACCTTCCGAGGCAAACATCAAACTCCACATCACGAGAGAAATTGAACAAAATATCAAGTATATTGTTGAGTAAAGTTTATTTATTTAGAAAATCAAGTAATACTTTCTTCACTGAATCTATTCTATACCCCTACCTATATAAATCCCACTCTACTTTATTAAAACTTCAATGTATTATTTTGGTTCGATTCTGGTTGTTGTCGTCTGAAGTTGACAAATGCCGCGCGCACGTAAAGTCACGTTATTACCTTATATGGAAACGGTTTCCTGGAGCCGAAAGTCACGTGGACAATTAGCGACTATAATTGGAAATGAAACCCCGAACGGCTTATGGGGGGCATCTAAATTGAAAGTGTTTAAGTCGGTCAAAATTGTGAACTGGGCAGAGTGTGACATATGCGGTCATTGGGCACCCTTTTAGTTTTGTTCCACAATCCTTTCTGTGAATGAAGGCAGTGAGTAAAGGTGTCCATACCTGTCATGTGACCAGTAAATAGCATACTAAGAACACCAAACATTGCAAATAGGTGAATTTCTGTTAAAGTTGAATTTTTGGATTATTTAAAGGGTTAATTAACGTTTAATGATTCAATTCAAGTGCTAAATATGTTCTTATGAATCAGTGCTGATAACTGATATTACATGGATATGCACCCGGCCTCAAATATTTTGACACTTTCAATTCAAGTGAATGCCGCGATAGACTAGGAAGTCACTCTGACGTAACTCTAAACAACATGGCTGCCAACAACCGGAAAATTTAAAATTGACTGACGCTAAAATATATTTCTACCCCTTTTACAATATCGAAGTAGGAATACTTATAACACACAAACAGGCACATATAAGGTAAGTCGATGTGTTTATTTAATTACTAGCGATTAACTGTTAGTACCGCGATAGAGTAGGCAACCGGGATACTATCCGGGGAGGCAACACTGTTGTTTACAAAATGGACGACTCTTGCAAGTTGGAAACTGAAAATCAAAATATCCCGACGCACATATTGGTTCAAAAGCAACTTCAGGACCTCATTGCTTTGCAGAAAGCAAGATGTTCAAGACTTGAACAAGATGTAAATATTTTAAACATTTGCTGCGGCTAAATATTTTCACAGCCGTTCAAGTTCCAACTTGAACAGTTGAATGACAGATGTCAGAATCAGATTTGTTACTGGTGACACGTCAATTGACATTCATACACAAGACCTGTGATGTGGGAAGTTTGTCCCTAGCTGTAACAAAAGAGGTTGCAACGGGAGAGCTTTATTTGTCCATTTAGTTGCCGAAATTTGTCCCGTTTTTCTTGGCAACAACGAAACTTTGCCTTCCCTCATTTCGTGCCCCCTGACCGTATTGTCCCTATAAACCTAAATGTTACCTTGTATTATCCCTGTTAATGGCGAAATTATTAATCTAGCTTCCTCTTTTGTCGTTTGCTCCTCCGTCCGCCATTAGTGTTTGACGTTACCGTCCTTGAACTTCCTCATCGATTGGCTGTTTCGGCTTTTATTAATAATCAGGCATTCTGATTGGCCAGTTGTGTTTCCACTGGGTATAAAAGGCGAATTGACAATTATTTTGTCGCACTGGATTCAAATCGAGCTACTCGACCAAACCCATTGCCAGCTCTCTCTCTTGGCGGACGCTAATTTGGAAGCAAAGTGAGTTTCTCATTACTTCCATGAGGCGTCTGTCCTTCTCTTATGTTTAGGCTCAAAATCTAAAAGGGGGGGGGGGTGGATTTCATTAGCTGTAAGGCACTTAGTTTAGAAACACAAACAAGGGTGGTTATTAGAAAGTAGGCCCAGAGGTTCCAGCCCCACGGTGGGTCCCGTCCCCGTTGCACTATCAGTACTGTGTATCATTTAGTCTTGTCTGCTTTCATGTACTTATTTATGGTTCACGGTAAAAGATAGAAATCAATTTGTGGTTTTTCTCTCTGTCGTTTAGCCATCATGTCCTGGTAAAAAGAACCATGGGTGTAATAGAGACGGCAAGGGGTGACTCGAACCTGTCACCTTTTTCCATCTCTGCCCCGGCATCGGCATAATCCCGACCGGGTCTTGAGTGAGCGCACAAAAAGGGGTGCGACCCCGTTACAGGTAAACTTAGCTACACAATCCTCATCACCTTCAGAATCAGACACGTCAAATGACATTCATACACCAGGAAATTCTTCCCACAGAATTCCCACTGTCGCAAAATCTTGCGTGAATCACGCAAAGAAAATAAAAATCACACACACTTTTTTACAGTCGGGCTAAATAGCGCGCATACAAAATGACCGGGGCGAATCGGCCATTTTTCCCGTCAGGCGAAATTGGCTCGTCAGAAATTGACTGGGACGAATTGCCGATTCGCTGAAATAGATTTTGGAAAACCCGCAGACTTTAATACGGCGTATCGCTTGACGAGCTGGCACAGCTTCCCGCTTCGCATCGGGAACCAGTGCACAGGTCTGCAAAAGGCATATTGCCACAAAATGTTGCAGCCCAGGTTGGCGAAATTCGGGTTTAAAACGGGGTCTACAAAAACCTAGGATCGTCTTAGAAAGGCGTGAAAAGCCACGTGCTAACTGTGTGTCAGGAAAGAACAGCCAAATCTTTCCAATCATTACAATTTGCTGTACTGTCGTATATTTCGTAAACCGTTTCCCGCTACGTATGTTGTTCATAATATAGTTACTGAGTCACACGAAAAATGTATAGATAATTGATAATTCTAGCAGCCAATGACACCATTGTTTTACGACGGCGTCTGAACTGCCGGAAGTCGATAAATTGCATGTTCAATTTTTGTAAACAACTCGGCCATTTAGCTGAGAATCGGTGTTTTAAACCTCGAAGGAACAAAATGAATACGATCTCAATTTGTAATCATCAAAATCATTAAAAAAATATAAAGGAAAATCCAAATGAATGTCAAATTTGGAGCTGAAATTTACGTTAATTGTGCCATTAACAGTGAAAACATCGACACTTGCAATATTTTTCTTCTGTAGCAGTTCCGGTTTACATACCAGTCTGTTTTATGCCAGTTTTACAGGAAGTTTTTTTTTTTTATTTTAGAGGGAAATGAGCAAAATGGGACACAAAGAAAAGGCTTTTGTACCGGTACAGGCAAAAGTGAACCGAGATACGATATTTATTTTTGGCGAATCACGGTTTACCGTTATATCAGTATACCGTTGCACCCCTACTAATAATCAAATTTATACAAATATTTCAAGGTCACAAATATGAAAAATGATTATTAGTCGGTGACACTGTAACAATCAAAAAAAATTTTTTCACATCATGATAAATGGAGAAAGAATAAACAACAAAGCATTAACACAACCTTTAATGTTTTTATTAAATCTAAAGCATTACGGACAAGTAAACAGGTTTTCTCACACATTTCGTTTCATTGTTAAATTTCATACCCCCTAAATTTGATTCTTACCCCCAGTTTTTGTACCCAGGGGGTAAGTTTACCCCCAAAAACAAACATGGGTGGGAACACTGCTTCAGCCATCGAAATAAATCGGGGAAGGGTGTTCCAATCTCTAATGGTTTCCCAAAGTCAGTTATACAATGTACACTGGAACGCTACCCAACCTGTATTGTCATGCTACCAACTTTGGCACAGTTTTGTCATGCTGTCTGCCAGGTGGTGCATGTGTCCACCTAATTCACCGAACTCTGTTTTTATCTTTTAACTATACTAACCTTCTTTTGGCACTGTACAAACTCATTTCACCTACATTTCTTATCTTTTTTTTCAGCTAACCCCTTTTAGCATTTGGTATACACTACACAGGATACCCTTCTGAAGTCCTCTTATGAGGTTATGAAGTAAAAGTAGAAAGAAAGGAAGGTCAGGGGAAGGATAATTCTTTTTAAATGTCAGTTCTTGCAGTAAGGGTCTGAAACGCCACAGAATGGTGCTTTCTACAGTGCCTAGCTGTGGGAACAAAGTTGGCATGCTGGCAGCACCCTTTAGACCTTTGTATAAGAGAATAAGCCTACTGTCTCTTCTACTGTAATTGTTTGTTACAAATCTAGTAGCTCTATTCTGAACTTTTTCAATTTCTTCATTAAGAACCGCTCCACTTGGGTCCCAGATGGCAGATGCAACTACCAAATTCCAAAATTGGGCGAACAAGTCACGTATATGCTGTCTCTTTTACATCCTGAGGACACTGATGAAGATTTCCCCTCTGAAAACCAAGTGTTCTATTTGCCTTTGTACACATGTTGCTAATGTGTGTATTCCATCTCAAACCGTGTGTGCTTGTCACACCAAGGTATTTAATGGAATTCACATTTTTGAGAACCTTTCCCTCTAAAGTGTATGAAGTCTCAATTTTATTTGTTCTCTTCCTAGATATCTGCATAATATTACATTAATTAGATTTAACGGGCTGAAATCTCATGCCCAAGTTTCGTGCCAAACATCCTAATCTATCTATATCCTTCTGAAGTTTCATTGAGTCCTCTGTATATCTGATTTCCAGATAGCAAAACAGTTGACTGCGAACTTCAAGTGTCTTGTCCCGCCTGCTATTAGCATGGTGCGATATAGGGGTCCGGTTTTCCGTTCATTCGTCCGACCACCCTAACGTTCACCCAAATGGTCAAGTTTATTTCTCAAGAAATATAAGAGCTTCATTAATGATACTTGGTACAAACTTGTATCTGGGGCTGGTTACATACCGGTAAATGCAAGCATCCAATTTTGACCTTGGCCTATATTTCATGGTTCACTGACTTTGTAAAATATTGCGACCACCCTAGCGTTCACCCTAATGGTCAAGTTTATTTCTCAAGAACTATAAGAGCTTCATTAATGATACTTGGTACAGACTTGTATCTGGGGATGGTAACTTAAATGCAAGCATCCATATTTGACCTTGACCTATATTTCATGGTTCACTGACATTGTAAAATATTGCGACCACCCTAGCTCTCACCCTAACGGTCAAGTTTATTACTCAAGAAATATAAGAGCTTCATTAATGATATTTGGTACAAACTTGAATCTGGGGATGGCAACTTATCCATATTTGAACTTGACCAAAATTTCATGGTTCACTGACTTTGTAAAATATTGCGACCACCCTAGCGTTCACCCTAATGGTTGAGTTCATTTCTCAAACATTATTAGAGTTTCATTAATGATACTTAGTACAAGCTTGCATTTAAGAATGGAAACTTTTATGCAAGCATCTATGTTTGACCTTGACCTACATATCATGGTTTGGTAACTTTGCGTCCCCACAGGCGAGACATAGCCTTCAGCGGAATTCTTGTTCTATATAATAATCACATTTTTTGTTTGGATATAACACGGTTGTTTAACTAACACAGTTCTGCTATGGACCCCATTAATAGTGTTATAAAGAGGTTGTGGTGTATCTGGAACAGCTAGATGACATTTTACAGATGTACAGGGTACTAAAGGTTGCCTATTGTGGCGAATGACATTAAGTTTTTGGGTATTTCTGTAAAATGGTTTGTTTTTGCCTGTAGTTTCTGTACCTGAGAAACATGTATAGAAAATATGTCACAAATTTATCCAGGCTTTTGGATACCGGCTTTCCTATTTCTCATGTTTTCTGCTCTAGACAGCTGAAAATGCATGCTATTGGCCTGCAGTGGCGGGGTATCATGCAGTGTTAGGTATGCTTCTCTTTTCTCTGTCGGGGAACATGCTTTAATAATATACTGTGCTAATATATTTGGCCTTCTTAATTTCAGATATCCAGCCAGAATACAACATTGAGAGATCACTACATTTCAAAGGAACAGTATGACATTGATTTGAATAGGCTACAGGTTAGGTATATTTTATGTGAATATCTATTCACCATTTCATTAATACACTTATGTGACAGAGTTCACCCTTTTTGTACCAAATGGAATCTTCCTCCTCATATCATCTGCCAAACCACGGTAACTAGAACACCGGTGACCAAACCATCCGTCTGTAGATGGTTGCTGCCTAGCTCTGCCATTCAGGTTGTGGAAGCCTGGTAACCCTGAAGGTGGGGAGGCAACTATGATAAAGGGCAGCTTTACCACACTCATATAGAGTGTCACAGCTGGATGCAGTTTTAATTCATACCCAGGACTGCCTGTGACATACAGGTACATGTAGATGGAAGGCATGGATGTGTGAGCAAAATTTGTCCAGTTAGATTTTTAGCTGACAGCTACAGGTTAGGTATATTTTTTTAGCTGACACAAGTGGGCCCCTTTCCAGGTATCTGGCTTGCTGCACGCATGGCAGATCTCACACCAGATCTCCAGGTATGTCTATCATGACAGCCGATAGCCGATAGCTTCCACTCTTTGTGATCTCTCACTATCAGCTGCTTCCAAGTCAACTCAGGCCTCCTAGGCCCACATTTTCCATCCACCTGTATGTCAAAGGCCGTCTTGACTGCACTCTTGGAATGCTCCACATGTCCATACCAGCAGAGCTCTCTCTCCTTCAGGATGAGGTCCAGATCCTCAGTGCTAAGCAGCGCAAGTAGCTCACTGGACCTTGCATCAGTTTTCCTGGACATGCTTATAACCTCTAAGCAGTTTTCCAGTACCCGTGTGCAGTTGGTTTCAGCCCTGGATGGAAGCATCGTGCAGCCCAATCTGTTTCTTCAAGCCCCCATGGGCGGGGGCAGAGGATATGCATGTACAATACAGACTAGTCCTATATAGATTGAGGTATAATAGGGTATGTGTAGCACATATTGTGACATAAGTTTTGTATAAAGTGGGGTTTAATAGGGTATGCATAGCACAGACTAGTTCTATATAATGGGGGTATAATAGGGTATGCATAACACAGACTAGTTCTGTATGAAGTATGGTAAAACAGTACTTGTTCTATATAATGTGGGTTAACATAGGGTATGCATAACACAGACTAGTTCTATATACATGGGGTATAAAAGGACATGCATAAAACAGACTAGTTCTGCATAAAGTTGGGTATAATAAGGTATGCATAACACATACTAGTTCTGTATAAAGTATGGCAGAACAGGGTTTGCATAACACAGACTACATGTAGTTCTATATAAAGTGGAGTAAAGTAGGGTATGTTTAACACAGACTAGTTCTATATAAAGTGGGGTATAATAGGGTATGCATAACACAGACTATTTATATAGAAGGTGAGATGAAATATGGTATGCATAACACAGACTAGTTATATATAAAGTGGGGTATAATAGGGTATGCAAAACACAATGCAAGGTATAAAATGCTTTGTATAACAAGACTTGTTCTATATAAAGTACAGTATGAAGGGGTATTCATGACACAAACTAGTTAGCATGATGAAGGAAACACAAGCTGAACTTAGGAATGTATTTGCCTTCTTGTTCATATTTATGCTTTACCTGGGTCAAAGCGCAACAAGAACAAAAAAGACAAAACATTGTGTAACCAGGAAAAACTCAGAACAGCCTGCACATTCACAAAAAATTGCAAGAGTATTGGTTCCTCTCTCATTTTGTTTGCCCGGAGGGTGTAGAAGGTCATTATGATCAGCAAATACACTGATCAGACTGTGTGTATGCACAGGCTGATTTCAGTCACTGCTGGTCGTACAGGTCTTATTACAGGTTTTGTCATGCCCTGGCTTCTTTGAGATGAATTACACAATCACTGCAAATTGAACAGAAGTTAAATCAATACTGCTACTGAGAGGACAAAGAAAAAATGATGATCATCATCATTATTATGATGGTATTTTTAGCTCACCTGTCACATAGTGACAAGGTGAGCTTTTGGGATCACTTTTTGTCCGTCGTCCGTCGTGCGTGCGTCTGTCCGTAAACAATTTCAAATAAGTATATCTCTAAGACCCCATGGCCAATCTTGATCAAATTTCATGAGAAGCATCATCAGGTGGGGGGAAAGGCTGCATAAGGTTTTTGGGCTGATCAGAATGGAATTCTGGTTGCCATGGCAACATATAGCTCCCATAGACTTACAATTGGGAAAAAATTAAAATATCTTCTTCTCTGAAACCACAGGGCCCAGAGCTTAGATATTTAGCATGTATTAATGGCCAGTGGTCACCTACATAATTCCTGCCAATCATGCCCCTTGGGTCCAAATTGGCCATGCCCCGGGGCCCCTTTGCTCCCATAGACTCATAATGGAACAAAAAGCTTAAAAATCTTCTTCTCTGAAACCACAGGGCCCAGAGCTTAGATATTTAGCATGTAGCAATGGCAAGTGGTCACCTACATAATTCCTGCCAATCATGCCCCTGGGTTCCAAACGGGCCACGCCCCGGGGCCCTTTAGCTCCTATAGACTCATACTCGGGTGAATCACAATATTGTGGCTTTTTTTAATTTCAGCATGTTATATCAGCCTTACTGTCAGAGATTTGACTTTAAATTTGAATGTATTCCATAGAAACTTAGCAAGGCATGTGGCTCAGATGTTCAAAACAAATGAATGGTCTAGCTAATTTTTCATATTGTCAGCAGCCATCAAAGACACCCCAAAATGGCATATTTTCACCGTTATGGGTTGCACTTTAAAAAATACCATTTTACAAACAAATTTTAAATAATAATGCATGGCAAACAGGTTATTTTTTCAATTTCAGTAATATAGAAAATTGTTTGAAGAAAATTTTGATATATAATTTCTTGATATGCGCTGAAAACTTTTCAAGATATCACCATAATTATAGAGGCGGTACTTCGTTATACATTTCAAGACTTTGAACACAACCCTCTGGTTATGTACACCATACCCATAGGAGAGTGGTGTTTACTTTATTGAAATTCCTTAAAAATGATCTATTTAGAATGCCATAGTGGTAGAAATCATATTGTTCTCCCCTGCTGATTATTAATAAATTTCAGGATCACTTATCAGGAAAACAACAGTCAAAAAAAAAGTGGTAGTGTCCGTAACCATGATACATTTTGTTACTGCCAGTAGCTTTGTTTGAATAAAAAATTCTGTTTTTAATACTTTGTGTATAATAACCTTTAATGAAACACAATTAGTATTTTTTCCAACAACTAATCATCCTCTGTGAACGATTTTGTGGTTACGGACACTACAAAAATGCTGTAGTGTCCGTAACCTGAAAACAAACGCCTTTTTACTGATATCGATATTAAAATCTGGGAAACATTACTTTAATAATACTTTTCAAAATGATATTATATGTCTTCAGACTAATCAATTATAACTCAATTGTTCCAAATGGATGACACAACAATGTACACTTTTTGATGCAAAATTGCGCAATAATTTTAAAAAAATTGCATCTCCATGAAAAAAAATAAAACTGGTGTGTCTACATGGTTGTTGACTGTCTTGTTTTGAAGTTTTATGACAGAGTAAGTATTCTCTATAATAATAAAGCAGAAGAATCTAATTAGCAAAGTCCCAAGGGTATCTGCAGAGGATAAGTAATCAGCTACTACGTTCTTGTAGTGTCCGTAACCATAAACTATGGGGTCACACATCAGTAACATTTGTGAATAAATGTCTGATCATTGGCAGGTATAAGTTTTAATTTCATCTAGAAATAATGCACTAGATGCTAAAATAGCCACTGGAATTATTATTATTATTGTTTATTTAATTCTTTTTTCATAATTTAATAGAAAATCATATAATTAGGGGGCCAGCAGAGCGAAACTGCATGAACGTTCTGGTTTTATTTTACAAACAAGGTAGGCTTGTGCAAAAATACTAGCAGTTCTTTAAATTAATACATTCCATAGGCGTTGAATATCTGAAGTTTTGATACATCTCTCAAGAACTAAATTGGTTACGGACACTACAAGAAATTTCAATATCTAGTTTAAGCATTATACTTATATTCCAGTTTCTTTGAAACACATATTCCTGTATCAATTTTAACTCTTAATTTATTGGTTTATTGTCGCTTTTTTTTTTGGCGTGTTTTTTTTTTCACATTACAATAACACACCCGTGTGACATAGTGCATTCTTTTCTATCTTTATAATAGTTACTTTTTGATTTACGATATTTTACTGGTTTGAACTCCAAACATAGCCTGTTGGTGCTCATTAGAACTGCCTCATTGTTTGTTTGATTTTAGGTTTAATGTCCCTGTCAACACTATATAGGTCATTTTGGAGACATTGCTTCCAATTTGTGAGACTTTTACCTGACACTGAGATGAAATGCCATCCCAAGCTCTACCGCCAAATGAAACCAATAAGGTTTATAAGCATGGACTGTCTGACTTGCACACTGTTCCTAGGCAGGCTTGGACCCTCTAAGCAGTTGATTTGCCAGTATTCAATTCATGGGTGGTCGACTTCAGCTCTGTGTGGAAGCATCATACACCCCAATCTATTTCACCACGCCCAAAGGGCATGGACTGAGGTTTAAAGGCCCCATCAACATTATATAGGTCATTTTAATTTTTTGAGATGTTGCCTCTAATTTTGTGGATTTTTTTACCCCGTGCTTAGATGAAATGACATCTCAAGGCCTGCCGCCCAATGAAACCAATAGGGTTTATATGCATGGGCAGTCTGACTCTCATCACTTTGCCTGGGCAGGTTTAAACCTAAGCCGTTTACCAGTACACATATTTTAGAAGGTCTAAGTCTGTCCAGGCAAAGTGATACTGTATGTAAGTCTCATGTGGAAGCACCATGCAACCCAATCTATTTTTTCAATCATGAAATGTTCAAATTTCTAGCTTTTAACTTATAAATACATGTATGCTAAATTGTTAATTGTTGTTATGTTTATCAAATTCTAGTCTCCTTACCTAACCTGAAATGTTCAAATTTCAAATTTTTAACCTTTAACTTGTTAATATATTGAATTATTAACTGTTATGTTTATCAAATTCTAGTCTTCATCACAGGGCAATTGCAAAAGCTATACTGAAATCGTAAACCAAAATTATTTTGTATCATATACATCTTTTGTTTGATTTGAGGTTTAACGTCCCCGTTAACACTGTATAGGTCATTTTGGAGACATTGCTTCCAATTTTGTGGGACTTTTACCCGACATTGAGATGAAATGACATCTCAAGCCCTGCTGCCCAATGAAACCAATAGGGTTTATAAGCATGGACGTGCCAACTCCCACTGCTTTGCCTGGGCAGGCTTAGATCCTCTAAGCGGTCTACCAGTACGTTTGTGTGGGTCGGTTTCAGCTCTGCGTGGAAGCATCATGCAATCCATCTATTTCTTCAAGCCCCGATGGGCGGGGGCCAATTATATACATCTACTTCTTTGTATCAAATATTTAACATGTCTGACAATTTTACATAGCTATATATACAGTAAGTTTTTTTTTTTGTTTGATTTGAGGTTTAACGTCCCTGTCAACACTGTATAAGTCATTTTCGAGATGTTGCTTCCAATTTTGTGTGACTTTTACCCGATATTGAGATAAAATGACATCTCGAGCCCTGTTGCCCAATGAAACCAATAGGGTTTATAAACACAGAAGGTCTGACTTGCACCATTATGACTGGGCAGGCTTAGATCCTCTAAGTGGTTTAACAGTATTTCTGTGCAGTTGGTATTAGCTAATCCTGGAGGCATCATGCAGCTCATCTATTTCTTCAAGCCTCGATGGGCAGGGGGCCTATGTAACAAAAAAAAAAATAATGTTTGCTTTTGGTGACAATTAATAGTTGAAAAATGTACATTCCTGGTGTTTTTTTTTTTGTTTTTTTTTTTACTTATCATCTGATTTTGGAGACCATTTTAAATTAAATTTGCTTTATACAAAGACCTGATACATGAATGTACGATTTAGCTATTTGATTCGCCTAAAAATGCTGTAGTGTCCGTAACATTTTGCACCACTTAAGTTTAAAAATTTAAAAGTTGCTGGATATTTATCAAATTTTCATCCTATAGCTTGGCTTAAATTGTGTTATGACTTAATTTCTATTTGATTTGCTTAGCATATTAATTTTATATTCTTAAATCAGGGTTTCACTTTTTTGTACATTATGTGTTTCCGTTTATTGGGACCTTCTATGTTAAATTTCAAACATTCCAGCAAATATTTTCCTGTTTAATTTATTTTGTAATTTATTTTATATTTTTTCACTGCATATTTCTTTAAAAAAGGTAAACAGTTGATTGAAATTTGAAAAAAATGAAGCATTGTTAAATTTGTAGTGTCCGTAACCATTTTAGCTGTGATAAATCTTCTGATTTTTTTCCATTCAACTTATGTCCAAAGAACTACATCTTGTTTTCAGTTTGTGCATATGACTTTGGTGTCTAGTTTAAATAAGTTTTATTTGGAATGATTGGCTTATCCGGATTATCATAACAAAGTTTTGGCTTATTATTTGTGTGTCTTGAACAGTGATGGCAACTTATGTGCATTATTTTTTCTTCAAGCTTTATTACTTTTGCAAAGACTGATTATTTTTACTTGTTAGTGTTCCTAGTCATGTTTAAAGCAAAGTTAATAAAGTTTAATATGGTTAATGTTGTTTAGCTATAGTGTTATGCACACCTTGTAGTGTCCGTAACCACTTTCCACCCACATACATGTGAAGCATCAAAAAACACATTTGTACCACTCTCCGCCCGAAAAGCTGCAAATGCTCACAGGAAAAAGTCGCCAAAATAAACAAAAATACGCAAATACGTGTGTGACAAAGTTTACGTGTGCAAAAGCATTGTGCGTATATGAAACGAATACGCAATGCGCGTATTGTGAAGTTTTAATCATGCAGACGCATTGAGCGTATCGATAAACAATACACACTGCGTATGCATGCTGACGCAGATGGACTTATTGAAAAACAATACGCATTGAGTGTGTGACACAAACGCGTTTTGCGGATTTGAAATACGACAATCACACAAAACGCAGCCGCCTCGATGTTTAAGAAAAAGTGTTTGATATCTTGACCTAGGCGTAAAACATAGTTGTGCTTCTCCTATCATGCTGAAAAAAAGTTTGGTCAGTAGGTGCGAGAAACTTTTTTTTATTATTATTATTATTTTTTTTTTCCCCCTCGAAAAATACAGGATCGGGCTTGTATTTTTTATGTATTTTTGTTTTTGTACATGTTTTTTGTCAATAAAGTTGTCATGTTGAGACTTTGATTGTGTATCATAATTCATTTTAAATGCTCAAAAACGTCAGCTCTGTATTTTTGAAGGTACTAAATGACAAAAAAATAAAAAAAATGTACTTAAAACGCAAAAATAATATGGGAAAATGCAAAGACGACACTGGGTAGGATCGGATATTGAAAATGGTAGGGTTGGTGTTTTAATTTTTATTTTGTTCTTTATTGATAAAACTAGTAGAGTCAGTGTCTGAAGCAGGGTCGTTGGGTTAACGAAAACACGGCTATTTTTGTGTGTGGGTTGTGTGGGAGGGGGGGGGGGCTTGGCTCACATTTGGCTTTTATTTTCTTTACCTTCGCGGTCTGTATATTGTCACAAATTACGAATACATCTATATAATTCTGACCCCTTAACCCCCATTTTGAAATAGTAAAACTGGAGTTGACTCGG
Source organism: Lucinisca nassula (assembly GCA_963580285.1). Classification (NCBI taxonomy): domain Eukaryota; kingdom Metazoa; phylum Mollusca; class Bivalvia; order Lucinida; family Lucinidae; genus Lucinisca; species Lucinisca nassula. The sequence continues at coordinate 176,999,363 of OY757010.1, forward strand.
ATAAGCATTATTTTTCTTTTTCTGCTTAAAAACATAGATTGTGGGTAATCGTAAAAACAGCCTCACCGAGGCGATTCTATTGAGTGTTCACGGTCTGTGGTTTGAGCAGAAACATGAAAACTATCAAGATTTTTATCTCAAAAACATAGATTGTGGGTAGTCATAAAAACAGCCTCGCCGAGGCGATTCTCTCGAGTGCCCACGGTCTGTATTTCGAGCAGAAACATGAACAATATCACGATTTTTATCTGAAAAGTTTGGTTCTATTTTTATTTATTTATTTATTTATTTATTTATTTATTTTGGTGCAAACATTTTACCAATATATTTGAATAGGCGTCATATGTCAAAGAATGCAGATCCTTACACTGCTCCTCTCGGATCTGGGTCTGCATTGTTTGCCCAGACATGTACATATAAAAAAGTATTTAGTCGTTTTGTTTGGAGCTTGTACATACCTCGCTGACTCTTAGTCATTAGGTCTTTCATCGCTGTGGGTTCGAGCCTCGCTGGGGTCACGTACGAGACGCCAAGATTTGCAACGAAAGATCAGGTGTTTTTTCTCCGGTCATTCCGGTTTCCGCCCACCTCTGATTAACGATCGACTCGATATGAGTGAAATAATCTTGAAAGGGCCATAAAACACAAACCAAAGTACATGCCATTGACATCACATTGTGTAAGAAATCAAATTACAACTGACCAGTACAACAACATAAATTATATTAAAGTCAGATTAATGGCCATTTCTCTCGAATGCCACTGATTAAGCAATTAGATAGCTAGAGTCGGTCTTGAAGAAAATAGGGGCTTAATTGCCCTTTGGGAGACATTATCACTGCATTGGGCCATTGGCTAAGAATATCTCTAGTAACAGAAGTAATTTTGTTTGGTTTGAGGTTTAACGTCCCCGTCAACACTGTAAAGGTCATTTTGGAGACGTTGCTTCCAATTTTGTGGGACTTTTACCCAACATTGAGATGAAACGACATCTCAAGCCCTGCCGCCAAATTATGAAACCAATAGGGTTTATAAGCATGGACTGGCCGACTCGCACCGCTTTGTCTGGGCAGGCTTAGATCCTATAAGCAGTTTACCAGTACTCGTGTGCGGGTCGGTTTCAGCTCTGCATGGAAACATCATCCAGCCAGCCCCGATGGGCGGGGTCGATAACAGAAGTAAAGTTTATTTATCTATTTATTTATTTTGAGTATACGTGCACACATCCTTTTCACCAGAAGCGCTTCTTGAATCAGAGGAAGAGAAAGAATGACTAGGAAAAGATTTCAAGATCAGTCTCAACGATGGAATTTATAGGTTCATTTTTTTCATTGACAGTTTATTTATTTATTTATTTATTTATTTATTTATTTATTTATTTATTTATTTATTTATTTATTTTATTATTATTATGCCCCTTCCCCTGAAAGGGGAGGAGACACATTGTTTTGCTACGGTTCTGTGCGTCTGTCTGTCCTTTGTTAGTCCGTATCCCGTTGAACACGAAAATGTCTACCTTTGCAAACAATGTAGGTCCAGATCAGATGGCTTCTACACCGTTTGCCATCTAGCGAATACATTTTATCATCAGGAAAGCACGCCTATATAATTTTGACCCCACTTTTTGGACGGGGTTTTTCAAGGAAAAATTCCGTCCTTTAGAATAGCGATGTCCGTGCGGCCGGGCGGGCGGGCGGTCGGCCGGGCGACCGGGCGTCCGCGTCCCGGTTTACCGTTTTCGGTTTACCTTTTGGTAAACCTTTTTTAAAAAACCCGCCCATAATGCCATTTGGCGTTTTTCTTGTATACAGTAAAACTGGGGTTTACAGGTTTACATTATTTTTCTTATTTCGGCCAAAAAGATGGATTGTGGGTACTGGTTTCAACCGCCTCGCAATGGGCCATTATACTTAAAATAAATAAGGCCCCCGTCCATCGGGGCTTGAAGAAATAGATGGGCTGCACACGATGCTTCCACGCAGAGCTAAATACGACCCCCACACGAATACTGGAAAACCGCTTAGAGGATCTAAGCCTGCCCAGGAAAAGCGGCGCGAGTCGGAGCGTCCATGCTTATAAACCATATTGGTTTCATTCGGCAACAGGGCTTGAGATGTCATTTCATCTCAACGTCTGGTAAAATTCCCACAAGATTGGAAGCAACGTCTCCAAAATGACATTTACAATGTAGACGGGGACATTAAACCTCAAATGAAACGAACAAACTCAAAATAAATAAACAGATAAATAAATTTTACTTCATTCTTAGCCAGTACAGTGATAATGTATCCTAAAGGGCAATTTAGCCCCTATTTTTATATGGATTTCTCTCTCTCTCTCTCTCTTCTTCTTCTTCTTCTTCTTCTTCAACCAAGCAAGATGCACTATACTCGTACATGTAGGCAGATTCTTAGCTAAATTGATGCATCATTAAATTCTAGTAAATTCTAGTGTCAGCTAGGCTTGAAGCAATTAAACAGTAGGGAATAACCTCTTGCCCTTCTTAATTGAAGTTCCCTGATATTAAGTCAGATAAACTCCAACACACTGCAACAGAATAAACAGAATAAAAGGGTTCTCTGATACCGTTTTTGTTTCAATACCCAGTCAACAGCTAATGTCATGTTGGGCCAGTCAGTTCCCTTCACTGTTCCTAGACAGGATAAGTTACTAGCACATTGTGTGATCATGCCTTAGATATAATAGTCACGAAATGAAAGTACATGTACATGATTCAGAAACGGGCCTCCGTGGCCTAGTGGTTAAAAGCGCCGACTCTTGATCATTAGGTCTCTCACCGCTGTGGTTCGAGCCTCGCTCGGGTCACATGTGAGACGCCAAGTTCTGCAACGGAAGGTCAGGTGGTTTTTCTCCGGGTACTCCGGTTTTCGCCCACCTCTGATTCCTGAGTGGGCCATTTCCAGTTTAAGATTAATCTGACAGTAATAATAATTTCAATCTTTTGTATTCATACATTGTAGACTCTCTCAAATACTGCATTTAGCAACTATCGACCTAGGTAAGGAAACGTAAAAAAAATAGAAGCAAAATATGCTAGAAGTCTGATCAATGTCCACGCTGTTAGAGGTACAGTCTGATCAGGATCCACACATGCAGTTTGCCAGGATGCAAAACCTGCAAGAAGATGCAACAGACAACATTTTCCGATATATTTTTTTCATGGCATCATAGGTGTTCATCTCTAAACCCTCTTCGAAAATAGCTACCTGTCACGTAGTGACGACGTGAGCTTTTAGGATCACTTTTTTTCCGTCGTCCGTCGTGCGTCCAGGCGTGCGTAAACAATTTCTTTAAACCATTGATTGGATTTTGACCAAACTTCACAGGAATTATCCTTAGGTGGCCTCCTTTCAAAGTTGTTCAAACGGTTCTGGTCCGTTGGACATCTAGGTCACAGGAGCAAAAAAAATGATTTTTTTTTACTGAAATCTTCTTCTCTGAAACCGCACGGCCCAGGACTTTGTTAGTTGGTATGAAGCTTCATCTATGGGACCTCTACCAAGTATGTTCAAATTATAGCCCTTGGGCCAAAAATGCCCCCGGTCCGGATCCCATCAGTTTTACATAGGCTTATATGGGGAAAACTCTTTAAAAATCTTCTTTGAAACCAGAAGGCCTAGGTGTTTGATATTTGGTATGAAGTTGTATCTGGTGGACCTCTGCCAAGATTGTTCAAATGATATCACTTGGGCCAGAAATGCCCCCACACTGGGGCCCACCAAATAGACCAACCCATATAGACTTATATAGGGAAAAACTTTTAAAAGTCTTCTTGTCTGAAACCAGAAGGCCCAGGTGTTTGATAATTGGTATGAAGTTGTATCTAGTTGTCCTCTGCCAAGATTGTTCACTTTACAGCCCTGGGGCAAAAAAATGCCCCGGCGCCAGAGCCTACCGGTTTTACATAGACTTAAATGGGAGAAAACTTTTAAAAGTCTTCTTGTTTGAAACCAGAAGGCCCAGGTGTTTGATATTTGGTATGAAGTTGTGTCTACTGGACCTGTACCAAGATTTTCAAATTATGTCCCTAGGGCCAAAACTGCCACCGTCCCGGGGTACACCGGTTTTACATAGACTTTTATAGGGAAACCTTTTTAAAACACTTCTCGTCTGAAAACAGAATGACCAGGTGTTTGATATTTGGTGTGAAGCTTCATTTACATGTAGTTGACCTCTATCAAGATTGTTCAAATTATAGCCCTGACGTAAAAAATGCCCCCGCCCCGAGCCCCTTGGTTAAACATAGACTTAGATAGGAAATGTCTTTAAAAGCCTTCTTCTCTAAAACAGCAGTAGCAGGTATTTGATATGAAGCTTCGTCTAGTGGACCTCTATCAAGATTGTCAATTTACAGACCTGGGGCCAAAAATGCCCAATCCCCTGGGCCCGCTGGTTTTACATATACTTATATTGGGAAAATCTTAATAAATCTTCTTGTCTGAAACCAGAAGGCTCAGTTCTTTGATATTTAATATGAAGCTTTGTTAGTGGACCTCAATCATGATCGTTCAAATTATAGCCCTGGGGCCAAAAATGGCTCTGCCCCGGGCCCACTCTTGTCTGAAATCACAAAGCCTAAGTCAAATTGTTCAAATTATAGCCCTGGGTCCAAAGATTGGTCCATGCCGGTGCACACTTGTTTTACATAGACTTATACAGGGAAAACCTTTGAAAATGTCCTTGTTTGAAACCAGAAGGCCAAGGTCTTTGATATTTGGTATGAAGGTTCATCTTGTGGATCTCAACCAACCTTTTTCAAATTATAGCCCTGGGGCTAAAATGGGCCCACCCCACGGCCCACTTGATTACACAGACTTATATTGGAAAAACTTTTGAAAATATTATCTGAAACCAGAAGGCAAAGGTCTTTGATATTTGGTATGAAGCTTCGTCTTGTGTAATTCTACCAAGATTGTTCAAATTATAGCCCTTGGGCCAAAATGGCGCAGTCCCGGGGACCACAGGTTTTATATAGACTCATGTATGGAAAACCTTTAACAATCTGTATGTCTCAAACCAGAAGGCTCCGGTCTTCGGTATTTAGTATGAAAGCATCTCCGTTTAGACCTCTACCAAGATTATGCAAATTATAGCCCTGGGGCCTGTCCCCGGGGTCCACTTGTTACACTATGAATCAGGTGAGCGACCCAGGGCCATCATTGTCCCCATGTTGGGACTTTGAATTGACAGCCCAAGCCCAATGAAACCAATAGGGTTTACATACATTGACGGTCAGAATTGCACCGCTTTGTCTGGGCAGGCTTATACAGCGTGAATATTCTGAGAAATCAGAAATAAATTATTGGTTTAGACTCATATTCTAGACAGGTTTTTAATTATTTGGACCCCATTTTGATTTATATCAGTCTTTGAATCGACTGATTATTTGAAATTCGCAAAATTGCAGTATGTTTCCTCTGGCTTTTGTTGCCGGATCATTACAGGGTCACTGATGAGGCTTTATTAGCCGAAACTACGTAGTATGACCCATCTTCTTTCTTATGAATAGTTTCATTGCTCTTAAAGGAACTCATTTTTGATTTTTATTTGCCTTCATTGCAGCTGGTGTTGTGCCGCGTGGCGGCCGTAAAACGTCTCCCCGTACATCAACCATAGTGCAGTTTATATTTTACTTTTGGTCCTTTGAGATCAGCGTGAATATTCTGAGAAATCAGAAATAAATTATTGGTTTAGACTCATATTCTAGACAGGTTTTTAATTATTTGGACCCCATTTTGATTTATATCAGTCTTTGAATCGACTGATTATTTGAAATTCGCAAAATTACAGTATGTTTCCTCTGGCTTTTGTTGCCGGATCATAAAGGGTCACTGATGAGGCTTTATTAGCCGAAACTACGTAGTATGACCCATCTTCTTTCTTATGAATGTTTTCATTGCTCTTAAAGGAACTCATTTTTGATTTTTATTTTCCATCTTCTAAGCGGTTTACCAATACTCAGGTGCGGTTGGTTACAGCTCTGCTTGGGCGCACAATGCAGCCTCATCTATTTCTCCAAGCCGCGATGGGCGGGGGTGCAGCAAAATGTATATATACAATATTGAAGTTTTTTCTGTAAACACACATCAGCTTGCACATGGGCACAGTCAGGGTATTCATTGTCAGCATGAAGAAGTCAAGTGAAGCCTTTGATCAAAACGTGAACGTGTGCAGGCTATTTTCAATATTCACTGTGCACACAGTCATGTAGAGTTTGCTGTCTTGGCTCATTGTGCTCCCTGCAGGAGCTGCCGTGGTGGTGGGGTGGGGTAATTTCTGGCCTTGACGGCATCTGTCATCTGCATCCGCATGAAGCTTTTAGCTCACCTGAGTCGACGGCTCTGGGTGGGGGGGGGGGGGGAGGGGGGGGCTTATAGTATGGCAGCCTCCGTCATTGGACTTTGGCATTTTAACACAGGGAAAGCTTGTGAGCAAAATATCCCGAAACTGCTCAGGTAAGGCTCTTAAGGTTTGGTGTAATTATGAAAATTTCTGCTAAAAATTGATTGTTGGTACTTTTTATAACCGCCTCAATATGTGTGTTGTGGTTTTACCACCCAGTCAACACTTGTAGGTCTAATGAACAAGAGAGCCCAGAGGGCCCTGATTCGCTCACCTGAGTATCACTGTCTCTAGTACATTCTATTTTTGGCTCTGGTGGCCATCTTTTTCCTTAGAGCGGAATGATTTTAGCTATTTTGAAAGGGAGTCACCTGGGTAACATTCCTGCAAAGTTTGAATCAAATTGGCCGAAAGGTTTAGGAGGAGTTCTGGCTTGAATCAAATTTACAATGTTTTCTATTTTTAGCTTTGGTGGCCATTTTGTTCACCGGAGCGGGGTCATTTAAGCTATTTTGGTAGAAGGTCATTTATAGTCCTACGAAGTTTGTATGAATGGCTCAAGGGTAGAGGAGGAGTTGTCGTTTGAAGATTTTTTTCTATTTTTAGCTCTAGCGGCCATCTTGTTTGACACAGCATAACGTTTTTGGCTATTTTGGTTGTGAGTCATCAAGGCAACATTCCTTGGAAGTTTGAATCTAATTAGCCCAAGGGATAAGGAGGAGTTCGCGTTTGAAGCAAATTTACGATGTTTTTCTATTTTTAGCTCTTGCAGTCATTTTGTTCATCCGAGCAAAATCGTTTTAGCTATTTCGGTAGATGGTCATCTTAGCATTAGTTTGAATGAAATCGGCCCAAGGGTAAAGGAAGAGTTGTCGTTTCAAGATTTTTCTATTTTTAGTTCTGGTGGTCATCTTGTTTGTCAGAGCGGAACGAGTTTAGCTATGAAGTTTGAATCACATTGGCCTAAGGCTTTAGGAGGAGTTCGATCTGAAGCAAATTTACGATGATTTTCTTTTTATACTCCCCGCAAACGAAGTTTGAAGGGGGTATACTGGAATCAGCCTGTCGGTTGGTTTGTCGGGCGGTCGGGTGGTCTGTCTGCAAAATTTTTTCCGCTCAACTCCTCCTTCACTATCAGTTGGATTCAATTGTTACTTACCATAATTATTCAACAGGAGGAGTAGATGTGCAAGACACAAATTTCACTAAAGTTTGTCCCATAATTACGGAGTTATGGCCCTTGATTTGCTAAAAAAAAATGTGCTAAAAACATTGTCCGCTCAACTCCTCCTTCACTATCAGTCGGATTCAATTGAAACTTGCCATAATTGTTCACCAGGAGGAGTAGATGTGCAAGACGCAAATTTCACTAAAGTTTGTCCCATAATCACGGAGTTATGGCCCTTGATTTGCTAAAAAATGTGCTAAAAAACATTGTCCGCTCAACTCCTCCTTCACTATGAGTCACTATGAGTCGGATATCAATGGATACTTGGCATACTTATTCACTAGGATAAGTAGATGTGCAAGACGCAAATTTCAGGAGAATCTGTCCAACAATTATAGAGTTATTGCCCCTGAATCACTGAAAAGTGGTTGCTGCAAAAATTTGTCCGCTGAACTCCTCCTTCACTATCAGTCGGATTCAATGGATACTTGACGTACTTATTCACTAGGATAAGTAGATGTGCAAGACGCAAATTTCAGGAGAATCTGTCCAACAATTATGGAGTTATTGCCCCTGAATGGACTCAGAGGACACTATTTATGTTTGCTTTCTGTGTCGAGTATTTAGGCGGGGGTATTAATCATCACCGTTATTGATAGTTTCTCTAGTTTTAAGCTCTGGTGGTCATTTTGTTCATTGAAGCGGGATCGTTTAAGCTATTTTGGTAGACGTGAACCAGAGCAACATTCCTATGAAGTTAGAATGAAATTGGGAATAGGGTACAGGAGGAGTTGTCGTTTGAATTTTTTTCTATTTTTAGCTGTGGCGACCATCTGGACAATTTTAGCTATTTTGGTAGGGAGTCACCTAGCCAACATTCCTGTGAAGTTTGAATGAAATTGGGCAAAGGGTACAGGAGGAGTTGTCATTTGAAGATGTCGTTTGAAAGTGTTGACGTCAGAAGACATACGACGTCAGACGACGACGACGACCGACAACATCCAACCAAAAGATAAAAGTATTATTGGTCATATCTTTTGACCCTGTTGAGTTCGAAACTTTATATTGAGCATGTAGGCTCCTTGTGACAATGTCTTCCTACTCAAACAAAAAATCTTGACCTGTGACCTTGATCTTGACCTGTGACCTTGATCTTGACATGTGACCTTGATCTTGACCCGTGATCAGCTACGAAAAAAATATGACCATGGCCTGGGACATATTCGTGTTTCACAAACACATCTTGTTCTTCTTAAGATATTCGTTTTTTCGTCGGTAAAGTTTATAATGTATTTGTATAGGCGTGTTTTCGTAATACGGATGAGTCTTTAAACCGAGGTCCCGTCGCCGTATGACTTAGCTGTTGGTGGACGTAAAACTAACATGAGGAATGCAACAATAAAAATTACTTCCGAGTTCCAATTTGTGTTTTAATGCTCATAAATTCTTTATTTAAATCTTGTTCCTAGTGTAACCTACCCACCCATCGGCTCGCTAACATTATTGTCGACTTGTTTACACTTTTTGGGGTTCTATGATGTAACCGGCCCTGGCCCATCTTGGCTTGAGGAAATGGATGGGCTGCATAATGCTTCCATGCTGTGCTGAAACCGACCGCACACGAGTACTGGTAAACTACTTAGAAGATCTAAGCTTGCCCAGGCAAAGCGGTTCGGGTCTGACTGTCCATGCTTGTAAACCCTATTGGTTTCTTTGGGCGACAGGGCTTGAGATGTCATTTTATTTCAGTGTCTGGTAAATGTCCCATAAAATTAGAAGCAACGTCTCCAAAATCACTAATACAGTGTTGACGGGGATGTTAAACCTCAAATCAGTGAGTGAGTGTTTGAGTCTTACGTCCCACCATCAGCTAAGGTCATAGGAGACGGGACCTCGGTTTAAGGACTCATCCGAAAGTCTGGAGAAGCCCGGGATCGATCCTGCGACCCCTGGTTTACAAGGCGGGTAGCGTAACCACTACATCACGGAGGCTTCTAAACCAAATGTATGATGTAACTGGAATTGATTCTGAGAGTAGGCTTGAACAATTTGTTCTTTTGAATTGAGATTTAAATTCTCTGTTAACACTTCATAGGCCATTTTGTAGGGGTTTTACCCGACATATAGATGAAATGACATCATCTCAAGCCCAAATAAAACCAAAAGGGTTTATATGCATGGACAAGCCAACTCGCGCCACTTTTCCTGGGCAGGCTTAGAACTGTTGGTTTTCTTTTGCTCCAGCATTTCAGTGGTTTCTTGCTGTCGAGTCCTCACCGTTGTCTCACCTCTGTGGTTCTTTGATTTCTGTGTTCACGGAGATGTTGCACTGATGAGTTAGGAGGCCTTCATGCGGACTGAACAAATTATTTGTCTAAATCGCGACGGAAGTAAGGGCGAGGATTGTGGCCACGTAAAATCGATTTAAGCCCCCCAGTGGAAATCTTCCACTGACCGTTCCAAGGCGGCTCTTCTGTGGCGATTTGTTTATGTTGTTGTTTGTTACTTACTGTGTGTATCACTTGTGTCTTTTAATTTTGGATGGCCATATGGCCATTTTGTGGGAAAGTAACTGTCCATATGGCCTTCCTTTGTTTAGGTTTCCATTATGGTCTGGTCGCTTAATGTTTGTATTTCTTTCCCTTTGGTGTCTTTTATGGATGGAGTAAGTTAATTGTATCAATTCCTGATCTTTGTTTTACTTCTACTTAGAACCTCTAATCAGTTTCCTAGGCTTGAACAATGTCTAAGTACACAAGTCCAGTCCAGATTTTAAAGTTACACATTACTCTACACATTCTTTCACCAGAAACTGACAACTACCCTTCTTGAATCAGCGGAAGGGAGAGAATGACCGTAGAAAAGATTTCATGATCAATCTCCATGAAAGAATGCTGCCGACGCGCATCCGACAGAGCTACCGGGACCGGCATCTGCTGGGGTTTACAAGGATAAACATTGTTATTTTCTCGTATTTCTGTAATTGGTTGTGGGTACTCGTTATTATATGTTTGCAGAAAAATATCATGGGTTTTCATCAAAAGTGGCCATTTTGGAGATGTGGAAAATGCCGCGCAGATGTGTTACCGTAATGATCAGTTCAATGTGCAATGAAAATTAATCTAACAAACTTTCAGTCTTTGTTTGCTTTGTTTGATTTGAGGTTTAGCGTCCCAGTCAACACTATTAAAGTCATTTCGGGGACGATGTTTCCAATTTTGTTGGATTTTTACCCGATATTGAGATGAAATGACATCTCAATCCTTGCCGTCCAATCAAACCGATAAAATATATATGTGCATGAACGGGCCGGCTCGCACCACTTTGCCTCGGCAGGCTTAGACCTTAATGGTTTACCAGTACTGATATATGCGTTTGGTTTCAGCTCTGTGTGGAAGCATCATGCAGCCAAACTATTTCTTCAAGCCCCGATGGGCGGGGGCTCTCAATTATTAAACTCTCTATGGCAGATAGAGTAACACACAACTGATTTCTCGCAATATCAATTTGCAGCTCTGCCTTCTTCTTCTTCTTCTTCTTCTTCTTCTTCTTCTTCTTCTTCTTCTTCTTCTTCTTCTTCTTCGTCTTCATCTTCTTACCAGCTTTTGAAGTCAAATTACTAAACGCATTGGATGGCTGATTGTCTCTGCGTTTAGGCTCGAAAAGGGATCCTAAGCTTGAACGCCTTTCGTCGAACCCTTAAATAGCTATACTTTATGCGAAAGGAGTAGATTATGATCATCCAGACTGATCCCAGCTTTAGTGAGAATGGTTTCCTCCCTGCATGGTCTTACAGTATTTCTAGATCTCTCGGAGAGAGAGAGAGAGAGAGAGAGAGAGAGAGAGATAGAGAACGTTAACAGGTTCGTATAAATGACATTTTACTGAGTGAGTGCAATTTGTGTTTTAATGCTCATAAATTCTTTATTTAAATCTTGTTCCTAGTGGAACCTACCGACCCATCGGCTCGCTAACATTATTGTCGACTTGTTTACACTTTTTGGGGTTCTATGATGTAACCGGCCCTGGCCCATCTTGGCTTGAGGAAATGGATGGGCTGCATAATGCTTCCATGCTGTGCTGAAACCGACCGCACACGAGTACTGGTAAACTACTTAGAAGATCTAAGCCTGCCCAGGCAAAGCGGTGCGGGTCTGACTGTCCATGCTTGTAAACCCTATTGGTTTCTTTGGGCGACAGGGCTTGAGATGTCATTTTATTTCAGTGTCTGGTAAATGTCCCATAAAATTAGAAGCAACGTCTCCAAAATGACTAATACAGTGTTGACGGGGATGTTAAACCTCAAATCAATGAGTGAGTGTTTGAGTCTTACGTCCCACCATCAGCTAAGGTCATAGGAGACGGGACCTCGGTTTAAGGACTCATCCGAAAGTCTGGAGAAGACCGGGATCGATCCTGCGACCCCTGGTTTACAAGGCGGGTAGCGTAACCACTACATCACGGAGGCTTCTAAACCAAATGTATGATGTAACTGGAATTGATTCTGAGAGTAGGCTTGAACAATTTGTTCTTTTGAATTGAGATTTAAATTCTCTGTTAACACTTCATAGGCCATTTTTGTAGGGGTTTTACCCGACATTTAGATGAAATGACATCATCTCAAGCCCAAATAAAACCAAAAGGGTTTATATGCATGGACAAGCCAACTCGCGCCACTTTTCCTGGACAGGCTTAGAACCTCTAATCAGTTTCCTAGGCTTGAACAATGTCTAAGTACACAAGTCCAGTCCAGATTTTAAAGTTACACATTACTCTACACATTCTTTCACCAGAAACTGACAACTACCCTTCTTGAATCAGCGGAAGGGAGAGAATGACCGTAGAAAAGATTTCATGATCAATCTCCATGAAAGAATGCTGCCGACGCGCACCCGACTGAGCTACCGGGACCGGCATCTGCTGGGGTTTACAAGGATAAACATTGTTATTTTCTCGTATTTCTGTAATTGGTTGTGGGTACTCGTTATTATATGTTTGCAGAAAAATATCATGGGTTTTCATCAAAAGTGGCCATTTTGGAGATGTGGAAAATGCCGCGCAGATGTGTTACCGTAATGATCAGTTCAATGTGCAATGAAAATTAATCTAACAAACTTTCAGTCTTTGTTTGCTTTGTTTGATTTGAGATTTAGCGTCCCAGTCAACACTATTAAAGTCATTTCGGGGACGATGTTTCCAATTTTGTTGGATTTTTACCCGATATTGAGATGAAATGACATCTCAATCCTTGCCGTCCAATCAAACCGATAAAATATATATGTGCATGAACGGGCCGGCTCGCACCACTTTGCCTCGGCAGGCTTAGACCTTAATGGTTTACCAGTACTGATATATGCGTTTGGTTTCAGCTCTGTGTGGAAGCATCATGCAGCCAAACTATTTCTTCAAGCCCCGATGGGCGGGGGCTCTCAATTATTAAACTCTCTATGGCAGATAGAGTAACACACAACTGATTTCTCGCAATATCAATTTGCAGCTCTGCTATCTTCTTCTTCTTCTTCTTCTTCTTCTTCGTCTTCTTCTTCTTACCAGCTTTTGAAGTCAAATTACTAAACGCATGGGATGGCTGATTGTCTCTGCGTTTAGGCTCGAAAAGGGATCCTAAGCTTGAACGCCTTTCGTCGAACCCTTAAATAGCTATACTTTATGCGAAAGGAGTAGATTATGATTATCCAGACTGATCCCAGCTTTAGTGAGAATGGTTTCCTCCCTGCATGGTCTTACAGTATTTCTCGATCTCTCGGAGAGAGAGAGAGAGAGAGAGAGAGAGAGAGAGAGAGAGAGAGAGAGAGAGAGAGAGAGAGAGAGAGAACGTTAACAGGTTCGTATAAATGACATTTTACTGAGTGAGTGCATTTTCTTTTTCTATCAACCGTATCACAATGGTGAGCACTCAATGAGGCGGTTCGTACGAGAACCCAAAACATTTGTACGAGTAAAGGAAAGTGCCTCAATATTTAATCAGTAAAGAAACCGTTTTGGAAATATGAAAGAATGCATATTCTCGCCAGAGAGAGAGAGAGAGAGAGATAGAGAGAGAGAGAGAGAGATCACCAAAGAGATTATCAGAATGTGCTTGCTTAGGACAGGTGCTTGCTTAATACAGGTGGATTTTAATGCATTTTCCTATTTTGAGGGTATGCTTGCTTAAGACGGGTTTGCTTGTTAAATAGAGGTGGCCACTATACCAGGTTTTACAGTAGCCGCCTTGAGGTCAGAGGGTTGCAAAAGAGGGTTATCTAAGAATCATAGGTTTGACTTGGCAAACATTGACCCAGACCAGACGCAACAGAAAGCGGCATCTGATCAAGATCGACAGTAATTGCTTAAAATCGAGAATTTCAGGGTTAAATGAAACAATTTAAATCACAGTCCAGGACTATCTCTCCGACCTACACTCAGGGACAATCGACCAACCAGATTTCTCAGTGCTTTGATTTTTATACGCCAGTTTTGAAAAAAAAAAAACCGGCCTCGGTAGCTCAGTCGGATGCGCGTCTGACTGGTGATCAGGAGGACGCGAGTTCGATACCTGCCACGGTTGGCAACATTCTTTCTAGGGACTGATCATGGAATCTTTTCTACGGCCATTCTCTCCTTTCCGCTGATTCAAGAAGGGCAGTTGTCAGTTTCTTGCGAAAGAATATGCACCGTACTGGTTAACCACTTTCGTTTAAGCCTGTCCAGGAAAAAGGTGGATAGGTAAACAGACCGGGTCCGAAATTACCTAAAACAGTGTTGATTGGGCGTTAAACTCCATACAATCGAGAATATGGCCCCCGCCCGTCGGGGCTTGAAGAAATAGATGGGCTGCATGATGCTTCCACGCAGAGCTGAATCCGACCCGCACACGAATATTGATAAACCGCTAAGCCTGCCCAGGCAAAATGGTGCGAGTCGGTCCGCCCATGCTTAAAAACCCTATTGGTTTCATTGGGCGACAGAGCTTGAGATGTCATTTCATCTCAAGGACGGGTAAAAGTCCCACAAAATTGGAAGCAACGTCTCCAAAATGACATTAACAGTGTCTACGAGGACGTTATACCTCGAATCAATCAATCAAATCAATCGACAAATGGAAAAAAGGAAGTACATGTATTATGACATTGCGCTGTCCTTCCGACTGCCCGTCCGTCCGTCCGTCAACATCTTTGCTATTCTTGATGGATTTGGAAATTCCTTGGTTGAAATGTTAACCATCATGAGAGAATGTGTCGTATGCAAGACCCAGGTCGGTACCCCCGAGGTCAAGGTCATAGAGGTGAAAGGTAAAGAAAAAGGTATTTTCTTGTGTCCTGTCAATACCTTTGTTATTCCTGGATGGATTTGAAAATAGCTTGGCAGCAATATTGACCATCATGAGACAATTTGTCGCACGCAAGACCCAGGTCGGTGCCTCCATGGTCAAGGTCACAGTGGTCAAATGTCAAAAAAGGTCATTTTTCGTGTTCAGTCAATAGCTTTTTGGATCGATCGGTTTACGATCGGCCCAAATTTACTAAATGGCAAACGGTATTTATGCAGTTGTCAACGTGACCATCACTGATTTGGGAAAACAAATATTATGTTTTATTAATAGAACTTTAAACGATGCGCTATTTTTATCTATGTAACAAGAGTAGACTAGCTACTAGTTTGATAATAAAAGTCTGATCAATTTTTGTTGGTATTTTTTTATTGGTTTAAAAATTTATCACCTTCTTAGTAATGGCAAGTCTATTTGGTAGAGTCTCAAATCTTAGGTTAAAATTGAGCCAGAGAGACTAGACTAGCTACACTTTTATACACTGTTCATTTTAATGCAAAAGATGATTTTAATTCCATATTATTCATTTAACACCTAGTGGCTAGGCTATAACAAGAGCTATCTATAGTCTTGACAGGAATCGTGCGCTGGATAATACTCAGATCAGACGCAGCGGAATGTGGCGTCTGCTCAGCCGGTTGCACAGGGACTACACTGTTTGCTTAAATAGTGGCATTTAAGGGTTAAACGAAATAGTATAAATTGCCAGGTTGCTCTCGTAATGAGAGAAAAACAATAACTTAATCCGGGCCACACTGTCACGTGACGTCCTTCGGAAACTCCGTTTTTAAACTGTTACACAAATGTATGCCAAGTCGAGTAAAATAAACTTTTCGCACTTCTGCTAAGAACTTAATTTTAGAGCCCCGAAATGTTTTTTTTTTTTTTTTTTTTTTTGGTTTTGGTTTTACGGACCTTTCAAGATTATTTCACTCATATCTCAGAGGTGGGCGAAAACCGGAATACTCGGAGTAAAACCACCTGGCCTTCAGTCCCATATCACCCGAGCGAGGCTCGAACCAAGCGGTGAGAGACCTAATGCTCAAGAGTCAGCACTCTTTACCGCTAGGCCACGAAGGCCCGTCCCTGAAATGTTTAATGGCAAAAATGAGTCGCGCAGACTTTATAGGTGGTACCGTTTTTAGACATACAGCGTAGACCAAGATCGGCTTTAGAGTATATTGCTTCTGATCAGGGTCGGCACTTTTCGCCATGTATGTATGCAATAACAGTTTTGAACATGATTCAGGGCCGTACGTAGACTCTGAAAAGGGGCAGGTTGAGGATGCGAATTTCGGTAATTTTGCAGAAGGTGAAAAACTGCATGAATCTGAGATAATTTCCAAAAGATGGGTGGGGCTGCGTTTGCACCCTCCCCACTCTGTTGAACAAAACCCAAGTACTATCTTAGACGTCAGAGCGCAGCGTAAGAAGAAAATTCTGGACTGTGCTCGTTTGTTTGATTTAAGGTTTAACGTCCCCGTCAAGAATGTATAGGTCATTTGGAGACGTCACTCCCAATGTTACGGGACTGTAAGCTCTGCGTGGAAGCATCATACAGCTAATCTATTTATTCAAGCCCCGATAGGCGGGCGCGGGTGGACTGTGCTCGTGCACTTGGACATTGATAAACAGAATCTACATAACCAGACGCCACATAACGCGATGTCTGATCAGATCTACTATGCTAGCTCAAGTTAAACGAACAGTTCGATTCTCAGCTCAGGACTATTTTCCCAACCTACACTCAGAGACGATCGACCCACCAGAACTCTCAGTGCTTTCATTTATTCCCGGATCACTTTGCAGAAATGTTAACCATCATGAGACGATTTTCGCGCACAAGACTCAGTCAGTACATCGAGGTCCAAGGTCATACGTAGAGGTCAAAGTTTAAAAATGGTTAGTTAACAACTTTGTTATTCCTGAATGAATTTTAAAATTACTTGGCAGAAATGTTAACTATCATCAAACGATGTGTTCAAGACTCGGATCGGTACCTACAATGTCAGCATCACGTGAACACCATCCCCACCCCAATAAACCCCACTTTATTTTAGAGAAATTTGCAGTATAGATACGAAAAATATCAGGGATTTTCATCTGAAAACTAGCCATTTTGGAGATGTAAAAAATGCACTATGTCGCAAGGATGTGTTAGCGTAATGTCTACCCATCACTTCCAATCCATTCATGAGACGCTATATAAGTTCTGCAATGGAAGGTCAGGTGGTTTTTCTCCGAATACTCCGGTTTTTGCACACCCCGGGTCGAAATAAGAGACACTAGAGCTGGTGTTTATGAAACACTATGCCCCCAACACTGCTTGCTCCTAGTTGAAAAGGTAATACTTCACATGGCTAAAGTGAGATCCATTCATCAACTTTCAAGGCGCAGCTTTGATACTTTTTGAGTTATATTGCCGACGAGATATCATCAAAAAATTTCACAAGGGCCATATCTCATGAAAGGGACATAATCAGAGAGAGAGAGAGAGAGAGAGAGAGAGAGAGAGAGAGAGAGAGAGAGAGAGAGAGAGACCAAAAAAAAAAAAAACACATGTCATCTATTCCATATATAAACTTAAAAAAATAGCATACATGGCTCTAAAGATATGCTATGCATCACAAATCATACAATGTACCTATGCCCAAATTTACGAAGAGTTTTGGAATCCTAGATTGTGGGTACCCATGACAACCGCCTCGTTTACGCAGTTTTGACGAGCGCTTACAATTTATGTTTGAAAAGATTTTCACCAGTATGTTACACAGGTGATAGAATAATAACCTAAATATAAAAAAAGGCTGTTGTGGTTTCAACGCCAAAAAAGTTGAAGATCAACCTGAACATCCATGCCGTCTGATCAGCACCCTTGTTTTTTTTGCTGATTAGATTGTATATTGCCTCTAGTTTCTATTTTTCTTTTAATTTCAAGACTCTCTCACTCTCTCTGCGTGCATGTGCGTGCGTGCGTGTGTGTGTGTGTGTTTAACACATAGTCATATGATTATCATGGAATGATATTGCACTTCAAGTTATCAATAAGAAAATGGTAGCTATACAGAGTGGGCAAATTGTATTCAAGTTCCTCTTTGACTTTCTGAAAACCTAGAAGATAACACAAGTGGTGGAGTTAATTTTACAACTCAGGCATTTGCAGGTAAATTAGGGCCAGCAATGAGTCTCATGGGAGGTGTGCAGACCGTTCGGAGAGTAATTTATGTGTCTGTCTGATATTCACCCTGGAAGAATGGGGTCACTCTTTCAGCTGGTATACACTATTTTTCTTTTTTTCTGCTGTTTGGTTTGATATTTAACACCCCTGCAAACATTATTTAGGTCATTTTACATGCGTTTCTTCCAAATTCCGGCGCGTATCATAATAGTTAAACTGCAAACATAGGTTGTGGGTGCTCGTTAGAACCGCTTCGTTGAGGCGGTCAATGAGGTGGTTCTATCGAGTACCCACAACCTATGTCTCGTATCAGAAATAAGAAAAAATAATGTATACCCCGTAAACCCCAGTTTTCTCTATATATAGTGGAGGTTAGGTGGATTCACTTATTCACGTGATGTGATGCTTCCACGCAGAGCTGAAACCCGCCCGCACACGAGTACTGGTAAACCGCTTAGAGGATCTAAGCCTGCCTAGACAACGCGGTGCGAGTCGGCCCGTCCATGCTTATAAACCCTATTGGTTTTATTGGGCGGCAGGGCTTGAGATGTCATTTCATCTTAATGTCGAGTAAAAGTCCCACAAAATTGGAAGCAACGTCTTCAAAATGACATTTACAGTGTTGACAGGGACGTTAAACTTCAAATCAAACAAACTAAACATCGAATCGATGTTAGTTCGATGTTGATCAAAGATAGGTTGTAAAGTGATGAAAAATGTGGATACTATATCAAATTGTCATTTTAATCTATCAGTCGAAACAGTACAGACTATTCCATTATTTAATCTTTTAAAGCTACAATTTTCATAGTCTACACTTGGTTTTGGGAAAAGAATGAAGGTCACACCCTGCATATGTGGCATATTATTGTCACTTCAACATTTTTTTCTCAAGACCTATCTTTTGTAACCATTGTTAAAGCATTTTACACACCAAATCTGCACAATTTCATTTTCACTTCAGGAATGGATTTAAATATGTAATAAATGCAGTTAACCTCAATGTAACCCCATGCCAGATATAGTGTATTGGCTCTGAAACTTGAAGATTTTTGACCGCGGCAATCTGCACCCCTGTCTTATCAGCTATAACCGGAGTGGGCTTATTTAGTCCTGCGCCAGAATTGATTGACAGGTTTTCAAGCCAATTGTTCGATCGTTTGTTGGCGATTGCTAACCGCCGAAATCTCAGACAAGCTAACCTAACAATAGAATGTCGACAACAACAGAGTTAACTTCCTTGACGGGGCGTTACTAAGCTGCGCATACAAAGAAAGGGCTAGAGGTTGCTTCTTGTTGTTTAATAGCTTCAGCTTCATTAGTAGGCCTGACTCTGGATTTCATTAGGCAGACATGCCTGTACAAATACATTCTGAATTTTACCATCTAAAAACGAAATTTTTAAATGAAAAATTGTGATATTTTCCTTATTTCTGCTCAAAATATAGATTGTGAGTACACGTTAGAACCGCCGCAATGAGGCCGTTCTACACGTTAGAACCACCGCAATGAGGCGGTTCTAACGATTACCGACAATCTATAGTTCAGAACAGAAATAAGAAAAATAAGGCTTACCCCCTGTAAACCACAGTTTTATTTTATAAAAGGAGGGTTCATGGGGGTAAGAATCATATAGGCGTGTTTTCGTGATTTAATGTTGAATCAGAATGAACCAAGAATCTTTGGGTGTTCCTTGTCTACATGTAGACTATGATCATATTGCTGTGAAATTCTTGTCGGACATGCATTGTATTTAAATAATATACAAAATATGTGCGTTTCTGCAAAATCTTGGCCTAAAAGTACAATACTCCCAGCCTAGGCTAGGGCAATATGCATGTATAGTTACTTTCTGTGATCCATATAAACAATACGTATGCGAATAGCTGCACAACGTGAAACTGACAGGCTAGTTTTTCTTTTTTATTCTGTCATAAATACACATGTCAACACGCACCGAATTCTTTGTCAAACCACCAGCGTATTTTCCCGTATTTTTCAAATGTATATAAACCAATATGCATGCGTTTTTTTGCGCAAGGTTTGCCGCACAAGCTGCGTATTTTTTCTGTATTTTAAAACAATACGTCCTTCAATACATACACATTTTGCTGCGTAACATTTGTTGCATCCGCTGCTTATTTCTTCTGTATTTTTCAAAAATACGTTCTCCATACGCACGCGTTTTGTTGCGTAAACTTTGTCACACCAGTTGCTTATTATTTCCGTATTTGCGCACAAGACGGACGTAAATACGTACTGTATTGCCAGTGTATCAGTATGTATTGGTGTAAATTCGCATTGCGTATTTGTCCTTATTTTGTTCATTTTTCACTGTGGCTATACATTTAGGATACTAAACCCTATGAAAAAAATGTTTTTATAAGAATTGTGCAAAGTTGATTTTTTGCTACCAGGTGCAACCTAGGTGGCCACAACACTGTGATTTACCCGAATGGAAAAAAGCTTCAAAAATCTTCTTCTCCGAAACCACAGGGCCCAGAGCTGAGATATTTGGCATGTAGCAAAGGCAAGTGGTCACCTACATAATTCCTGCCAATCATGCCCCTGGGGTCCAAATTGGCCACACCCCGGGGCCCCTTCGCTCCCATAGACACATTTTGGAACAAAAAGCTTCAAAAATCTTCCTCTCGGAAACCACAGGGCCCAGAGCTTAGATATTTAGCATGTAGCAACAGCAAGTGGTCACCTACATAATTCCTGGCAACCATGCCCCTAAGGTCCAAACGGGCCACGCCCAGGGGCCCTTTAGCTCCTTTAGACTCATAATGGAAAAAAAGCTTCAAAAATCTTCTCCTCTGAAACCACAGGGCCCAGAGCTGAGGTATTTGGCATGTAGCAACGGTCAGTGGTTACCTACATAAATCCTGCCAATCATGCCCCTGGAGTCAAAATGGGCCATGCCCCGGGGCCCCATAGCTCCACTAGACTCATAATGGAAAAAAGCTTCAAAAATCTTCTTCTATTAAACCACAGGGCCCAGAGTTTAGATATTTAGCATGTAGCAATGGCAATTGGTCATCTACATAATTCCTGCCAATCATGCCCCTGGGTTCCAAATGGGCAACGCGCCAGGGCCCCTTTGCTCCCATAGACTCATAATGGAAAAGCTTAAAAAATCTTCTCTGAAACCACAGCGCCCAGAGTTTAGATATTTAGCATGTAGCAATGGCAATTGGTCACCTACATAATTCCTGCCAATCATGCCCCTGGGTTCCAAATGGGCCATGTGCCGGGGCCCCTTTGCTCCCATAGACTCATAATGGAAAAAAAGCTTAAAAATCTTCATCTCTGTAACCACAGCACCCAGAGCTTAGATATTTAGCACGTAGCAACGGCAAGTGGTCACCTACATAATTCCTGCCAATCATGCCCCTGGGGTCCAAAAGGGCCATGCCCCAGGGCCCCTTAGCTCATATAGACTCATAATGGAAAAAAAACTTCAAAAATCTTCTTCTCTGAAACCACAGGGCCCAGAGCTTAGATATTTAGCATGTAGCATTGGCAAGTGGTCACCTAAATAAATCCTGCCAATCATGCCCTTGGGTCCAAATGGGCCACACCCCGGGGCCCCTTAGCTCCCATAGACTCATAATGGAAAAAAGCTTCAAAAATCTTCTTCTCTGAAACCACAGGGCCCAGAGCTTAGATATTTAGCTTGTAACAATGTTAAGTGGTCACCTACATAAATCCTGCCAATCATGCCCCTGGGGTCCAAATGGGCCACACCCTAGGACCCCCTTAGCTCCCATAGACTCATAATGGAAAAAAAAACCTTCAAAAATCTTCTCTGAAACCACAGGGCCCAGTGCTTAGATATTTAGCATGTAGCAATGGCAAGTGGTCACCTACATATTTCCTGCTACGGGCATCTAAACAAACAAAAGAAAAAGAACAACTTAAAATGGGGAAAAAAATCTGCTCTGAAACCATAAGTCCCAGAGCTTAGGTATTAAGCATGTAACAATGTCGAGTGGTCGCCTACATGAATCCTGCCAATCATGCCCTGGGGTCCAAATCCTGTGGCTCCTTAACTCCAACAAACTTATAATGGAAAAAAGCTTCAAACATCTTTGAAACCATAAGTACAGACCTTAGATATTTAGTATATAGCATCACAAAATGGTCGCCTACATAAATCCTGCCAACAGTGCCCTTTGGGTCAAAATTTGCCAAGCCCCAGGGCTCATTAGCTTCTAAAGACTTATACTGGAAAAAAACGTAAAAAAAGATCTTCTTTTCCAAAACCATAAGGCACAGATTTTGTTTGATTTCAGGTTTTACATCCCTGTCAACACTGTATAGGTCATTTTGGAGATGTCTCTTCCAATTTTGTGGGACTTTTACCCGACATTGAGATGAAATTACATCTCAAGCCCTGTCGCCCAATGAAACCAATAGGGTTTATAAGCATGGACACCGCTTTGCCTGAGCTTAGATATTTAGTATGTAGCCATGTCAAGTGGTCTCCTACACTAATGATTTTCTTGTACACAGGTGAGCGATATAGGGCCATTGGGCCCTCTTGTTTTCTGAGTTGTTACTGGCCCCCGCCCATGCTGACTTGAAGAATAGATGGGCTGCATACTGCTTCCATGCAGAGCTGAAAACGACTGCACACGAGTACTGGTAGACCTCTTACAGGATCTAATCCTGCCAAGGCAAAGCGGTGCGGGTCAGACTGTTCATGCTTATAAACTCTATTGGTTTCATTTGGCGACAGGGCTTGAGATGTCATTTCATGTCTGTGTCGTGTAAAAGTCCCACAAAATTGGAAGCAACGTCCGCAAAATTACCTATACAGTGTTGGCGTGGATGTTAAACCTCAAGTCAGTCAATCAATCGTAGAACTGTCTAACAAAGTTATGTTCAGTAATTCTGACCTTGCTAATTTTTTTTACATTTATTTGTTTCAGGAGAATTTAAGAGCAGACTATGTGCCAAAAGAACAGTATGATATTGCTATCAGACAACTGGAGGTACATGTATAATACATTTACTCCACACAAACAGAAATATCGTTTGCACCCAAGCATACATTATACATTACTTCAACAAAATATTAGGATAAAACATCCATTTGAGATTAATAGAATCTCTGATGAGGTTTGGACCAAGACAAGGAAACCTCAGGCAAGTTTTCAGTTAAATATATTTAACCCTTATCTTGCTGTTCACGAAAACCCGTATTTTTGCAAACAGTGTAGATCCAGATCAGATGGCTTCTGAAGAAGCCATCTGATCAGGATCTACACTGTTTGGCATTCAGTTTATGAATTTGCAGGAATAAATTACATCAAGTAATCTGATTGGTTCAAAATCAGAGACGGGTGTGGCTAAATTGAATATTCAGCAAGATAAGGGTTAAGTCTCATGTGAGGCTTAAATAGCAATGAGACTTAAATAAACTAAAAGCAAGTCTGAGATTTCCTTATTGAGGTCCCAACCCTATCACTGATCATTTTTCTCAACCACCTACTTTAAAGAATGTGCTTCTTCTAAAGATACATGTATTTCCAGCAGATTGCCCATGAATACAGAAAACTAATTTGCAAACTGGCTGCTTCACAGAAATGTAACAGAGCATAAAAACGTAGAGCCTTTATCAGTCTTACCTTGAAAAATATCTTCAGTTAGATTTTTAAGTCCATTGTTAACCCATTTGATACTGGAAACCCCAAAACAAGGCGGCGTCTGATCAGGGCCTACACTTTTTGCAAAAGGTTCGGCTATTTTCCAAATGAATTTTGAAGGGAAACACAACCTGAAACCCCTAAATTTTGAAATGAACCCTGCTGTATATAAGAAGGACGATTCCATTTGGTACAAAAAGGATTAATAAATCATTTTTATGTAGTGGTAAATTTGAACTTAAGACCAATTCAGTGTTGATTTCTCAAAAAAACTACATTGTATGTACATTTCATCATTTCTTTCCTTGACCTTTGATATCAGATTGATGACATGTTGAATGTCCATTTCATTGAAAGTTGATATACAACATGATATTGTGGCTGTTAAAAATGTATATTTTGGGAAGAACAGAATTGATACTTCCCTGTTTGCACGGATAAATACACAAACAGCAGGAGAAAGTTTTGGAAAAAAAATAGTTCCACAGCAATATACATGTTTTACTATATAAAGCAATGATTGACAGATGGGGTAGCCCCTATGAGCTTTTACCACCCGGTTACCTTAAAAGCTAATAACATGAGACATTTTATAAACCTTAGGGTGACAGCAGTGTGTGACAAAGAAATCACACACTGCCATACAAAGGGATATTCTCGTCCCATGGGTGAGATGAAAGTATGTGTTTCTTTCATGGCACTAAAATGAACCTTTTCAGAGGTTTCAGCCTGTGCACACAAAAAGGTTCAACTTGGCTTGTGCAACCTTGGGAGATAAAAATCAGCCTGTATACCCTATGCAACTAAATTAGCATCCTAACTTTTGGTTCACTGGATGGGTTAGAATCCACACATGACTTACACAACCAATGAATATTGATGATACTGTGCAGATATGTGCATATTTGTGTCTTTGCTGGTTGTACAAGTATGTGTTTGTTTGTGTTGAGGTTTTACGTCCCATCAACACTATTAAGGCCATTTCGAGGCATTGCTTCAAATTTTGTGGGACTTTTACCTTACATTGAGATGGAATGACATCTCAATCCCTATTCCCAAAGAAACTGCTAGGGTATAAGCGCAGTCCAACTCACACCACTTTTCCCAGGCAGGCTTAAACTTTCTTAGCATTTTACCAGTACTCGAGTACACAAGCTTAGCTCGGTCCATTTCAGCGCTGCGAGGAAGCATCATGCAGCCTAATCTATTTCTCCAAGCCCCAATGGGTTGGGGCATTGGTTGTATATGTAATCTCACTCTCTAAGCAGTCACATTTGATCCACATCATCATGAGAAAACCTGTTTTTGCCATTTGTGGACAATAATGAGGCAGATCAGTCTGTACAGCCATGCAGTCTGATTATCACCTTTGTGTTCACTGCTCTAACCCTTATCCGACTTAACATGACAACCCCTACCTTTGCAAACAGTGTAGATCCAGATCAGATGGCGTCTGAAGAACCCTTATCTTGCTGTTCACGAAAACCCCTACCTTTGCAAACAGTGTAGATCCAGATCAGATGGCTTCTGAAGAACCCTTATCTTGCTGTTCATGACAACCCCTATCTTTGCAAACAGTGTAGATCCAGATCAAATGGCTTCTGAAGAACCCTTATCTTGCTGTTCACGACAACCCCTACCTTTGCAAACAGTGTAGATCCAGATCAGATGGCTTCTGAAGAACCCTTATCTTGCTGTTCACGACAACCCCTACCTTTGCAAACAGTGTAGATCCAGATCAGATGGCTTCTGAAGAACCCTTATCTTGCTGTTCATGACAACCCTTACCTTTGTAAACAGTGTAGATCCAGATCAGATGACTTCTGAAGAAGCCATCTGATCAGGAACTACACTGTTTATCATGCAGTTTGTGAACTGAATGAATACATTATATCAAGGTTTTTGACTTGTTGATTGTCAATTAGTTCTGAAGTTAGATCCTTTGGAAGCAAAGAAAACACCAAATAAAGGAAAATAGCAGATTGGTTTTATTGAGTCTGTTCATGACCAGTACTGAAATGTGCAACACTGGCCATGCCCCCTAGCGCCAGCTTAAGCAGAACTCTATTTTCAAAATGAACTCAATGACGCCAAAAGACCAGAAAATATAATCTGCACTATGGTGATGTACGGGGAGACGTTTTACAGCCACCATACGGCACAACACCAGCTGCTGGGTGTGGCTAAATATTTTTTTTTTCAGCAGGATAAGGGTTAATAGTATAAAACCTCAAGTTCTGCATGTAAATTTTAAACCCTCGAACTAGTCTATGCAACTGTGCTGGCTGGTTTGTTTCCTACTATGACACAAAAATCAAACACAGGATTTCTTGTGACAGGGCTTATTAGCTCACCTGAACCAATGGTGAGCTTATAGTATGGCAAGGTTTCGTTGTCTGTCTGTCTGTCGTCTGTTGTTTGTCAACATTTTCAAATAACTCCTCCGAAACCACTGAGCTGATTGAAGTCAAATTTCACGTGGACCAGCCATGGGATAGGGGAATTATAGTTTGTTCGTGGAGTCCAGATCACATGACCCAAGATGGTCACCATGCCCATATATGACAAAAACCCTTCAAAAACCTTCTCCTCCGGAACCAATGGGCTGATTGCAATGAAACTTGGTATGAAGCATTGGGGACTTATGGCCATCATAGTTTGTTCAACTGATGACCCTCATATGACCTTGTCGTTTTTTTATGCCAAGGTCAAATTTGGTTACATAGACTTTTGTATGGGAAAAAGTAAAAAAAATCTTTATTTTTCAGAAATTATTGCAGCCTGTGATCTGAAAATTGGTAGATGCAGGTGGATGAAACTACATCAGTATTTAAGGTCAAGATAATTATTTGACCTTGATCCAAGGTCATTCAGATATAAAAATAAAAACTTATTTTCCTCAGAAAACACAAAGCCATTTGTAATCAAATTCATGTAAATGCCTTTAGGAGCTAGGAAATGAAAATTAATTAAATTGAGTATGGTCACAAGACCAAGATGGCTGTCATGCCCATATAAGGTAAAAACCCTTCAAAAATGTTCTCCTCCGGAACCAGTAGGCCAATTGCCATGAAACTTGGTATGTAGCATTGTGGTCTCAGGCCCACCATAGTTTGTTCAAATGATGACCCTCGGACGACCTTGACCTATTTTACACCAAGGTCAAATCTGATCATATAGACTTCTGTATGGGAAAAAGTCAAAATTGTGTATTTTTAGGATATTGTTGTAGCCTGTGATCTGAAAATTCATTATTTGACCTTGGCCCAAGGTAAAAATTAAAGCTTAGTTTCCTCAGAAAGCACTAAGCCTTTTGTAACCAAATTTCATATAAACACCTGTAGGAACAAGGAAATGAAAATTAGTTTGGTTACATGACCAAGATGGCCACCATGGCATTGCCCATTTAAGTTAAAAACCATTCAGAAATCTTCTTCTCCCAAACCAGAGGGCCAATTGTCATGAAACTTAGCATGTAGGATTGGGGACTCATGCCCATCATAGTTTTTTCAAATGATCATCATGTGAACAAACTAGTAAGAAAAGGTCACTCAGGGTAGGCTACAATCTAAGAACGCAGCCATCTCAGGTCACCTATAGAAAGTGACATGGAGGCACACACAAAACCAGACAAATCATGAACTGACTGCACAAAGCCAAATAAGACACTGCAAAAGAACAACTGCCTTGGGACGATCAGTAGTAAAACTTCTGGGGGGTTTCAACTCCGGAGTTTATGAAATTTCAACCCTCGCCCTCAGTTCCAGTACAGTACATTGTATCAAACAAAGTAACAATCACAAATTGATCCACATGGAGGCTTTCTAGCTCAACAGTGAGTCATGATAAAATACATTGTAAAATGGATATGTATAAATTAATATTATCATGAATTCAAGGTTGAGGAGTCAACAACAATCCGACGTCAGAGCAGAAGAAAACCACCAGGTGGATCATGAAGGGTCGAACCCAGGAAATATCTGGCTCCACCCTTCCCGAATTCAAAGGATTTAGGGTGGCATGGTCATCAAAGAGTTCGGAGTCCAGCCCACCACTGTGCAACCGAAGAGTCGACAACCAAACACGGGTCTGTCGCATAATATAACCGTGTATTGAACACCCCCTTAACCCCACTTTATATATAGAAAACTGGGGTTTAAGGGGGTATACATTATTTTTAGCTGGTCTGTTTTTCAAAGAAAATTTTTGGAGCTATTGTAATCACTCCAGCGTCTGTGTTGGCGTCGTAGTTGTACTTGTTCAAAAAAAAAAAAACTTAACCTTGGCTATAACTTCAAAAGTATCAGACCTAGCCTCATGAAACTTCACACATACTCACCATGACATGATCTACATTCTGACCAAGGGCCAAAACTATATTATTGATTATGACTGAATTATCTCCCCTTTTCCGATTTTTTTTCTGAAACACATTTTTACTGTCATTCCAATATCATCTGTAACAGAGCCTTCAAACTCCACATGGAAGTTCCTTGGGACAAGACCTTTTCAGTGATACCAACCTTTTTGACCTGTGACTTTGAACTTTGAGACCTATTTTACAAAAAATTAACCAAAAATGTTAACCTTTACCTTATTTCCAAAAATATTTGGCCTGCCTTTATGAAACTTCATACACATACTCACCATGTTAAGAGCTACATTCTTACAAAGGGCCATAACTATATTGTTGATTATGGCTGAATTATTTCCCCTTTTCCGATTTTTTTTCTAAAACCACATGTTTTACTCCCATTCCAATACTTTTTGTAACAGAGCCTTCAAACTTCACATGGATGTTCCTTGGGACAAGACCTTTTCACTGATACCAACCTCTTTGACATGTGACCTTGACCTTTTACCTGATTTTTTTATACACAATTTTTACTTCCATTCTAATACTATTTGTAACAGAGCCTTCAAACTTCACATGTATGTTCCTTGGGACAAGACCTTTACAGTGATACCAACCTTTTTGACCTGTGACCTTGACCTTTGACATTTGACCTATTTTACAAAAAATTAACCCAAAACCTAAACCTTGACCATATTTCCAAAAATATTTGGCCTACCTTGATGAAACTTCATATACATACTCACCATCACAAGAGCTACATTCTGACAAAGGGCCATAACTATATTGTTGATTATGACAAATTATCTCCCCTTTTCCGATTTTTTTCTTATTTCTGCTCCAAGACATAGGTTTTTGGTACCGGTTAGAACCACCTCAACAGGCATCCACAACCAAATCAGAAAAATATCACAGATTTTCATCAAAAAAGTAGCCATTTTGGAGATGTGAAAAAATACACTATGTCGAAAGGGTGTGCAATCGTAATGCCTTGGATGACCTTGACCCATTTTATACCAAGGTCAAATAGACTTTTGTATAGGAAAAAGTCAAAATTGTGTATTTTTCTGAAACTATTGCAGTCTCTGATATGAAAATTGGTAGATGTAGTTAGCTAAATGAGCAGATGAAACTGCATGAGTATTCAAGGTGAAGGTCATCCCTTGACCGTGGAGGTCATCCCTTGACCTTGGCCTAAGGCCTTTCAGATATGAAGATTAAAACTTACTCTGCAATGGAAACTCTGGGTCGGTAGTGACCATTTTTTATATTGAAGCTTATAGAAACAAGAAAATGAAAATTTATTGTTATCAGTTTGGTCACATGACAAATATGGCCACCATGCCCATAAAGGGTAAAACACTTCAGAACTCTTCTTCTCCACAGTCAATGGGCTGATTTTTTAATGAAAGTTGGTATGTAGCATTGGGACTTGGGCCCATTATAGTTTCTTCAAACGATGACCCCTTGATGGCCTTGACATATTTTATGCCAAGGTCAAATTTAGTCGCTTAGGCATTCCTATGGGGAAAAAGTAAAAAACAATGTGTATTTTTCGGAAACTATCGCAAAGCGAATAAAGTGAGTGATACTGCTTGAGTATTAAAGGTCAAGGTCATTCTTTGACTTTCACCCAATGTCATTCAGATATGAAAATTAAAACTTACTTTTTAAAAGAAACCACCGCTCTATTTGTCACCAAATTTTATATGAAAAGCTTTTAAATAATAGGAACAAACAAATGGAAATTTATCTTATGAATTTGGTCACATGACCAGCATGGCCGGAATGCCCATATAAGGTCAAAACCTTCGGAAACTCCCAGGTGAGCGAGGGAGGACGATCGGTCCTCTGGTATTATTGTAAATAGATCTTACAGCAGTGGCCATTTCATATGAAATTTTTTAAAAGCGCCTCTTGCGAGATTCATAAATTTTTACAAAATGACCCCTGGTATAAAATTATGTTTATGATATAGCAGTTTTAATAAGTTTTTATTGCAGAAGAAGTTCAGAAGAATTTCTGTAGAAAACATGGGGTTGTCACAGATGGCGTCATGATGTTACATGGCAGTTACCATGTGTTACTACAGGACTGGTCATATGATACATGACATAATGTTATCCACTAAATAACAGTGACATTGTGTGATAAGCATGTTTCTTTCATGATAGGAAGAAAAGGTTGAGCATGCTGAGACCAGAGTAAGGTTAGCAGAGGTTACCGAGAAATTAGAAACAGCTATGGGGAGACTTGAACTGTTTAGTAAGCAGTTAGAACAAGAGAAAAAGGCTTTTGAGAAAGTGTAAGTAAAACAAAACTTCAGTAACTCAGACATGGATGGCTGGCTTACTATGTCAGACTTTGTTTTGAGTCTCTAAAGAATTTTTTCCAAAACTGCCTATTCTTCAGAAACCACCTTATAGGAATTTACACTGTTTGCAAAATAGGGGTTATCTAGGTTCAGCACAACATGGGTTAACCCTTATCCCAGTGAACATGAAAAACCCTATCTTCTGCCATCTGATCAGGATCTACACTGGTTTTCATTCAGTTTGCAAATTTGAATGAGTACATTATATCGAGTAATTTAATTGGCTGAAAGACAGAAATGGATGTGGTAAAAACTAACTTTTTCACCAGGACAAGGGTTAAATAAATATATTTTTATTATGGTGTTAGAAATATTGAAATAAAGTGTATGCATCTTCTATATATGTGTTCAGGCAAATAGAAATGTTTCAACGCAAAAGCACTTGTTTTCCATATACATGTATACTGTTTAACTGCAATAATTTGGTCCTAAACATAATCATAACAGTAACATGCCTGTGAAATGCATACCGCTTTGAACTCCACTTTAAATAAAAAAACAGGTTTTGCAAGATTATATATTATTTTTGCAAAATAACAGATTGTGGGTTCTTGGTGGGACTGCCTCATTGAGGCAGTTCTAACCAGGACCATCTATCTATGCTTGGAGTAGAAATAAGAACACTATCAATCAGTTTCATAGAAAAGGACATTTTAAAGTATGGAGGACAGCATTTTCTTGATACCACAGAAGGAAATCTGAGACTTCCATGGGTTAAGAAATTCTTATTTCACCTTCTCTACCTCATCCATAGGTAAGATAAAAAAGAAAATGACATATTTGATATTCACACTTCCAGCGAACGAATAACTTTTGGTCAACGTCAGACCAACATTGATATGACATGCTAACATCACATGGCTGTCCGCTCATTGTTAGCCCACCACCATTTTGTGCTGGCTGGTTTGGTTGTATAAGACACTATCTGCCTCGTTGTTTAGGTTGATGTCACAACGTGAAAATGACATCATCACATTATGGGGGATGACAACATTAGAAGCATAGCCCCAAATAAGAGGGGTATCCACGTTATTAGTTCACCTGAGCACGAAGTGCTTATGGTGAGCTATTGTGATCGGTCAGCGTCCATCGTCAACAATTGCTTTAAAAGACTACTCCTCCTAAACCCTTGGGCCAATTTCATTTGAACTTCAGAGGAATGTTGCCTGGGTGGCTCTCTATCAAAATAGCTTAAATGGCTCTGCTCTGATGGACAAGATGGCCACCATAGCTAAAAATAGAAAAAAATCTTTAAACGACTACTCCTCTCATACCCCCTGGCCATTTTCATTCAAACTTCATAGGAAAGTTGCCTAGGTGACCCTCTATCAAAATTGCTAAACTTGTTCTGCTCTGATGAACAAGATGGCCGCAGAGCTAAAAAAAGAAAAATCATTAAACGACTACTCCTCCCAAACCCCTGGTCCAATTTCATTCAAACTTCATAATTATGATGCTTCGGTGACCCTCTACCAAAATAGCTAAAATCGTTCTGCTCCGATGATTAATATGGCCACCAGAGCTAAAAATAGAAAAACATTGTAAACTTGCTTCAAACACGAACTCCTCCTAAACCCTTGTGTCAATTTGATTCAAACTTCACATGAATGTTCCCCAGTTGACCCTCTACCAAAATGGCTAAAATCTTTCTGCTCTGATGAACAAGATGGCCGCCAGAGCTAAAAATAGAAAAATCTTAAAACAACTACTTCTCCCAAACCCTGATCCAGTTTCTTCAAACTTCATAGGACTGATGCTTAGGTGATCCTCTACCTAAATTGCTAAAACGTTCTGCTCCGATGATTAATATGGCTGCCAGAGTTAAAAATAGAGAAACTTGGTAAATTTGCTTCAAACGCGAACTCCTAAACCCTTGGGCCAATTTGATTCAACTTCACAGGAATGTTGCCCAGGTGACTCCCTACCAAAATAGCTAAAATCGTTCCGCTCTGTCAAACAAGATGCCCCCAAGAGCTAAAAATAGAAAAACCTATAAACGACAACTCCTCCTGTCCCCTTGGGCCAATTTCATTCAAACTTAATAAGATTGTTGCTTAGGTGACCCTCTACCAAAATAGCTTAAACAGGTCTGCTCTGATGAGCAAAATGGCTGCCATAGCTTAAAATAGAAAAACATCGTAAATTTGCTTCCAAGGCGAACTTCTCCTTAACACTTGGGCCAATTTGATTCAAACTTCACAGGACTGTTACGTTGGTGACTCCCTACCAAAATAGCTAAAATCGTTCCGCTCTGATGTACAAGATGGCCACCAGAGCTAAAAATAGAAAAAATATTCAAATGACAACTCCTCCTGTACCCTTGGGCCAATTTCGTTCAAACCTCACAGGAATATTGCTTAGATGACTAAAATACTAAAATAGCTAAAACGATCCCGCTCCGATGAATAAAATGGCCACCAGAGCGAAAAATACAAAAACGTTAATTTGTTTCAAATGCAAACTTCTCCTGAACCATCGGGCCAATTTGATTCAAACTTCACAGGAATGTTGCCCAGGTGACTCCCTACCAAAATAGCTAAAAGCGTTCTACTCTGATGAACAAAATGGCTGCCAGAGCTTAAAATAGAAAAAATCTTCAAATGACAACTTCTCCTGTACCCTTGGGCCAATTTCATTCAAACTTCATAGAAATGTTGCTTAGATGTTAGATGACCCTGTCCAAAAGTATATAAAATGATCCCGCTCCGATGAACAATAAAGCCACCAGAGTTAAAAATAGAAAATCATTGTGAATTTTCTTCAAATGTGAAGTCTTCCTAAACCTTTGTGTCAATTTGATTCAAACTTCACAAGAATCTTGCCTAGGTGACACCCTACCAAAAGAGCTAAGATTGTTCTGCCCTGACACACAAGATGGCTGCCAGAACTAAAAATAGAATGTACTAGAGACAGTAGCATTCAGGTGAGTGAATCAGCGCCCTCTGGGCCCTCTTGTTTTTCTTATTTCTGCATGGAAACATATGTTGTCTGTACTTATTAGAAATGCCTTGGCAGGGCGCTTCTAATGAGTACCCACAATGTAAGTTTGCATGCAGAAATTAGAAAAATATCAGTACTTTGTGGACAAAAAGCGTCTTTTCTGGAACTATGTTAGATGGCAACATATTGATTGCCGTAGCCACATAACTTGGAAATGAAATAAATACGCAAGACAAAAAGAATCTATCATGGATGATCGGAATAGATAGAAAAATCTGTCCTTTGAATCACAGCGCTTCATCACTTTGCATAGCCTCATGTTGCTTAACAGCAATTCTTTGGATTGATTTTAGAAGCCTCCGTGGTGTAGTGGTTACACAATACGCCTTGTAAACCAAGGATCGCAGGATGGATCCCAGGCTTCTTCAGACTTTCCGATGAGTCTTTAAACCGAGGTCCCGTCACCGTATGACCTTAGCTTTTGGTGGGACGTAAAACTCAAACACTCACTCACTAGGGATTGATTTTGCTATCCACACCTTGTTAAGTATAGAGAGACATTGCTTTGATTGATCATCACAAACCATCATAGATTATGTATTCTTACACACCAGATAAGGAAACCCATAGTTTAACTGCTTTAGTCTGGGATTGAAATTCTGTTCCTACCCGTGTGTTCTTACCAAGGGACAGGGTAAAAATCGAATATTCTCACTTGTTTAATATGCACCCGTTGAATACGACCTCATAAGCGCCACCGTTAAGGCTGGTGTCACAGCTTGTTATGTGACATTACTAAAATCACACAATTGTCATCACAATTTAGCAGACAGCTGCAACCGAAATGGCTGCATTGTTAACAACCCACACTCAGAAATGAAAAGCATGCAAGAAAAAGAATCAAACATGGGTGTGAGGGGTGGATAGAAAATCTGTTCTTCGGACTGTGACCCTCGAAACAGATTTTTCTATCCCCCCCCCCTCACACCCATGTCAGGTTCTTATAATCATTTGCCTGATGCAATCTATTATATTGAATAATTGGGAGACCACTACTATTCTTTGTCACTTTTTCAGGTCTGGGTCACTGAGGAGTAAGAATATGCAAGAAACTTCCAAAACCATGAAATTACAGACCAAATGTTCAGGTCAGTGTTTAAGGGTTTGTTTGTTTGTTTGATTCGAGATTTAACGTCCCCGTCAACAATGTGTAGGTCATTTTGGAGATACTGCTTACAATTTTGTGGGACTTTTACCCGATATTGAGATGAAAGGACATCTCAAGCCCTGTCGCCCAATTAAACCAATAGGGTTTATAAGCATGGACAGTCTGACTCGCACCGCTTTGCCTGGGCAGGCTTAGGTCCTCTAAGCAGTTTACCGATACTCTTGTGTGGTCAGTTTCAGCTCTGCGTGGAAGCATCATGCAGCCCATCTATTTCTTTAAGCCTCGATGGGCGGGGGCCGTTAAGGGTTTGATTAAGAAATGAATTAGCTCTAGCAGTGAATTAGCTCAAGCAGTGAATTGTTCTGTTTGGAGGTCCTTTGTAAAGCAGATCAAATCACAAACGTGTAGCAGGAGTAAATTGTCTACTTACAACTGACTGACAAACTGATGTATTACTTAACACACTAAAAATTGACAATAATTCTTCCAGGCTTGTGCCAATGTTATGAGAAATCCTACCAACACTAATGACTAACACATGGATTTAACCATTATCTTGCTGAATATTCATTTAAGCCACTCCCATTTCCGTTTGTCAATCAATCAAATTACTTGATGTAATTCATTGCTACAAATTCATAAACTGAATGCCAAACAGTGTAGATCCTGATCAGATGGCTTCTTCAGAAGCCATCTGATCTGGAGCTACACTGTTTGCGAAGATAGGCGTTGTCGTGAACAGCAGGAGAAGGGTTAAATCCTTTTGTAACATTTTTATTGCTGGAAACTGACGTTACACCATCTAAAAAGGGATCAAAGAGTGACATCATAAAATAGTTTGTTGGTTTGTTTGGGGCTTAGGTGCCCAGTCAACACTTTGTGTTGCTTTGTTTGGCGCTTAACCACTCTCTTAACACTATTTAGGATGTATTAAGCTGATCAATTTACCTATCCACAATTTTACTTGGGCAGGCTTATACATCAGGCCTCATATTTTTCAGGCATTTGCAGGATTTCAGACTTTTAGAGCTTGAGTTTTTCCTATTTCCTGCTTTTAGATTTTTTTTCTTCCTATAATGTATTTCTTCAGTTCACAAACAGTGTAGATCCTGATCAGATGGCTTCTTCAGAAGCCATCTGATCTGGATCTACACTGTTTGCAAAGGTAGGGTTTGTCATGATTAGCATGATAAGGGTTAAAGGCTGTAAATTCGGGTCTTTCAGGCATGGAAAAGCCTGGTCAGTATGAGGCCTGATACATAAGTGGCTTTCTAGTACAGTCCTCATCCTTTTGCAATAAACAGTCTGACACCTGTTCTTCTTGAAACAGTAGATGGGAGAGAATGGCTGAAGAAAAGTTTCATGATCAGTCTCCACAAAGCTTAGCAAGTATTGAACCCGTGACCTATTGATCAGTCAGATGAGCTGTCTAAGCCACTGAGGTTTATATAATGGTTGCCATCGCAACAAAATGTAGTTTTATCAAATCATGGTCATTTTATGAGGATCAAAAGAAAATGCTATCAAAATTTTATGAAATTTGGTTGATCGAGTTTAAAGACATGGACATTTGAATAAATTGCACAAACAGGTCTTGGCTGTGGACGAGTTGATTTGTTTTCATGTTAAACTTACATATAATAGAAAAGTGTCTAAATTATGAAAATGAAGTCGGTTTTATACAAAAATAGCGTCAAAGAATTCTGTATTATTAACATCTGACATTTTACATTTGATTTGATTGATTTGAGGTTTAACGTCCCCGTCAACACTGTATAGGTTATTTTGGAGACGCTGCTTCCAATTTTGTGAGACTTTAACCAGACATGGAGATGAAATGACATCTCGAGCCCTGTCGTCCAATGAAACCAATAGGGTTTATAAGCATGGACGATCCGACTCGCACCACTTTGCCTGGGCAGGCTTAGATCCTCTAAGTGGTTTACCAGTACTCGTGTGCGGCCGGTTTCAGCTCTGCATGGAAGCATCATGCAGCCCATCTATTTATACCCCCGGCATACGAAGTATGCTATGGGGGTATATAGTTTTCGTCCGTCCGTCCATTAACATTTTCGTTAAAGTTTTGCGTTAAAGTTTCTAAGAGATTGTATCTTCTGAATCCTTTGATAGATTTAGTTAATACTTACACTGAAGTTACATACTGGTCTAAAGATTTCATTGATGCATGTCCCACCCCCCACAGTTACCTTGAGGTCAAGGTCATAGACTTAGAAATTTTACATTTTGGTTAAAGTTTTGCGTTAAAGTTTCAAAGAGGTTGTATTTTCTGAACCCTTGATAGATTTAGTTGATATTTATAGCTTCTTGACTTTTTCATTCATGTTACATACAAGCTCAAAAGATATATCAGAGGGTGGCACTGGCCGGGGGTATACGTGACCCACTGGTCATTTTCTCTAGTTCTTCAAGCCCTGATCAGCGGGGGCTGGACATTTTACATTTAATCATAGCAACAGATAAGAATTAGTATTCACAAGGATATCTTTGGGATAACCTCTCTTATTTTTTCATCTTTCTATGTGTTGTGGGTAAGGCTGACACGATTAATCGTATAATCGATTAATCGATCGATAAAGTCCACAAAAATGATTATCATTTCTGATCTGCTTTAATCGATTACTTGATAGGTACAATTTACTACCCAAAATTGTGCCTAAAATAGCTGGATGAGTGGCAAACAGTGCAGACCCTGATGAGACGCCGCAGAATGCGGCGTCTCATCTGGGTCTACACTGTTTGCTCAGGCCTGTCTGTTCAAATATACATATGGTCAAGTGCAACATATGGTAAGAGTCATGCTCAGACAGAAAGCCAGACAGGTAGAATTGACAAAAAGCTCACCAATTACTAATCGATTATCGATCACAATGACAGGACTGATAATCGGTTATCTTTTCAGCTCCGATTAGCCAGCCCTAGTTGTGGGTATTTGTTAGAATCACCTTCTAACAAATACCGACAACTTAGGTTACTAACAAGAAACAAAGAAAATTGTCCACTGATTATTCTTGTTACTCCTTCTTCTGGAGCTTTGTCAAAATTGACAGCCCCCGCCCACTGGGCTTTAAGAAATATATTGGCTGCATGATGCTTCCATGCAGAGCTGAAATCGACCGCACACAAGTACTGGTTAACCGCTTGGAGGCTCGCTGCCCAGGCAAAGCGGTGCGAGTCAGCCCGTCCATGCTTATAGACCCTATTGGTCTTATTGTGCGGCAGGGCTTGAGATGTCATTTCATCTCAGTGTTGGGTAAAAGTCCCATATAATTGGAAGCAACGTCTCCAAAATGACCTATACAGTGTTGACAGGGACATTAAACCTCAAATCAAACGAACAATTGTCAAAATTGGAAATGCACAAGTAATTGGGCAGGTTTTATGAGGTTGGCCTGTTTAAACCATATCTATCTCAGACACATGAATTTGTTTTGTAGAAATTGCAAAACAGTGTGAAAAACAAGAGGAAATTTTGGAAGCAAAGACAAGAGAGATTCAGTTGTTGGAGGGTAAGCTAAGGCAACAAGAGAATCAGTACAAGAAAGACATTGGAGAAGCAGAGATAGAGAAACAACAGCAGAGATACATTGCCAAAATGATGGAAGAACAAGACAGAAAGAAAATGAGAGGCATGTCTCAAGCTGTGCCAAAGACAAAATCACACAGGAGATGATGACTACTCAGTAATCACATTACGATAACACACCCCTGCGAAATAGTGTACCGTATTTTTTAACATCTCCAAAATGGCTACTTTTCTGATGAAAATCCGCTATATTTTTCTTATCTCTACTGCAAACATAGGTTGTGGGTGCTTGTTAGAACCGCCTCATTGAGGCGGTTCTAACGAGTACCCACAACCTATGTCTTTGAGCAGAAATAAGAAAAATAATGTCTACCCCCTTAAACCCCAGTTTGCTCTATATAAAGTGGGGTTTAGGGGGGTGTTCATTTCACGGTCTTGTTCACGCGATGATGCCAAATACTTCCTGTAAACAATTGTTTGTAATAAATGCCCCTGTAAATCCCACTTTATAGAAACAACTGGGGTTTACAGGAGTAGAAGCTATTTTTCTAATTTCTGTTCAACCAATATATTCTGGGTACTTATTAGAACTGCCTCATTGAGGTATTTCTAACGAGACCTACAATCTTTGCGGCAGAAATAAGAAAACTATCACATATTTTCATCAGAAAGACTATGAGTTGTGGAAATTTGAAAGGATGCAATGCGTCACTAGTAGAAGATATATTTGAACAGGGAAGAAACAGATCAATCCGAGCACCTACCATGTCAGGCCAGGATCTTTAGATAGGCTGAAGAATATCGAAGGCTGATACAAACAACAAAGTCACTCTCCTGACTGCACAGATGTGCAGGCTGACCTGGGTCTTTGCTGGTTGAACAAGTTTCCTTAGAGTTTTTATTGTGTGCATATCAAATCTTTATACAGCATAACCTCCTTTAAACAGTCATCTAAGCGAAGCTCCAAAACTGGCTGCTTAAAGGAGGTGATTGGTCAGCAGATTCAAACATCTGTGATGATGTATAGTCTGAATGGCCTGATCTAGGAAAAAATGATTGGTAACTGAAGAGAGCTCAACATGGATGTATCAAAATGGTAGTTTTAAGAAAGATAA
This sequence comes from Lucinisca nassula, assembly GCA_963580285.1. Lineage (NCBI taxonomy): Eukaryota > Metazoa > Mollusca > Bivalvia > Lucinida > Lucinidae > Lucinisca > Lucinisca nassula. The sequence continues at coordinate 177,038,548 of OY757010.1, forward strand.
ACATACAAGAAAAAATAAAAAACCTGTACTTAGTAAACCTGCAGGCTTGAAATGTCACAGGTGAAAGGCATCACCAAGCTGGGGTGGGTCTATTCCGATAAGTCACTTGCCAATGATTTGGAAATAATGTTTGATGTTTGTTGGCATGTAGCTCAATTTCTTGGGAAGCCAGTTGTGCAGAATATATGAAAGTGATTAGTGAACTGATCAATGACAGTGGATACTGTCATAAACATTGAGGTAATGTGACTGACTCAGTATATGCAGATAGATACCATTCTCTTTGATCTTAATTAAAGCCGACTTTCTTTATTTGAGTATAAATAATTGAGTTTTATACTTTTTTTTATGCAGCAGAAGTTCACTTTTTCAGTTCATACTTAAAACTGGATCTTTCAAAACCGTGGCAAGTGACAGCTTCTGGAAGTGTCTGTCTGATGGAAAAAAAAACAAAAAAAAACATAAAAACTGGCTGTGCAACTGATCATACTACAGAACACACTTCTCCCTCTTGGCCTTTACTTCACTCTGGAAGGGCTGGAGGGAGAAGTAACTTCTCCCTACTTTCTGGCCCTAGGAATGTAGGATGACCCCTGAATGCCATGGTAAAAAATAATGAAATTTCACACAATAAAAGTCCAAAGTTTGATTGATGGTAAATCAAAATAAATATTGGGGACTACTGACTTCCCTTCAGAGATATTGCAGGACCTGCTATATGCCTATCCTACATTTTCACAAATTCTAGAAATCAGTCTGCTCACACAAATCTTGCAGCAAAACTTTCTTGCAATAAGTACTGTAGTAATGATCCTAAGTATTTGGACAGATAGGCCTAAGCAAACAGTGTAGACCCAGATCAGACTGCAGTCTGATCAGGGTCTACACTGTTTGCCATTCTGTCTGCCACTTTTGGACTCCTTGTTGGATCGTGAAACAAATTTGTAAAAGTTTAAGGAGAATTACAGCAAGTTCTCAAGATGTTCAAACTTTAAGGATTTTTGCAGTAGCACTTGCTTCGTAGAACATTTGTTTTTGGTTATGCAAATAAATTCTTTTCTGTTTAACCTTCAGTTTTGAGCTAGGGTGTTATTTTTATGCACAATTAATAACCGTCCCTCATTTTCATAAATGGGGAAAAAGGTGCAGTTTTTGGTGGAATAATTAGCCCCCGCCCATCGGGGCTTGAAGAAATAGATGGGCTGCATGATGCTTCCACGCAGAGCTGAAACCGACTGCACACGAGTACTGGTAAACCGCTTCGAGAATCTAAGCCTGCCCAGGCAAAGGGGTGCGAGTCGGTCCGTCCATGCTTATTAACCCTATTGATTTCATTGGGCGACAGGGCTTGAGATGTCATTTCATCTCAATGTCTGGTAAAAGTCCCACAAAATTGGAAGCAGCGTCTCCAAAATGAACCATACAATGTTGACAGAGATCTTAAACCTCAAATCAAACAAACAAAATTTTGTGGAATAAAATAAAAACTTCTGGGTAAAAAGTTATTCATATTTTGACAGTATTCAGGTAATAAGAATCTTAACTGATATGAATACAAATAAGGGGTCACCATCTTTGTTAAGGAAAGTTGTCCCTAAAATTTGTCTGAAAAGATGACTATGTTGATATTTGTTCTTGAGTCACCATGTTAACAAGTCGGTATAATGAGTGTCCTGTGTAAACCTCAGTTTTTATGGAGAAAACTGAGGAGTACAGGGATATACATTTTTTTTGTTTCTGCTGTAGGTACTCAATAGAACTGCCTCAATGAAGCAGTTCTGACTGCTACCAACAACCTAGTTCAGGGTTTCATAACGAAAACACGCCTATTCAAATATATTGGGAAAAAATCACCAAAAAAAAAAAGAAAAAAAAAAAAAGAAATTTTTCTGATAAAAATCCTGATATTTCATATTTTTGCTCAAAACATAGGTTGTGGGCAATCATTAGAACCGCCTCAATGAGGCAGTTCTAACGAGTAGCCATGGTCTATGTTTCCAAGCAGAAATAAGAAAAATAATGTATACCCCTGTAAACCCCAGTTTTTCTGTATAAAAGTGGGGTTCAAGGGGTTAAACTAATATAGGCGTGCTTTCGTGATGGACTAAGAAAAGATCACAAATTTTCATTAGAAAAATGACTGCTTTTGGAGAAATGAAAGAATGCACTATGCTACACAGATGTGTTATTGTAATGGTTTAGTGGCTATTGGAAAGAAATGGCAGCTTCTGATTTCATGTATAATTTATGCAAATTAGCATTGCGGTCTTATGTCATCCGTTTTTACTGTGATATTTTTCTATATTTGTTTTTATAAATAAAGATGTCAAGAATATGAACTTGTGTTTAAATAATATTTTTAACCCCTCCTTACCAGGAAACACATAAAAGTGACAAGACAAACAGTGCAGATCCAGATCAGACACTGCATAATACAGCATCTGAACAGGGTCTATAGTGTTAGCTAACAGAATTTCCCATTAAAAATAGAACAAGAGGGCAAAGATGGCGCTGAATCGCTCACCTGATTTCAAGATGTCACATAGCTTCTGAAAGTTATAAGGATTACTGACGACCATCTTATTACGTGAAGCATTTCTGTTACACTTCCATAGATGGTTACCTTGGCAACAATCTTGCAAAGTTTGAAAGAAGCAAATTATTGACGGTTTTTCTACTGTTAGTTCTGGTAACCATTTTGCCCATCAGAGCGGAATCGTTTTAGCTACTTTGGTAGCGGGTCACCTTAATGTTTGAATCAAATTGGCCCAGGGGTATATGGAGGTGTAGTCATTTAATGATGTTTCTGTTTTTAGCTTTGGCGGTCTTCTTGTTCATCAGAGTGGAACCATTTTAGCTTCTTTTGGTAAAGAGTCAGCTAGGCACCGTTACTGTGAAGTTTGAATCAATTTGGCCCAAGGGTTTAGTATACTTATGAGTTTGTGGTGACCTTTGACAATACAGAGCTGACTTGTATTGCACTATCTGGGCACCTTCTGGACATTGATGGTCAGATCCTAGTGCACCAGACGGAGATGAACTGGCTCACTCTAACTAACAATGCCTTGTCTCAATATAAAACCAGTGGGCCCCAGGGAGGTTCCATTTTTGGCCCCAGGGCTATAATTTGAACAATCTTGGAAGACGGCCACTAGATGAAGCTTCATTCTAAAAAACGAAGACTTGGGCCTTTGGTTTCAGACAAGAAGATATTTTAAAGGTTGGCCTATATAAGTCTATGTAAAACTGGTGCCCCCAGGGGCGGGTCCATTTTTGGACACAGGGCTACATCTTTCTTTGTGGAGGTCCCCTACATGAAGCTTCATGTCAAATATCAAAGTCTTGGGATTTGTGGTTTGTTAAAGGTTTTCCAAATATAAGTCAATGTAAAACAGGTGAGTCATGGAGCAGGGCCATCTTTGGCCCCAGGGCTATAATTTAAACAATCTTCATAGAGGGCCCCTAGATGAAGCTTCATACCAAACATCAAAGACCTGGGCCTTCTTGTTTCAGACGAGAAGATTTTAAAGGGTTTCCCTATATGGGCCCTGGAGCGAGGGCCATTTTTGGCCTCAAGGCTATAATTTGAACAATCTTGGTTGAGGTCACCTAGATGAAGCATCATACCAAATATCAAAGGTTTTAGCCTTTTGAATTAAAAAAAAATACAATTTTTAAAGGTTTCCCTTATGTCTAGTCTATGCACAACATGTGGGCCCCAGGGCGGGGCCATTTTTCCCCACGCCTATAATTGGAATATTCTTGGTAGAGGTCCATAAGATGAAACTTGATACCAAATATCAACGATACCAAATATCAATGACCTGGGCCTTCTGATTTCAGACAAAAAGATTTGTAAAGGTTTTACTTATGTTAGTCTGTGTAAAACCGTTGGGCCCCGGGCCGGGCCATTTTTGGCACAGGGCTTTAATTTGAACAATCTTGGTAGAGGTCCACTAGATGAAACTTCATACATGTACCAAACATCAAAGACCTGTGCCATCTAGTTTCAGAGAAGATGATTTAAAATAGGCGTTCCCAATATAAGTCTATGTTAAATTGGTGGTTCCCATGGTTAGGCCATTTTTGACCACAGGGCTATAATTTGAACAATCTTGATAGAGGTCCACTAGATGAAACATCATACCAAATATCAAACACCGATGGGCCCCGAGGTGGGGCCATTTGTGGCGCCAGGGCCATAATTTGAACAATCTTGGTAGCGGTTCAGTAGATACAACTTTATACCAAATATCAAACACCTGGGCCTTCTGGTTTCAGACAAAACGATTTTTAAAGGGTTTCCCTATATAAGTCTATGTAAAACCGGTGGTCCTTGGCGTGGGGGCATTTTTGGTGGACCCCGGCACATTGGTATTTTTGGCCCCAGGGCTATACTTTGAACATTCTTGGTAGAGGTCCATTAGATGAAGCTTTATGCCAAATATCAAAGACCTGGGCCTCGCAGTTTCAGAGAGAAGATTTTTTTTTATGTTTTCAGTTAATAAAATCCATTTTTGGCTCCTGTGATCTAGTTGTGCAACGGACTGGAACCATTTGAACAACTTTGAAAGGGGACCACCTAAGGATCATTCCTGTGAACTTTGGTCAAAATCCGATCTGTGGTTTAGGAGATGTTGTTTGAAGAAATTATGTACACAAGCACACACGGACGAAGGACAAAAAGTGATCCCAAAAGCTCACCTCGGCACTATGTGACAGGTGAGCTAATACAAGAGGCCCATGGGCCACAATGCTCACCAGAGCTCCGGCTGCACTGCCCAATGGCAACCATGTATTTTAACATGATATCAGTTTAATCTACCAATCATTATAAAGTCTCCCAAATGAATCTCCATATCCAAATGAGCACCCATGTGGACTCGGTATCTGAAACATTAGGCCTTTTATGAAGTAGAAGGGGGTGGGGCATTGACCCAATGGAGCCTTTGTTGGTATCTATAAATGTGTCTTATCATAAGGAACAAAAATATATATGGTTTAGCAGTGGGGATCTATACGCTGGAAATATAAGGCCTCTTAAGCGGTGGAGGGGTTGGGGCATGCCCTATTGATCACAGGAAAGCCCAAGATTGTTGCCTCTAAATGTGTCTTATCATAAGGACCACGAATTTATATGGTTTACTGTTGGGAATCTGAATAGTTTATGATATATGAGGCCCTTCTATGATGTGGAGAGGAGAGTGTGGCCCCTGCTGACTCCCAAGTCTGTGTGCTATTGTTAAGGAACAAGTACATTTAAGTTTATTGGGTGGGGATTTGAATGGTTTCTGAAATATGTTGCCTTTTAAGAAGTGGAGGGGCAGGGCACATTGCCCAGGCAAAAAGAGACCCCCAGGTTGGTGTGATTGAATGAGTCTTATCATAATTAAAGGAACAAGACTATATATAGTTTAGGGGTGGGGATCTGAATGATTTCTGAAATATATTGCTTTTTATGAAGTAAAGCAGTGGGGCATGGCCCGGGCACCCCTGAGGACTCCCAAGCTGGTGTCATTTGAATGCTTATCGTAAGGAAGATGAATATACATGTGTATGGTTTAGGGGTGGAGCTCTGAACGGTTACTGAGTCTCAGAGATATATGGCCTTTTGTGGATGGGTGGGACAAGGCCCTGGCTTGACCCAGGAGACCCCCAGGTTGGTGTCAATGAATGTGTCTTATCATAAGGAACAACAATATATATGATTCTAGGGGTGGGGATCTGTAAGGTTTCTAAGATATTGGGCCTTTTATGAAATGAAGGGGTGGGGCTTGGCCCCGGCACATCCCAGGGGACCCCCAGGTTGATGTCAGTGAATGCTTCTTATCATAAGACACAAGAATATATATGTTTAGGGGTGGGAATCTCTGAGATGTATGGCCTTTTGTGAAGTGAAGGGGTTGGGCAAGGCCTCTAGGTTGGTGTCAATGAACTTTTCTCTTCATAAGGAACAAGAATATATATGGTTAAGGGGTGGGCATGTGTATGGTTTCCGAGATATTGGGCCTTTTATAAAATGGAGGGGGTAGGGCATGAGCCCAGTGCATCCCAGGGGACCCCAGGTTGGTGTCACTGAATGTGTCTTATCAAAAGGAAAAGAATATATATGGTTTAGGGGTGGGGATCTGAATGGCTTCTGAGATATATGGCCTTTTGTGAAGTGGAGGGGTGGGACATCCCGGCGCACCCCGGGAGACCCCCCCCCCCCCAGTTGGTGTCAATGAATGCATCTCTTCATAATGAACAAGAATATATATGGTTTAGGGGTGGGGATCTGTAAGGTTTCCGAAATATTGGGCCTTTTATGAAATGGAGGGGGTGGCACACGACCCCGGCGCATCCCGGGGGACCCCCAGGTTGGTGTCACTGAATGCATCTTATAATAAGGAACAAGAATATATATGGTTTAGGGGTGGGGATCTGAATGGTTTTTAGTTATATGGCCTTTGATTAAGTGGAGGGGGTGGGGCATGGCCCCAGCACAACCTAGGGGACCCCTATGTTGGCATAAAAGCATATGGTTGAGAGAAGTTTACTCAAGGAACATTTCGATAAAAGTTTGTCAAAATACCTGCAATGACTTGGCAGTAAATGCCAGTTTTGAATTTTCCCCATTATATGTCTATGGAAACTCTTAAGTTGCCATAACAACCAAACTGAAGAGTCGATTTTCATAAACAAAAAACCCACAAATTTTCAATCCCCCAGCCAAGGGATACTACAGATGAAATTTGGCTTGACGAAAAAAAAAGATCATTTTTAAACCATTTGATTTAGACATTATAATCCTGAGCAGACGCCACGTTTAGCGAACTTCAGACTCTCTACCCAAGGCGAATTAAAATACGTTTATTCCATTCTGTACATTAACCCATACATACCAATTGTTTCAATACTGGGACCTTGACATGACCCATATGAAACTCATGTCACACAAGTCTACATCTTATTATGAATGAATATGCAAAATTTGAACTCAATGGATGAAGAAATGTGGAAGTTATTTACATCACAGATTAGAGGCCACAGAATGTAGCGTCTGATCTGTGTCTTCACTATTTAATAAAAGTACGGAACTTGATTTAAAACGCACAGCTTATAGCCTTAAACGACACATATTTTGTAATTGGAGCTCTCGAAAGCATACAGGTGAATAACTGTGTTCGATGTGTCGGTCAGTAAAGGGTAGTTTAGTTGGCCACAGATAAACACAGAGAAGCGAGCTAACCCTTTTAACCCTGTAGACAGGTGCAGACGCCGAGGCAGTAATACACTGTATCTACGCAAACCTTGCAGATCCTGATATGACGGCACATAGCTAGCACGTCTCGCCAGAATCTACATGCACACTGTTTGCCATCATGTCAGTGAACTACTCAGAGATCCCTTTCTATAAGAATATATTTAAAGCGAGAAGAGTCCTGTTCAGAAACACAGGGATGAAAGAGTAAAATCTCAAACCAGTTGCATAAGCGCGTAGGAAAATAGTCACAGAGTATTGTTTTTTTTTTTTTCAGAATTAGTCTTTCTGTGCCAATTTATATTCAATCCGTATAAAGTCTCGAAAAATGAAATATTTTGAAAGACGTTTCATGCCTGCAAAATTAGTTTTCAAGAGTTCCTTTTGAATATTTTATGCAGCGAACGAACAGCGGAAGTGGAGTAACGCGGTCCAGTACCGGAAGTAGAAATGTAATGACATAGAAACTTGATTTTAAAAAATCAACTTTCAAAAACTGTTTCCTGATCAGCTATCTTCTGAGATCTACACTAATTTCAAAATGGATATATCCGGATTCAGCATGGTGAGGGCTTATTCACAACAACCAGCATTAATCATAGTAAAACACAAAAGTAAAAAAGTAATCTAGAAATTTTTCGTAAGATACCTATTTTCAGCCCCCACCACTATAAATATGACCCAAACAAGTATTTTACCTTGAAAATGAGTTCAAGGTCACAAATAAATGAATTATTTGATATGTTGCCACGATGTACTGTACTGAGTTCCACTAGAATTATTCCATCAGATAAATGAGAAGTCGTATTCATATATTGGTTCAGGAAAATTAGTTTTGACAGTGTTTGCACTTGTATGATCTTGAAACTGAACTCAAGGTCACCAAAATCTAATCAAGTATGGATATTGCACCATGTGTGAACACAATTCTTCAATTTTTTCAGGAGATAGGGTGCAGACTGCCGGGCTATTTTTGGCTTAATTTTAAGGGAGCCTGAGACCTCGCAAATGAGGTCAAGGCCACCAAAATGTAATAAAATATTTGGTAAGTTGCAATGATATATTGTTCTAAGTCAACCATAATTCATGAATTCGTTCAGAAGATAGGGTGCGGTCAAGCTATTTTGGCCCAAATTTGACAGTTTCAGGGAACTGTAACCTTGAAAGTTCAGTCAAGGTCACCATTGTTTAAGCAAGTCTGTGATAGCTTACATTGATATATTGTATCAAGTTTGGCCGCGTATCATAAAATTCATGAAGGAGATAGGCTCCAGACAAGCTTTTTTGGGCTCATATTTCTTTGTGACCTTGAAAATGAGCCACCAAATTTAAGTCAAATATTTGATAGGTTGCAGTGATATATTGTTTCAAGTTTGGCCATAATTCATGGATTCTTCAGAAGATCGGGTGCAGACAAACTATTATATGCCCAAATTTGAACGTTTTTGGGAGATGTGATCTTGAAAATTCAGTCAAGGTCACAAAAATCTTTGGAAGTCTTTGGTAATTTTACCAAGTTTGGCCACAATTCATGAATTCATTTAGGACATATGGTGCATACAAGCTATTATTTCACTCAAATTTGACGGTTTTAGGGAGCCTGTATACTTGAAAATGAGGTCAAGGTCGCCCTAATCTAACTAATGATATATTGTGCCAAAATTTCTGAAATTCTTTGATTTATTTATGAGATAGGGTGCAGACAAACCATGTTTGGATATGAGGGTCTGATTTGGGTCCACACTGTTTGCAACAATGACTTTTACTGTAACCAGTGGCCAACAAAGCACTTAACAATTTTTGTGATTGGCATCTTTAGGTTTAATTTCCCAAGAGTTCACCGCTAGAGCTCATCTACTTCTTGATTGCTGGGTGAGGCAAAGGTGTCGTGTACCTTGTGTAACTAGGGAATCCAGTTGATATTGGCTTTCAGTTAGGCAAGGCCCGCTGTCCTTGCAGCAGGTGAAGTAAGATGGGTATTGATGTCTACACTTCTATCCATTTTCGTCTTTCTTTCTATCCTTTATTTTCATCTCCTCTTCTGTCTCATTTCTTCCATTCTCTGGGTGACATTAAATGACCCACAAGGGTTGACATGTCATTAAACCCAAACACAATCAATCAATCAATTTCTCGATTAACCATGGATTACAGTGACCTTCACAAAACAAACTTTGACATATATCGGAGGGCTTGTAAGAAAACATAACATCCCTTCCACTTTTAAATTTATTCATGATTTAAAACAAGGCATGATGATAAAACAAAAACTACGTAGAGTCAACCAGCTATATACCAACATTCGATAAAATGACAAAACACGTTTGAATGACAATTTCAGTTAAAGGAATCTAAATATCTGAAGATGAGAATGATTGATGGAGACATTCAAGAATACTGTATCTTTAAATGTCCATAAAAATAAATGCTGTGGATATTTGTTAGAATCGCCTTGATGAGGTGATTGCTACAAATATCAACATCATTTGTGTCTAGGGGTAATAAAGGGGATTTTATACCGCAATCAGGCATTCTAGTAACCTAATAAAGGGGGTCGAATAACTGCACGCTATTATTGGTAGTGACCTATAATACATTCTACTGACCTATAATACGTCTAGTGACAGTTTATACACCGGACCTACTTTTCAAGTCCCTAATTTGCAAGTGTAAACAATAACATGAAACCTTTTGTACACGGAGAAACAACGAAACTGCAAGTTATAAGTTTAACAATATTTATTTAAACAGATTTTAAGAAATTTCAGCTAAATTCTTACCTTGTCGGGCTTTCCTGATTTGAATGGTCCGTTGGAATAATTGCGCACTGCTACTGCGGTTGCGTCTCAACCTCGAAAATAAATTCTAAAGCTAAAATAAGCTATTTATTTGAAGCTTTTCATACAGAGTGGAAAGCGCTGAGAAACTTTTATTCGAGCGTCCATGTTGTTTCCAACGTCTATGTGGCGCGGTGACGTCATAAACTTTGCACTCCTTGACGTCACGTTGTACTACGTGTGCGCGCCATGGCACTGAATGTCGTTTAACATGCCTCACTGTTTGTGGTCTTTTTTTTTTTTTTTTTTTTTGCTTAAATTTGCTAAATTATTGCAAAACCCTTGGGTGTTTTAAAATGCGGTATAAACTAAATACATGATTAGTGTCGTTAATAATAAAGTATAATCGGTTCGCCGCGACAATTTTATAGGGGCTCGCTAAAGCTCGCCCCTAAAAATTGTCTAAGGCTCACCGATTATATTTTATTATTAAAGACACTAACCATGTATTTACTATATAATACTTCTTATTTTGTATTCTTTTTGGCGGCAAATTTATAATAAGGGTAAAATGTTCATGAATAAATACTGTTACTATAAAAAGGGTCCCCTGTAAACTTAAGGATTAAAGTTTCTAAAAATATGACATGGGTCTGCTTCTAGGTTCTATAACCCTGGCCCAAGTAGAGTTGCCTGTTAATACATATACGAATCACAAATTTCGTGCTCAATTGAGTTGAGCATGAAAAAAATTCAACAAGTTTATTAACTGCTGGACCTGTTTTCAGTGAAGAGAAAATCAGATTGCTTGCCCACTGAATCAGAATACAGTCTTCCCTGTTTTCATAGATAAGCATCAACAAGTATCTGAAATGTGCCATTACGATAACACATAACGAAAACACGCCTATACAAATACATTGCCATCTTTATCGCCGAAAAAATGAAGATTTTAAGATAAAAAATTACGATATTTTTCTTATTTCTGCTCAAAATATAGATTGTTGGTACTCATCGAGGCGGTTCTAACGAGTACCCACAAACTATATTTTAGTGCAGAAATAAGAAAAATAAGGTTTACCCCTGCAAACCCAAGTTTTACTATATAAAAGTGGGGTTCGATGGGGTCAAAATTATATAGGCGTGCTTTCGTGATGACACTTGTGCAACATGGTGCATTTTTTCACATCTACAAAATGGCTACTCTTGTAATGAATATCTGCGATATTTTTCTTATTTGTACTGCAAACATAAGTTTAGGGTATTCGTTAGAACCTCCTAATTTAGGCGGTTCTGACTAGTTCCCACCACCTATGTCTTGGAGCAGAAATAAACAAGAGTTGTCAGAAGACAACAATGCTCGCCTTTGGGGGCCTAAGATGGATGAGGGCAAGTTATCAAAAAAATTTTCTTCTGTAAAACAGCCCAGTAGACTGCAGCAAATCAAAGAGAACCAAAATGTACCCCTAATCATTCTGTTTTCAAGCCTTTCCACTGCAAAAAAAAAAAAAAGAAATGAAAAAGAAATCTATATTTGATAAAAAAAATTCTACAAACTACCAAGTAATAACAAGGCATAATCCCCTCGAGCAAGACAAAATAAAAAAAGCCTAGCCTAGCATTTGTGTAAAATTACATTATATCCATCAATAAATGTAGGTACTTAAGAGTGATGACAAAGTTTTTCGAATAATAGCCACAGTGACCTTGACTTTGAGCCCCAGACCCTGAAAGTTGAACTTCATACCCAAGGTTTGTATGAAGTTATCTTAAAATCCATCAATAAATCTGGAAACTAGAGCAATGATCAAGTTTTTCTAAAAAATAGCCACAGTGACCTTGACCTTCAGCCCCTGACCCGGAAAGTCAAAGTCACTCAAGATATCATCATACCAAACATTTGTGTCAAGGTATATTAAAATCCATCAATAAATGAAGGCGCAAGAGCGATGACAAAGTTTTTCTAAAAATAGCCACAGTGACATTGACCTTCAGCGCCAGACCCTGCAAGTCGAACTCGCTCAAGTTATCACCATTGCCAACATTTTTGTGAAGTTATATTAAAATCCATCCATAAATGTAGGCACTAGAGCGATCACAATTTTTTTTTCTAAAAATAGCCACAGTGACCTTGACCTTCAGCCTCGGAACCTGAAAGTCGAACTTGCTAGAGATATCATCATACCCAACATTTGTGTGAAGTTATATTAAAATCCATTAATAAATTAAGGTGCAAGAACGATGACAATGTTTTTTTTTCTAAAAATAGAAACAGTGACCTTGACCCTGTGACCCTGAAAGTAGTGACCTTGACCGTAAGCCCCGGACCCTGAAAGTCAAAGTCACTCGAGATATCATTATACCCAACATTTGGGTGAAGTTATATTAAAATCCATCAATAAATGAAGGCGCTAGAGCGATGACAATGTTTTTCTAAAAATGGCCACAGTGACCTTGACCTTGAGCCCACGACTCTGCTAGGTTTTTAAAAAGAAAAAAAAAACTGCCTCCCCCGGGATTTGAACTCACGCAGCTTGCAGGTAAACTTTAACACAGAGAAGTAAGGGATGTAATACAGAGGAAAATAATAACTTCTCAAAAAGTCCAAATTAAGCCAAAAAACCTGTAAAATGAAGTACAATGATAATGTTAAATATTGTTTTTTTAGCAATTATTAATTATATATTCAAAATTAAGTTGTAAAACATCACATGTAAGAGCTTGCAGGTAAACTTTAACCAAATGCGGACGCCGACGCTGACGCCGACGCCGGACGCCCGGGGGTATGGCAATAGCTCCCCCTTCGTAAGGCGAGCTAAAAATATAATTTATACACCCGTAAACCATAGTGTTCTCTATATAAAGTGGGGTTCAGAGGGGTGTTCATTTTACAGACTTGTTCATGTGATGCAAAGCAGTCAGACTGGTATTTGCGGATGCACAGGCAGACCAGAGTTTTTGCTTGGGACATGATAGAATGTCATTATTTTGCTTGGCAGAGCCTTGTTATCCTTAGTCTGACACAAAATGAGGCACACTGAATCTTATCTGATTCTGAAACACATAAAAGGAGACCTTGTGGCCTTCAGTAGAATCTGAGTTGGAAAAGCAACGTCTGTAATGAAATGACCATATTTACTGTATGTATTCAGACAGACAGGCCTGAGCACACATTGTAAACAGAGATAAGATTCGGCAAAGCACGGTGTCTCATTAGGGTGTACACTGGTTGCCACTCGTCCAGCTGTTTCTAGAGAGTAACATCGGATAGTACTTTGTACTTCTTCTTTAGGATCAAGTATTGGAAGGAGTTGAGGTATCCAGATATTTAGCGTAAATACGGTACGCGACAGCTATGTGCAGCTTTACTCCTGCCATTGAAATGATTGTGTAAGTTTACTGCTCATTAAAATCGCATGCGTGCCTTCAAACATGTAATTCATCGTAACCATAACAACTTCAATAGCACATAAACACAACTGAATTTTAACCCTTTTTGTACCAAATGGAATCTTCCTCAGGAGTCCATTTCAAAATTTAGGGATGTCAGGTCGTGTTTTCTTCACAATATATTTGGAAAATGGTTTAACTTTTCGCAAACAGTGTAGGCCCTGATCAGACGCCGCGTTCTGTGGCGTCTGATCTGGGTCTGCACTGTTTGCCCTGGTACCCGTTTTGGGGTTTCCGGTACTAAATGGGTTAATAAATATCAAATCCATACAAGCCGCAACAAGCTTGCGCACAGTGAAGCAGGGGTGCATAGGCTAATCAGGGTCTTTGACATAGATGCCCGTTGACTACATGTTTCTTTATATGGACCAGGGAGGCAATATTTGACTGCGATGGTACTAAGGCTGGTATGACTCTTCAGTTAGCGCACATGTGCGGAAACAGGTTTTCGCTTGCCGATAATTTTCCCATCAGAAGCAGAAAATGATCAGACTGCACCGACAATGACTACTGATAGTTTTCCTTTTCCATTTACCCTTTATATAATGACCAAAAGTTGCTGTCAACTAATAGCATTTGATAGGTCCAGTTACGATAACGGATGGCAACAAATTATTTGTATAAATCGCGACGGAAGTAAGGGCGAGGATTGTGGCCACGTAAAATCGATTTAAGCCCCCCAGTGGAAATCTTTCCACTGACCGTTCCAAGGCGGTTCTTCTGTGGCGGTTTGTTTGTGGTGTTGTTTGTTGCTTACTGTGTGTATCACTTGTGTCTTTTTATTTTGGATGGCCATATGGCCATTTTGTGGGAAAGTAACTGTCCTTATGGCCTTCCTTTGTTTAGGTTTCCATTATGGTCTGGTCGCTTAATGTTTGTATTTCTTTCCCTGGGTGGCGTAAGTTAATTGTATCGATTCCTGATCTTTGTTTTACTTCTACTTTATTGTAAGCATTACACTAATGAATAGTTTAAGATAATTGAAAACAGAAACGACCAGAAACTGATACAATCATCCTCTAGGTAAACAAAACAGACCACTAACAGGTGAAGACTCAGAATATCCAACTGGAGAAACAGATGGGCTTCCTCGCAGAGCTGAAACTGACCGAACTTGAATACTGGTAAAAAAAGCCTGCCCAGGAAAAGTGATGCGAGTTGGACTGCCCTTAAACCCTAGCGGTTTCTATGGGCGGTAGGGCTTGAGATGTCATTTCATCTCAGTGTCGGGTAAAAGTCCCACAAAATTGGAAGCAACTTTTCCAAAATAACTTAAATAGTGTTGACAGGGACGTAAAATCTCAACTCAAACAACAAACAAACAAAAGAATATCCAAACGTAACTGACATAAAGTGGAAAATAATCAGAATCACCAACATTACAAGCTTATACAGAAGAACTAACGTAACTAGAAATGAAAAATTGAAACAAAATCACCAAACATAACAACATACATAACTAGGGAACAATTCAGAACACTAATACAAAACAGGAAGGAACTAAAGCAAAAGCACCGACTTGGAACGTGAAAGTGGGAAAATTCTGATCAGACACCACATTGTGTGGCATCGATTAGGCCGTTCACCGTTTGCCAATGTCCGATTTTTGGCAATAGACCAAATGTCCATCTAAAAGCAGAATCAAATAAAATTATGCGAATAAAACAGAACATAGATTTTTTTCTCGTGGCTTTTTGTACAAGACTAGAGTATAGGTCGTCGACGTTGTAATCTTACATAGCCCTGTAAAGCCTGCAAAGAAACAACATAGTAATTTATTTTAGATTTGTATGTTTTAAACAGAAACATTTTGTCATACAGAGGTAAGAGTTTTTTTTTTTGTACAGGTATTGTTGTTGGGTCGTCGATTGTTTATCAATCGACCCACAGTTATTAAGCGTAGTTTTTCAATGCTTATATCCACATGACTATCACTGCCTTGTCAAGCTATTTATAGATGGATCCAATGTTTCGATACGTGACTTTGTGTCGGCCCCCGCCCATAGGAGCTTGAAAAATAGATGGGTTGCACGATGCTTCCGCGCAGAGCTGAACATGACCGCACACGAATACAAGTAAACAGCTCAGAAGATCTAAGCCTATCTAGGCAAAGCGGTGCGAGTTGGACCGTCCATACTCAGAAACCGTATTGGTTTCATTGGGCGATAGGGCTTGAGATGTCATTTCATCTCAGTGGCGGGTAAAAGTCCCACAAAATTGGAAGCAATGTCTCCAAAATGACGTATAGTGTTGACGGTGACGTTAAACATTAAATCAAACCTGACTTTGTTTACATTTCATTGCGGATGCACATATACCTCCTCATATAGAGTATCTCCTGTATCTGGTTGGCAAAATATGCGTGTTTCAGTGTAGTGTCAATGAGATTTGCAAATATTTATCGTATAATTAAACTCATTTCTTCTTCACAATTAAGATTATCTGTGGCAATTTGTGTGTGTTTTTTTTTAAGTATCAAATGATATAGAACCAGTCTCTTCTGACGTTTTATCACTCATTTTGTTGTCTAAAACTACCTACTCTTGTGACGAAATGTACATGTAGTTGATGCACCTCATTTGATTAACAGAAATAAGATCAGGTACGTTTTCCGGCGAAATTTATTTGAATTAGAAACTGTTGGCGGTCTTAAATTATGGTGAATAATTTTGATAGGACAACTCTTAAACAATAATAATTAAATCTACGGTGGAGTACAGAACTGTAAATGTGTATTGCGAACCAGCAAAAACGAGGCTAACGACCTAGTATCTTGTGTGACGTAGACTTTGGACATGTCTAAAGAAAATAGAGGCGCTATTCTTATCGATAGGGTTATCTATAGAATTTGGACTTGAATCATGTGTTGGGCTTGGTAAACAGTGGAGATCCAGATCATAAATGACAGAACGTGGCGTCTGATCAGGGTCTACACTTTTTGTTTAAAATCTTGATTTTTAGGTTTAAAAGAAACAGTTTGAGAGGAATGGGAACACCTTCAGGGGTTGTAACTCCTGCAAAAGTATTTTTGTCTCCCATATCAATAGGGGGTCAACTCTTAAAGGAAAGAATTTGCTCCTTAGGGAGCAAATTCTTTCCTTTCAGAGTAGACCCCTTTTTCGGTGGAACAGGGCTTATAGAAAAGCAAACAGGAAGTCCCGAAAGTTATCTCCCTTTGAAAAATGGCGGAAAAATCAGTCAGGAGTTCCCATTCCTCTTAAGTCCAAGTCTAGCACTATTTTCCCAGCCTTTACGCAGAGACAATGACCCATCAGAACTTTCAGTGCTTTGATTTATTGTTCCTGTTTCTACTTATAAACATTGATTGTGGATGAGTTCTTGTTTGCACCACATTTAGATCCCGAAAATCTTTTTACTTAGTAACATAAAAAAGAAACATACAAATTATTAATAAATTTATTTGCCAACTTGACAACCAAAGACAACACTTTTTAAAATTATTAGAATAGTTTTTTGTTTGATTGTTTTTTCAAAGGCCACAAAGTTACTTATTAATTTGCTATTGACTTTGTGGCTATCACTGACCATTTAACATTTTAAACCGGGAACCCGAAAAGGGGTTATTGGTAAACAGTGCTTGACCAGATCCGACGCCACTAAACGTGGCATTTGGTCAATGCTTACACTGCAAAAAGCATAACACTCATTCTCAAATGAATTGGGATTTTAGCCGTTAAAAAGTCAAATTATAAAGTTACTTAGATTCAGTCACCGATATGTTCACAATAAAGTATTAACATGTACCTATATTTAGTTTAAATTCCTTGATCAAGAAATGAAAAGATTTTTCACCCCAACAGCTAGAAATATTAGGTATTTTGATAAATTTTGATTGTGAGAAATGTACGCTACAATCTACTTGTTGTTACCCCCTTCTATAGCATCACAAAAATCAAGAGACCCTAGCTCGCAATGACAGAAACTTACGACCGGGTTATTAAAGGGGACAAAATTGAACATATGGTCATATATATGGTAAAGAAATGAATAGCCATTTTGAATAAAATTCAGGGTTGGTTAGATAATACAGAAAAGATATAGTTTTCTGAAAACATACAACGTTCGTTTTGTTTTAAGAGAAGCACATAATAGCTAGACCACTTACGACTATTGCATTTGAACAGGTATTAAGTGGCAAATAAGGAACACAAGTAATATTACTTTAGATAAACGATCAACATAAGCGATACGTTTATTTGAATTATATGTAAA
Source organism: Lucinisca nassula (assembly GCA_963580285.1). Lineage (NCBI taxonomy): Eukaryota > Metazoa > Mollusca > Bivalvia > Lucinida > Lucinidae > Lucinisca > Lucinisca nassula. The sequence goes on from OY757010.1 coordinate 177,056,251, forward strand.
AAGTCGCGGACATTTCAGTGATTATGTTTCTATAACTCAAATAGTTTACTAACGTGATTAACTGACAATATAGCTGTTAGTGTCATTTTCCTTCATTTTTTGGATATAACTAATGTAACTGTGCATGTTCAGTCATATGCTTTAATAAAATGGTGTCGCTATTACGCAAAAAGCCTCGGTATATACTTTTATGCACAAAATGCTCTCTTGACAGATAAACTACGTACTTAAGGCAACCGAAACATTAAAAGACATATCTATCACATATAAACACAAAACAACCGCAAGGCCTTATATTCTCAACAATCAAGTATCTAAAATTAATGATGCAACTGCGAGAATACAGTATCGAACATTACAATGCATTCTAGAGTAATATTTTTCTATATAAAAGTCTTCAAAATGTAACCAATTTTGTCTACCAGCTGGAAGAAAGTAACAGGTTTTGTGAAGTTTGTAAATAAGTTCTAAGAAATGTAAGCAAATGCATGTCTGTAAATGGCAGCTGTGATGGTCTCGGACATTACCATGCACGGTAAAGGGACATGCTTTGCCTCTAACCATTTCTACCTGTAAAATTGAAAAGGAATCTGATATTGTATTTGCTGTGTCTAGTTAACATAATCAAGAGTAAACCAGCATACCCTAAAATATACTTATTTATTTTAGGTGGGGATGTTCGATACAATTTGTAATGTTCGATACCATAATTTTAGTAACATAAACTGCACTTATAATGTTTTTTTAACATTCAAAATATGCATTTGGAAATACAAATTGGAGAGTCGAAGTGCCTTCTTAACATTGCACATTTTATATTGAAAATATTCATTCTGGCAAATAATATTTGGGAAAAGATTATAAGCTATGGGACTCAAATCCAAAATCGAAAATAAGTAATAAATTTGGAATCAACATTGTTACCGCTTGCAGCTATTGGTAGAAATGTAGCAAACATGTATATCACTAAACGTGTTCATTTTACACAACTAAGGTTGCACAATTCAAAATAGTTCATTTATTTGCAGTCATTATCTCTGGACGGTCAACATAGCAAACCTGTCATGTTCCTTACCAAATGTAGGGGACATTTCATCGCATACATCCACTGCTTGTTGCAATAGAATAATGATCTTGCAAGCATGCAAATGTTATTCATTAATAATGATTTTTGGTGGCATATTCGTAATTTAACAATATTAATTGTGGCAAATAATATTGGAAAAAGATAAAACGTTACTATGCAGTAATTAAAGAACAAAATATGACTTCAGTTTTCCCTTAACTGTGGTATTGTCTGCCAACTCCCTCACCCATTTAACATCGGAAAAGGCAACCATGTCGTCTGCACACACTTTCTACTACGTAATCTGGTAACGGAAAACCCTTCCACGTGAGAGCAATGTGAACAAGCTGTTAGACTAACAATTTTCGGTACTGAACATTACCGGTCTCGAACATAACAAAACACTGGAAATGAGGGAATTTCAACATCAAATTATTATTTTCGTTCCAGATGATGTATTTGTGTTAGTCACACATTGCGGGAGTTTAATTCAATCTAGCATTTTTGACGATACATACGTAATAAGTCTGGTATAATGATCGCGAACATTACATGCATTTTTGCAACAAATTCATGCACGTTTTTGTATGGCAAGTATTTTTAATTTCCTATTGTACATGTAACATCAAACGACCTTATATGCTTATTATAATATAGAATCTCCATTTGGTCAAGCTTCCGTGTATTAAAACCTAAACGTTGGTTATAAATATCAAGAAGAAAAACGTCGTCTCGTGCATTACAATGCTTAATTAAATTTCGGCGACAGCCATAATCGGGGGAAAACACTTAGTAAGACTCCATGTGGTAAATTATAGTTATTCCCTACCCAGAATATGTAAATTTTATGGAAACCGTCTAATCCTTTCCTTTCTAGTGGAATTACAATTTTGTAAGTGCGCAAACAAAGAGAATTCGAAAAGCGACAGTCTGGAACATTACAAAACCAGGTTTTCCCGTGGCCCATTTTCCCTGAAAAGGTACTTTTCTACAGGAGGTTTATCTTGATCTCTTTGGGACCTTTGTTCTGTCATATAAACGTATGCATTGGCCTAAAATGACTGCTTGATTTCAGAAAATATACGGCGACTGCAATATCCCAATTCATTTGAGAATGAGTGATCTGAGGGCTGTGCTTTTGTGCGGAGCTAGGAGAGATAATATACATCCCTTAATGTTTCGGGGGGGGGGGGGGGGTAGTGTTATATCGACATGTTTTCGTGATATGCACTTACCAGGCTGCGCCAACGTGTATGCTGGCCTGTGCTGGAATATAGTTTTCAGACAAATTGGGCCTCGCTTACACAAAATACAGTGGTAAAGCCTTCCCAACTCTATACAAACAAGAGTTTACTACCGTCCCAACCACATATTAACCACTTTCTATCTTTTTTTTTTCACAGTCAGCTCGTTATTCTCCTGTTGTCGCCACCATGACATGTTATGTGTAATATTTGTATTCCCGCTCACATGTAACTATTGTTATCTGAGCTTGAATAAAGTTTCTGTTGTTGTTGTTGTAAAACTTGGTCATCTTTGCATTTTCCCATAGTAGTTTCGCGCTTTAAGTACAGTTTTGTAATTTTTTGGCATTTAGTATCTTCCAAAATACAGAGCTGAACTTTTTGAGCATATAAAATGAACTGTGATATACAGTGCAAGTTTCAACATGACAATTTCATTAAAAATCATATACAAAAACAAATTCACATAAAATATAAAGGCCCGATCCTGCTTTGTTTCGGGAGACAAAATAAAAAAATAAAAAGTTTCAGCTACCTACTGACCAAATTTTTTTCAGCATGTAGAAACACAGCTATTTTTACGCCTAAGACACTGCAAAACATCTAACGCCTTGGGACGGTCAGTAGTAAAACTTCTCGCGGTGGGATGGGGTGGGGGCTCCAACTCCGGAGATTATGAAATTTCAACCCTCGCCTTCAGTTCAAGTGCGGTATCAAACATAATAACAACAAATTGATCTTCATGGAGGCTTTCTTGCTCAACAATGAGTAAACATTAAAAATAGTAAAATGGTCATGTATAGATTAATACTATCATGAATCAGGGTTGAGGACGCAACAACGATCCGAGGTCAGAGTAGAAGAAAACCGCATGTTAGATTACGGAGGGTCGAACCCAGGAAATATCAGGCCCCACCCCTCTTGAATGAAAAAAAATAGGATGAGATCGTCATTGAGTCTGAAGTCCAACTCACCGCTGTGCAACCTAAGAGCGAAGCAAAGTTGTCCACTATAAAAGGGTCGACATTCAAATACATGGTCTGTCGCATAACATCCTTGCTATAACCAATTTCATCAATTTTCCTGAGATGACTAGAAAATTATTACTACCTATTATTCTTTTTAATTTATGAACTAAACTTCCATAAAAGTCAGGTTCCGATAGTCCTTGTTGCAAAAGTGTCTTCAGAGAAACGTCATATGTAGAAAAAATGTCATAATGTCAACGATAAAAAAATAAAATGTTTTGCGCAGTTTATGGTACCAACAGCCTTATTTTAGAAGTTTTATTTAGAACCATTTTCCAAGCATTCTCTCAGTGATGGAGATGATGGAATCACCAGTGCTGCTAGTGTGTTCATCACGAAAACACGCCTATATAATTTTGACCCCCTTGAACCCCACAATTTTTTACAGTAAAACTGGGGTTTCCGGGGGTATAGCTTATTTTCCTTATTTTTGCTCTAAAATATAGATTGTGGGTACCCGTTAGAACCGCCTCGATGAGGCGGTTCTAACGAGTGCCCACAATCTATATTTGGAGCAGAAATAAGAAAAATATCCCAATTTTTCTTCATAAAATTTTCTTTTTTTCGGCGATAAAGGTGGCATTGTATTTGTATAGGCGTGTTTGCGTAATGGATTAGATTTCTTGTCACAGGAGCCAGCGATAAGAAGACATGACAAACTAACAAAGATCCAGATCAACATGCACATCTGAACAGGCTGTAGAAGGTTAATGCAGTCAGTGATAACTGATTAGGCTGATGTGTCTTCATCTGGTAAAGCACATCTTTTTGCAGTTATTTTTTTGTGCGCAGGCTCACATTTGATGTCTCACCTTAATTGTCTGGTGCCCCTTTACAGTCCACTTTCCCTCTCCAGCCACAGTTGAAAGTACTCGAGTCAAAGACTGTCCCGGAAGAACAAGTTTTAATGTATGTGATGCCACTTCCACAAGAATAGTACTTGGCACAGTCATCAGGGTACCAGTAAAGACCATCCGGCTTATCATCGCAAAATTCTGAAATTAACGAAACAGGAAAAACTTCATTGGCTTGAAAACTCTTGGGACAATCAACACGAAAACACGCCTATATAATTTTGACCCCCTTGAACCCCACTTTTATATTGTAAAACTGGGGTTGCCGGGGTATACATCATTTTTCTTATTTCTGCTCTAAAATATAGATTGTAGGTACGCGTTAGAACCGCCTCGTTGAGGCGGTTCTAACGAGTGTCACAATCTATATTTTGAGCAGAAATAAGAAAAATATCACAATTTTTCATCTTAAAATTTTATTTTTTTTCGGCGATAAAAGTGGCAATGTATTTGTATAGGCGGGTTTGCGTAATGGAAAATTTGTTCGTGACGAGAGTAGTTCGAACTACTAAGGCGTTTTCATAGTTTTGTGTCAGGTGGCACAATGCTTGTCCAAAATGAAAGTATGTTGTGAGTACTCATTAGAATCGCCCCATTGGGCGATTCTAATGAGTATACACAACATACCATTTGGTGATAAAACATCTTCCTCAATCAAGCATAACTGCTTCTCAAGAACGAGTTCAACTTAGCTATAGAAAACAATGCCATTGAAGTTACACATTATTTAGGATAATCATACCCATGTGTTATAGTGATTTCTATCTTGGCTGAAAAAAGTAACATTTACTAATGACAACTTGTTGATGTGTACCATGTACTCATTTTCTAATTAAAACATAGACGTTGGTGCCCATTTGAACCGACCAATGCCACCGATATAATCGATATCGGTATATGATATGGCTGAGGAGACCTAAAATAATTAAAATGTAGTATTTATTAAACATCTACCATCACACTATTGATAAATGTAGACATGGTTGTGCTGATTCATTGATATGCACATTAGCACACTGGTAAAGGCAAGCGCGCAGGGTAAGGAACAAACACACCGGATAAGGAAATTTTTCCGATCAGGATAAAAAAGAAAATGGCGGAATGGGTATCACATGTGCAGGTTTGTTGTTGTTCTAGATCTCGTGTTATGGTTACTAATCAATACGGCTGCTCACATTAGCTTCACGGAAGACACAAATTATTCACAAATTTAAATTCGATGGTCCGAATTCGACAGTTACATCCAGTCAAACGGAGAACCGGACACAGTGGAGCTACTCCACCGCGAAATCTCATTATTCTACATGAAACTCTCTTCTGGGAAGATGGCATGCACTCTTTTTTTGTTTGTAGACATACACATGATAACTTGGATTGTTGCAAATACGATTTAAGGAAAATTTGAAATTAGATGGCCCACAGTGAGAAATCCTAGTTCAATTTTCAATACAACGCCCTTGGGCAAGGAAATGGGTACAACGCATATGATAAGACACAAAATTTTCCGGGGAAAATGGTTGTTGTATGGTCTTAGCACTAGTAAATTTCTATCTCAGATTAGGTTTTCCGATATTAATAATTAGTCCTACATAGTTTAAAGCACCAATTGTGACCTTTAGGAAACGTCCAAAGTTTGTGTGCATTGTCTTGGCATGCGCATTGCTGTGGTTCTAGCAATATAATCATCCCCTATGGGGGAAAGATGGATTGGGTTCATCGCGATCATGAGTTAGAGAAATGATGTATTTGTCCATGCAGTATTTCTGGTAGAAAATTGTATGCTTGTTCTTTTGGCCGAAAATAAGGTAGATAACTTCGCCAAATTCGTGAGACATACCTATTACATGGTCATTAAAGGGCCTGATATGATTTGGCTTCTTTTTGACCCTCACTCAAATCCTCTTCAGTGTGCGACGTTTCACTTGCTAACAGGCTTCTTAATGGAAACATACACAGAAACGAGTTGTTTCGTCTTCAAGTATTTTCAGAATAACTTGACGTTTGATGTGTCTGTATTGAGTTAATAAATTATGACGAAAATAGTAAGAAAAGTGTGATAAAAGTATACCCCTTCGAAAGAAAAAGACAATAGAAAGTGCCCTTAGAAACCCGGTCTCAACTGGCGCATTAATATATCAGGTAGCACTGTTCATCGTTTGTACACTAAGTGAGTCGTATCTTGTTACCCCACCCACTTGCTTTATCATGGAGATATACGAAAAATGAAACAGGTATCAAATTATTCCTTGGGTTCTAACTAAGAAAATGAGTAATAACAACATATATTTAGCTTTACTATGAACGGAGTTATGGCAATTTTATGTTGGCATTTCTGATAATGACCAGAAATTAATTTATGAAAAAAAAATAAACACAGAGTTCAACTTTCATTTTTTTATATATTTTCACCACATGGTAACATATCAAAACTTTATCTGTATACAAAATATAAAATATTTACAGGCAAGGCTAGGCTGTTATATTTTGAAAGCCATAAAGGTGACAAATTTTGCAATTTTGGTCAAAATCAGCTGGGGGTAGGGGTAAAGTCAGGGTAAAAACAATACCTTATTTGTGAATGACCAAACATTTTATTGATTGTTTTTCTTTGAAGCTGTATCTTTTCATATAACTTCCTTTGGCTATCAATCACCATACAACATTTATGAAACAAATATACCGGGGGTGGGGGGTGGGGGGGGGGGAGGGGCAGATATAATTGGAGATCTTAACAGGCCCTTTGTACGCAGTTCGTCGTCAGATATAAGGCAAATATTGTTTGTTTGATTTGAGGTTTAACGTCCCCGTCAAACCTGTAAAGGTCATTTTGGAGACGTTGCTTCCAATTTTGTGGGACTTTTACCCGACACTGAGATGAAACGACATCGCAAGCCCTGCCGCCAAATGAAATCAATAGGGTTTATAAGCATGGGCGGGTCGACCCGCACCGCTTTGCCTGTGCAGGCTTAGATCCTCTAAGCAGTTTACCCGTACCCGTGTGGGGTCGGTTTCAGCTCTGCGTGGAAGCATCATGCAGTCCATCTATTTCTTAAGCCCCGATGGGCAAGGCAAATATTAAAGTATGTACATGTATTGGTAACTGAATGATTATGCCGGCCTCGGTAGCTCAGTCGGATTCGCGTCTGCTGGTGATCAGGAGGGCACGGGTTCGACACCTGCCGGGGTCGGCCACATTCTTTCGTGGAGATTAATCATGAAACCTTTTCTACGGCCATTCTCTACCTTCCACTGATTCAAGAAGGGTAGTTGTCAATTTATGGCGGAAGAATGTGCACTGTACTGGTTAACCGCTTACGTATAAGCCTGCCCAGGAAAAGTGTGGATAGGTAAACTGACCGGCTCAAAAATGACCTAAAATAGTATTGACAGTGCCATTAAACTCTAAAACAAACAAACAAACCTAGAGGCATTACTGAAAACAAACCCAAAACATTTAAATGTCAATTTGCACAGGACATTATATTAGCCTTGCCAAGTTGTCCTACCCAATATTTTTTACGGACCACATTCTCCTTGGCAGAATTCTCCTAGGTCAAATCGTCCGGGCCAAATCGTCCTAGATTCATAGTGTATGTGTATGTGTGTGGGGGTGGGGGAGTACATTGCTAGAACCAGAGCAATGCACATGCCAAGACAATGCAATGATTGTTTCCTAAAGATCACAACTGGTGCTTTACACTATGTAGGACTAAATATTAATATCGGAAAACCTAATCTGAGATGGAAATTTCCTAGTGCTACGACCACACAACAACCATTTTTCCCGGAACATTTTGTGTCTTATCATATGCGTTGTACCCATTCCCTTGCCCGTGGGCGTTGTATTGAAAATTGAACTAGGATTTCTCTCTGTGTGCCTTCTAATATCAATTTTTCCTTAAATCGTATTTGTAACAATCCGATTTATCATGTGTATGTCTACAACCAACCAAAAAAGGCATACCATCAACCCAGAAGAGCGTTTCATGTAAAATATTGAGATTTCGCGGTGGAGTAGCTCCACTGTGTCCGGTTCTCCGTTTGACTGGATGTAACTGTCGAATTCGGACCATCGAAGATAAATTTGTGAATAATATGTGTCTTCCGTGAAGCTAATGTGAGCAGCCGTATTGATTAGTAACCATAACACGAGATCTAGAACAACAACAAACCTGCACATGTGATACCCATTCCGCCATTTTCTTTTTTATCCTGATCGGAAAAATTTCCTTATCCGGTGTGTTTGTTCCTTACCCTGCGCGCTTGCCTTTACCAGTGTGATTAGTAACTATCAGTTTGTAACACACCAATTTCTCTCATGAATAATGCAGTGATCGTTTTATATGGTTTTAACTGAAAACATGTCCATATGAGATAATGGCGTCTGTCAGACGGATTTCTCGTATACCCTTTCCAGCCAGCAAAGAATGATGGTCGTATCGGCCCGACATTGGTTGCCAGACGGGTTGGGAACCCTAGTTTTCCCTATGTAATGTCGCTGGGATGAGGGTGGGCTGCAAGGGTATTCTACGGACTTATTAGTCTGAAATATAACTTCCGTTGCTCGCCACATCAGCAATATCTGTTTTTGTGTAAAAAGGAAATACATAATATACATGTATACAATTGCCAACGCTTACGTTCTCTACAAATAGGGGCTACCAATGACAATCATTGGACAACAATACTAAAGTATTGATTACGATATCTCACCAATTTCAGGTCCAGTATCAGAGCAGTCAACATTTTCTTCCCAGTCACAGGTGTTTATTGAAGGACTGTAGAGGGTATCTGGACTGCAGGTGTATATGAACGTGTACCCACCGGCACAGCTGTAGTACTTGGAACAATCTTCCACCACCTTGTACAGGCCATCTGTTTTATCAGCGCAGAAATCTGTCATGCAAGTACAGTAAAATTCCGTTATTAAGACCACCTAAAATTAAGACTTATTCTGCTTTAGAAAACTTATTTTGAAGGGTGCACTTAATTTTTCTGTGTGTTTTCTGCCCACAGTGTCCTCTAGTCACGGACCACCTTTGGGACTGTTCAAAAGTGGTCTTAAAGACCACTTTTGAACAGTCCCAAAGGTGGTCTTAATATAGGAATGTCACTGTATTATGTATGTAGTGTTATATTGATGTGTCTTTATAGGAATTCAACCACCTACATGGTTTCTGCCCATCGGGGTCGGGAGAAATAGAAAAGGCTGCATGATGGTCTAACAGACCGCATATGAACACTGGTAAACGGCTTAGAAGAAGGTCTAAGCCTGCCCAGGCTATGTGGTGCGCGTCGGACTGTCCATACATTAAACCATTTTGGTTTCATTGGGCGGTATGGCTTGAGATGTTATTTTATTTCAATGTCGGATACAAGTCCACCAAAATTGGAAATATTGACATCAAGTTGGTTACTTATTCCCGGTTCCCTATTCCCGATTCGAATCGGGAATAAGTAGTTACTTATTCCCGATTCGCAAAATACACCTGCACAGGACAGATGAGAATAACTTTTAATATGTCAAGAAACTTATACTCAGAATCCTGGTGGCCTGAATAGCATTCAAGACACTTAAAACTTACCTGAGCTGCATACCTATGCCTTGTGGGATAGACTCGCATAAGTGGAAAATTCCATTACGATAACACACCCGTGCGACATAGTGCATTTTTCACATCTCCAAAATGATTATTTTTCTGATGAAAATCCATGATATTTTTCTTATTTATACTGCAAACATAGGTTGTAGGTGCTTGTTAGTACCGCCTCAATGAGGCGGTTCTTACGAGTATCCACAACCTATGTCTTATGAGTCGGTTCTAACGAGTATTTACAACCTACGACTTGGAGCAGAAATAAGAAAATAATCTATACCCCGTGAACCCCAGTTTTCTCTATATAAAATGGGTTTAGAGGGGTATTTCTTATTACGGACTGGTGGGCCAATTGACTTGTTGTACTGCTATTAAAAAATAATGCAACTCTCAGATGTTATGTGTGGGGCTTATATGAACAAGTAACAACCAGAAACCGATTCTTTAACAAATGAAGGACACGAGCATTTTGACAGCATTACAAATGTTGCTGCGCTAGATTGGCGATATTTTGTGAGTATAACGTGCTATAATGTACTATAGACGGGCAATACTAAGAAATGTTTTCACAGAAATTTAAAGTGAAAGTTTCGAGCAAATCGCCCCACAATATATGCAATATCAGGCTATATTTTGGGTGGGGTACCCTGGTTCGAGTCTCCTGGGAGTTTTCAGAGTGACCATATTTTGTGGGTATCATGTACTATAGACGGGCAATACACAGAAATGTTTTTAAAAAATTCATTGGGGGAAGTTTAGAAAATCGCGTCACCGCATGTGCCATATATGACTAAGCGCGAGTCTACAGGTGGGGGTACCCCAGTTCGACGCTCCGGGGGCCATACTCTGGTAGTTTTCAGAGTGACCATATTTTGTGGGTATAATGTACTATAGACGGGCAATACACAGAAATGTTTAAAAAAAAATCATTGGGAAAGTTCCGAGCAAATCGCCTCACAATATATGCAATATCGGGCCATATTTTGGATGGGGTACACTGGTTCGAGTCTCCGGGAGCCATAGACTGGGAGTTTTCAGAGTGACCATATTTTGTGGGTATAGGGGCCGATAGGCGGGCAATACACAGAAATGTTTTCACGAAAATCCATTGGGAAAGTTTTGGGAAAATCGCGTCCCCGCATGTGCCATATATGACTAAGCGCGAGTCTACAGGTGGGGGTACCCAAGTTCGACGCTCAGGGGGCCATAGCCTGGGAGTTTTCAGAGTGACCATAGTTTGTGGGTATAATGTAGTCTAGCACCTAGACCTTGATGTCATATTGGCCAATGACCAACCTTCCTGTGTGTTTTTATCAAACATGAAACCTTGTTAAACTTTAATCTTGGCTCAGACATCTTCCCAAGATAAAACAAGTTGCTATCAGAGAGGGAAAAAGAAGTAAAAAATATAGAAGAATATTACTTATTAACTTTAAAATATGATATCCGACTAGTAGCTAGTCTAGGTATAATGTACCATAGACGGGCAATACACTGAAATGTTTTCAAAAAAAATCATTGGGGAAGTTCCGAGCAAATCGCGTCCCCGCATGTGCCATATATGACTAAGCACGAGTCTACAGGTGGGATTACCCAAGTTCGACGCTCCGGGGCCATAGCCTGTGATATTTCAGAGTGACCCTATTTTGTGGGTATAATGTACAATAGACGGGTAATACACAGAAATGTTTTCCGAAAAATTCATTGGGGAAGTTCCGAGCAAATCGCCTCATAATAAATGCAATATCTGGCTATATTTTGGGTGGGGTACCCTGGTTCGAGTCTCCGGGAGCCATAGCCTGGGAGTTTTCAGAGTGACCATATTTTGTGGGTATAGTGTACCATAGACGGGCAATACACAGAAATGTTTTAAAAAAAAAATCATTAGGGAAGTTCCGAGCAAATCGCGTCCCCGCATGTGCCATATATGACTAAGCGCGAGTCTACAGGTGGGGGTACCCAAGTTCGACGCTCCGGGGGCCATAGCCTGGGAGGTTTCAGAGTGACCATATTTTGTGGGTATAATGTATTATAGACGGGCAATACACAGAAATGTTTTCCGAAAAATTCATTGGGGAAGTTCTGAGGAAATCGTCTCACAATATATGCAATATCTGGCTATATTTTGGGTGGGGTACCCTGGTTCGAGTCTCCGGGAGCCATAGCCTGGGAGTTTTCAGAGTGACCATATTTTGTGGGTATAGTGTACCATAATCGGGCAATACACAGAAATGTTTTCAAAAAAATTCATTGGGGAAGTTCCGAGCAAATCGCGTCCCCGAATGTGCCATATATGACTAAGCGCGAGTCTACAGGTGGGGGTACCCAAGTTCGACGCTCCGGGGGCCATAGCCTGGGGGTTTTCAGAGTGGCCATATTTTGTGGGTATAATGTACCATAGACGGGTAATACACAGAAATGTTTTCCGACAAATTCATTGGGGAAGTTCCGAGGAAATCGCCTCACAATATATGCAATATCTGGCTATATTTTGGGTGGGGTACCCTGGTTCGAGTCTCCGGGAGCCATAGCCTGGGATATTTCAGAGTGACCATATTTTGTGGGTATAGTGTACCATAGACGGGCAATACACAGAAATGTTTTCAAAAAATTTTATTGGGGAAGTTTCGAGCAAATTGCGACCCCGCATGTGCCATATATGACTAAGCGCGAGTCTACAGGTGGGGGTACCCAAGTTCGACGCTCAAGGGGCCATAGCCTGGGAGTTTTCAGAGTGACCATACTTTGTGGGTATAATGTATTATAGACGGGCAATATACAGAAATGTTTTCCGTAAAATGCATTAGGGAATTTCCGAGGAAATCGCCTCACAATATATGCAATATATGGCTATATTTTGTGTGGGGTACCCTGGTTCGAGTCTCCGGGAGCCATAGCCTGAGAGTTTTCAGAGTGACCATATTTTGTGGGTATAGTGTACCATTGACGGGCAATACACAGAAATGTTTTCAAAAAATTTCATTGGGGAAGTTTCGAGCAAATTGCGTCCCCGCATGTGCCATATATGACTAAGCGCAAGTCTACAGGTGGGGGTACCCAAGTTTGACGCTCCGGTGATCATAGCCTGGGAGTTTTCAGAGTGACCATATTTTGTGGGTACAATGTATTATAGATGGGCAATACACAGAAATGTTTTCCGAAAAATTCATTGGGGAAGTTCCGAGGAAATCGCCTCACAATATATGCAATATTTGGCTATATTTTGGGTGGGGTACCCTGGTTCAAGTCTCCGGGAGCCATAGCCTGGAAGCTTCAGAGTGACCATATTTTGTGGCTATAGTGTACCATAGACGTGCAATACACAGAAATGTTTCCAAAAAAAATTCATCGGGGAAGCTCCGAGCAAATTGCGTCCCCGCATGTGCCATATATGACTAAGCGCGAGTCTACAAGTGGGGGTACCCAAGTTCGACGCTCCGGGGGCCATAGCCTGGGAGTTTTCAGGGTGACCATATTTTGTGGGTATAATGTACTATAGACGGGCAATACACAGAAATGTTTTCCGAGAAATTCTTTGCGGAAGTTCCGAGGAAATCGCCTCATAATAAATGCAATATCTGGCTATATATTGGGCGGGGTACCCTGGTTCGAGTCTCCGGGAGCCATAGACTGGGAGTTTTCAGAGTTACCATATTTTGTGGGTATATTGTACCATAGACGGGCACTACACAGAAATGTTTTCAAAAAAATTCATTGTTAAACTTCCGAGCAAATCGCGTCCCCGCATGTGCCATTTATAACTAAGCGCGAGTCTACAGGTGGGGGTACCCAAGTTCGACGCTCCGGTGGCCATTGCCTGGGAGTTTTCAGAGTGACCATATTTTGTGAGTATAATGTACCATAGACGAGCAATACACAGAAATGTTTTCCGAAAAATTCATTGGGGAAGTTCTGAGCAAACCGCCTCACAATATATGCAATATTTGGCTATATTTTGGATGTGGTACCCTGGTTCGAGTCTCCGGGAACCATAGCCTGGCAGTTTTCAGAGTGACCATATTTTGTGGGTATAGTGTACCATAGACGGGCAATGCACAGAAATCTTTTCAAAAAAATCATTGGGGAAGTTCCGAGCAAATCGCGTCCTCGCATATGCCATATATGACTAAGCGCGAGTCTACAGGTGGGGTGCCCAAGGTCGACGCTCCGGGGGACCATAGCCTGAGAGTTTTCAGAGTAACCATATTTTGTGGGTATAATGAACCATAGACGGGCATTACACAGCAACGTTTTCCAAAAAATTCATTGGGGAAGTTCCGAGGAAATCTCCTCACAATATATGCAATATCTGGCTATATTTTGGGTGGGGTACCCTGGCTCGAGTCTCCGGGAGCCATAGTCTGGGAGTTTTCAGAGTGACCATATTTTGCGGGTATAGTGTACCATAGACGGGCAATACACAGAAATGTTTTGCAAAAAATCATTGGGGAAGTTCCGAGCAAAGCGCGTCCCCGCATGTGCCATTTCTGACTAAGCGCGAGTCTACAGGTGTGGGTACCCAAGTTCGACGCTCCGGGGGCCATAGCCTGGGAGTTTTCAGAGTGACCATATTTTGTGGGTATAATGTATTATAGACGGGCAATACACAGAAATGTTTTCCGAAAAATTCATTGGGGACGTTTCGAGGAAATCGCCTCACAATATATGCAATATATGGCTATATTTTGGGTGGGGTACCCTGGTTCGAGTCTCCGGGAGCCATAGCCTGGGAGTTTTCAGAGTGACCATATTTTGTGGGTATGGTCTACCATAGACGGGCAATACACAGAAATGTTTTCAACAAAATTCATTGGGGAAGTTCCGAGCAAATCGCGTCCTCGCATGTGCCATATATGACTAAGCGCGAGTCTACAGGTGGGGTACCCAAGTTCGACGCTCCGGGGGCCATAGCCTGTGAGTTTTCAGAGTGACCATATTATGCGGGTATAATGTACCATAGACGGGCAATACACAGAAATGTTTTCCGAAAAATTCCTTGGGGAAGTTATATATTGTGAGGCGATTTCCTCGGAACTTCCCCAATACATATTTCGAAAAACATTTCTGTGTATTTCCCGTCTATAATACATTAAACCCACAAAATATGGTCACTCTGAAAACTCCCAGGCTATGACCCCCGGAGCGTCGAACTTGGGTACCCCCACCTGTAGACTCGCGCTTAGTCATGTATGGCACATGCGGGGACGCGATTTGCTCGGAACTTCCCCAATGAATTTTTTTGAAAACATTTCTGTGTATTGCCCGTCTATGGTACACTATACCCACAAAATATGGTCACTCTAAAAACTCCCAGGCTATGGCTCCCGGAGTCTCGAACCAGGGTACCCCATCCAAAATATAGCCAGATATTGCATATATTGTGAGGCGATTTCCTCGGAACTTCCCCAATGAATTTTTCGGAAAACATTTTTGTATATTGCCCGTCTATGGTACATTATACCCAAAAAATATGGTCACTCTGAAAACTCCCAGGCTATGGCAACCGGAGCGTCGAACGTGAGTACCCCCACCTGTAGACTCGCGCTTAGTCATATATGGCACATACGGGGACGCGATTTGCTCGGAACTTCCGCAATGAATTTTTTTGAAAACATTTCTGTGTATTGCCAGTCTATGGGACACTATACCCACAAAATATGGTCGCTCTGAAAACTCCCAGGCTATGGCTCCCGGAGACTCGAACCAGGGTACCCCACCCAAAATATAGCCAGATATTGCATATATTGTGAGGCGATTTCCTCGGAACTTCCCAAATGAATTTTTCGGAAAACATTTCTGTGTATTTCCCGTCTATAATACATTATACCCACAAACTATGGTCACTCTGAAAACTCTAAGGCTATGTCCCCCGGAGCGTCGAACTTGGGTAACCCCACCTGTAGACTCGCGGTTAGTCATAAATGGCACATGCGGGGACGCGATTTGCTCGGAACTTCCCCAATGATTTTTTTTGAAAACATTTCTGTGTATTGCCCGTCTATGGTACACTATTCCCACAAAATATGGTCACTCTGAAAACTCCCAGGCTATGGCTCCCGGAGACTCGAACCAGGGTACCCACCCAAAATATAGCAAGATATTGCATATATTGTGAGGCGATTTCCTCGGAACTTCCCCAATGAATTTTTTTGAAAACATTTCTGTGTATTGCTCGTCTATGGTACATTATACCCACAAAATATGGTCACTCTGAAAACTCCCAGGCAATGGCCGCCGGAGCGTCGAACTTGGGTACCCCTACCTGTAGACTCGCGCTTAGTCATATATGACACATGCGGGGACGCGATTTGCTCGGAACTTCCCCAATGAATTTTTTGAAAACATTTCTGTGTATTGCCCGTCTATGGTACACTATACCCACAAAATATGGTCACTCTGAAAACTCCCAGGCTATGGCTCCCGGAGACTCTAACTAGGGTACCCCACCCAAAATATAGCCACATATTGCATATATTGTGAGGCGATTTCCTCGGATCTTCCCCAATGAATTTTTCGGAAAACATTTCTGTGTATTGCCCGTCTATAAAACACTATACCCACAAAATATGGTCACTCTGAAAACTCACAGGCTATGGCCCCCGGAGCGTCGAACTTGGGTACCCCCACCTGTAGACTCGCGCTTAGTCATATATGGCAAATATGGGGACGCGATTTGCTCGGAACTTCCCCAATGATTTTTTTGAAAACATTTCTGTGTATTGCCCGTCTATGGTACACTATACCCACAAAATATGGTCACTCTGAAATATCCCAGGCTATGGCTCCCGGAGACTCGAACCAGGGTACCCCACCCAAAATATAGCCAGATATTGCATATATTGTGAGGCGATTTCCTCGGAACTTCCCCAATGAATTTTTCGGAAAACATTTCTGTGTATTGCTCGTCTATGGTACATTATACCCACAAAATATGGTCACTCTGAAAACTCCCAAGCTATGGCCACCGGAGCGTCGAACTTGGGTACCCCCACCTATAGACTCGCGCTTAGTCATATATGACACATGCGGGGACGCGATTTGCTCGGAACTTCCCCAATGAATTTTTTTGAAAACATTTCTGTGTAGTGATCGTCTATGGTACACTATACCCACAAAATATGGTCACTCTGAAAACTCCCAGGCTATGGCTCCCGGAGACTCTAACTAGGGTACCCCACCCAAAATATAGCCACATATTGCATATATTGTGAGGCGATTTCCTCGGAACTTCCCCAATGAATTTTTCGGAAAACATTTCTGTGTATTGCCCGTCTATGGTACATTATACCCACAAAATATGGTCACTCTGAAAACTCACATGCTATGACCCCCGGAGCGTCGAACTTGGGTACCCCCACCTGTAGACTCGCGCTTAGTCATATATGGCAAATGCGGGGACGCGAATTGCTCGGAACTCATCCAATGAATTTTTTTAATAAAAAATTCTGTGTATTGCCCGTCTATGGTACACTATACCCACAATATATGGTCACTCTGAAAACTCCCAGGCTATGGCTCCCGGAGACTCGAACCAGGGTACCCCTACCCAAAATATAGCCAGATATTGCATATATTTTGAGGCGATATCCTCGGAACTTCCCCAATGAATTTTTTCGGAAAACATTTCTGTGTATTGCCCGTCTATGGTACATTATACCCACAAAATATGGTCACTCTGAAAACTTCCAGGATATGTCCCCCGGAGCGTCGAACTTGGGTACCCCCACCTGTAGGCTCGCGCTTAGTCATATATGGCACATGCGGGGACGCGATTTGCTCGGAACTTCCCCAATGGATTTTTTTTGAAAACATTTCTGTGTATTGCCCGTCTATGGTACACTATACCCAGAAAATATGGTCACTCTTAAAACTCCCAGGCTATGGCTCCCGGAGACTCGAACCAGAGTACCCCACCCAAAATATAGCCAGATATTGCATATATTGTGAGGCGATTTCCTCGGAAGTTCCACAATGATCTTTTCGGAAAACATTTCTGTGTATTTCCCGTCTATAATACATTATACCCACAAAATATGGTCACTCTGAAAACTCCCATGCTATGGCCCCCGGAGCGTCGAACTTGGGTACCCCCACCTGTAGACTCGCGGTTAGTCATAAATGGCACATGCGGGGACGCGATTTGCTCGGAAATTCCCAAATGAATTTTTTTGAAAACATTTCTGTGTATTGCCCGTCTATGGTACACTATACCGACAAATTATGGTCACTCTGAAAACTCCCAGGCTATGGCTCCCGGAGACTCGAACCAGGATACACCAACCAAAATATAGCCAGATATTGCATATATTGTGAGGCGATTTCCTCGGAACTTCCCCAATGAATTTTTCGGAAAACATTTCTGTGTATTGCCCGTCTTTGGTACATTATACCCAAAAAATATGGTCACTCTGAAAACTTCCAGGCTATGGCACCCGGAGCGTCGAACTTGGGTACCCCCACCTGTAGACTCGCTCTTAGTCATATATGGCACATGCGGGGACGCGATTTGCTCGGAACTTCACCAGTGATTTTTTTTTTAAAACATTTCTGTGTATTGCCCGTCTATGGTACACTATACCCACAAAATATGGTCATTATGAAAACTCCCAGGCTATGGCTCCCGGAGACTCGAACCAGGGTACCCCACCCAAAATATAGCCAGATATTGCATATATTGTGAGGCGATTTCCTCGGAACTTCCCCAATGAATTTTTCGGAAAACATTTCTGTGTATTTCCCGTCTATAAAACATTATACCCACAAAATATGGTCACTCCGAAAACTCCCAGGCTATGGCCCCCGAAGCGTCGAACTTGGGTACCCCCACCTGTAGACTAGCGCTTAGTCATATATGGCACATGCGGAGACGCGATTTGCTCGGAACTTCCCCAATGAATTTTTTGAAAACCTTTCTGTGTATTGCCCGTCTATGGTACACTATACCCACAAAATATGGTCACTCTGAAAACTCCCTGGCTATGGCCGCCGGAGACTCGAACCAGGGTATCCCACCCAAAATATAGCCAGATATTGCATATATTGTGAGGCGATTTCCTCGGAACTTCCCCAATGACTTTTTCGGAAAACATTTCTGTGTATTGCCCGTCTATGGTACATTATACGCACAAAATATGGTCACTCTGAAAACTCACAGGCTATGGCCCCGGTACGTCGAACTTGGGTACCCCCACCTGTAGACTCGCGCTTAGTCATATATGGCACATGCGGGGACGCGATTTGCTCGGAACTTCCCCAATGATTTTTTTTTGAAAACATTTCTGTGTATTGCCCGTCTATAGGACACTATACCCACTAAATATGGTCACTCTGAAATCTCCCAGGCTATGGCTCCCGGAGACTCGAACCAGGGTACCCCATCCAAAATATAGCCAGATATTGCATATTGCATATATTGTGAGGCGATTTCCTCGGAACTTGCCCAATGAATTTTTCGGAAAACATTTCTGTGTAATGCCCGTCTATGGTACATTATACCCACAAAATATGGTCACTCTGAAAACTCCCAGGCTATGGTCCCCGGAGCGACGAACTTGGGTACCCCCACCTGTAGACTCGCGCTTAGTCATATATGGCACATGCGGGGACGCGATTTGTTCGGAACTTCCCCAATTGGATTTTTTGGAAAACATTTCTGTGTATTGCCCGTCTATGGTACACTATACCCACAAAATATGGTCACTCTGAAAACTCCCAGGCTATGGCTCCCGGAGACTCGAACCAGGGTACCCCACCCAAAATATAGCCGGATATTGCATATATTTCGAGGCGATTTCCTCGGAACTTCCCCAATGAATTTTTCGGAAAACTTTTCTGAGTATTGCCCGTCTATAATACATTATACCCACAAAATATGGTCACTCTGAAATCTTCCAGGCTATGGTCCCCGGAGCGTCGAACTTGGGTACCCCCACCTGTAGACTCGCGGTTAGTCATATATGGCACATGCGGGGACGTGATTTGCTCGGAGCTTCCCGAATGAATTTTTTTGAAAACATTTCGGTGTATTGGCTGTCTATGGTACACTATACCCACAAAATATGGTCACTCTGAAACCTCCCAGGCTATGGCTCCCGGAGACTCGAACCAGGGTACCCCACCCAAAATATAGTCAGAAACTGCATATATTGTGAGGCGATTTCCTCGGAAATTCCCCAATGAATTTTTCGGAAAACATTTCTGTGTATTTCCCGTTTAAAATTCATTATACCAATAAAATATGGTCACTCTGAAAACTCCCAGGCTATGGCCCTTGAGCGTCGAACTTGGGTACCCCCACCTGTAGACTCGCGCTTAGTCATATATGGCACTTGCGGGGACGCGATTTGCTCGGAGCTTCCCCAATGATTTTTTTTTAAAACATTTCTGTGTATTGCCCGTCTATGGTACACTATACCCACAAAATATGGTCACTCTGAAAACTCCCAGGCTATGGCTCCCGGAGACTCGAACCAGGGTACCCCACCCAAAATATAGCCAGATATTGCATATATTGTGAGGCGATTTCCTCGGAACTTCCCCAATGAATTTTTCGGAAAACATTTATGTGTATTGCCCGTCTATAGTACATTATACCCACAAAATATGGTCACTCTGAAAACTCCCAGGATATGGCCCCCGGATCGTCGAACTTGGGTACCACCACCTGTAGACTCGCGCTTAGTCATATATGGCACATGCGGTGACGCGATTTTCTCAAAACTTCCCCAATGAATTTTTGAAAACATTTCTGTGTATTGCCCGTCTATAGTACATGATACCCACAAAATATGGTCACTCTGAAAACTCCCAGGCTATGGCTCCCGGAGACTCGAACCAGGGTACCCCACCCAAAAGATAGCCTGATATTGCATATATTGCGGGGCGATTTGCTCGAAACTTTCCCTTTAAATTTCTGTGAAATCATTTCTGTGTATTGCCCGTCTATAGTACATTATAGCACGTTATACTCACAAAATATCGCCAATCTAGTGCAGCAACATTTGTAATGCTGTGAAAATGCTCGTGTCCTTCATTTGTTAAAGAATCGGTTTCTGGTTGTTACTGGTTCATATAAGCCCCACACATAGCATTTGAGAGTTGCATTATTTTTAATAACAGTACAGCAAGTCAATTGGCCAACCAGTCCGTAATAAGAAATACCCCTCTAAACCCATTTTATATAGAGAAAACTGGGGTTCACGGAATATAGATTATTTTCTTATTTCTGCTCCAAGTCGTAGGTTGTAAATACTCGTTAGAACCGACTCATAAGACATAGGTTGTGGATACTCGTAAAAACCGCCTCATTGAGGCGGTACTAACAAGCACCTACAACCTATGTTTGCAGTATAAATAAAAAAAATATCATGGATTTTCATCAGAAAAATAATCATTTTGGAGATGTGAAAAATGCACTATGTCGCACGGGTGTATTATCGTAATGGAATTTTCCACTTATGCGAGTCTATCCCACAAGGCATAGGTATGCAGCTCAGGTAAGTTTTAAGTGTCTTGAATGCTATTCGGGCCACCAGGATTCTGAGTATAAGTTTCTTGACATATTAAAAGTTATTCTCATCTGTTCTGTGCAGGTGTATTTTGCGAATCGGGAATAAGTAACTACTTATTCCCGATTCGAATCGGGAATAGGGAACCGGGAATAAGTAACCAACTTGATGTCAATATTGGAAATAACGTCTCCAAAAAGATCCGAATAGTGCTGACGAGGTCGTTAAAAAGAAGTGAAGGTAATGATCAGGAATCGATACAAATTACCCACACCCCCATCAGAGACACCAAAGGGAAAGAAACACAAACATTAAATAACTAGACCCTAATGGAAACATCAATAGCAGAAAGCGCCAAAAGGGCAGTCAATTTCCCACAAAATGGTCCATTGGCTACCCAAAGCAAAAGATATAAGCGATACTCAAACAACAAAAATAAACCGCGACAGAAGAACCTCCTGGGAACGGCCAGTGAAAAGAATTTTACTGGGTGGGGTTTAAATCTATTTTGCGCGGCTGCATTCCTCGCACTGGATTCACCCAATTCAAACAAACAACAGCCTACACTACATGTATATAATGGCATCTGATTTCCGACATTATCTCGTTGACAATAACGTTGAAAATTTGTTACGTTATCCGGTCATGCACTCATTCTCAAATGAATTGGGATATTGCAGTCGCCGTATATTTTCTGAAATCAAGCAGTCATTTGTAACCCATGCATGCGTTTATATGACAGAATAACACGTCACAAAGATATCATGATAAACCTCCTGTAGAAAAGTACCTTTTCACGGAAAATCAGCCACGGGAAAACCTGGTTTTGTAATGTTCGAGACTGTCGCTTTTCAAATTCTCTTTGTTTGCGCACTTACCAATTTGCAATTCCACTAGAAAGGAAAGGGTTAGGTGGTTTCCAAAAAATTTACATATTCTGGGTAGGGAAATAACTACCATTAGTAGGACTACATAGAGTCTAACTAAGTATTTTTCCCCGATTATGGCTGTCGCCGAAATTTAATAAAGCATTGTAATGTACGAGACGACGTTTTTCTTCTTGATATTTCAAAACAACGTTAAGGTTTTTATACACGGAAACGTGACCAAATGGAGATTCTATATTATAATAAGCATATAAGGTCGTTTGATGTTACATGTACAATAGGAAATTAAAAATACGTGCCATACAAAAATGTACATGGATTTGTTGCAAAAATGCATGTAATGTTCGCGATCATTATACCAGGCTTACTATGTATGTATAGACAAAAATGCTACATTGAATTAAACTCCCGCAAATACAAATACAAATACATCATCCGGAATTAAAATAATATTTTGATGTTGAGATTCCCTCATTTCCAGTGTTTTGTTATGTTCGAGACCGGTAATGTTCAATACCGAAAATTGTTAGTTTAACAGCTTAATCACATTGCTCTCACGTGGCACAGTTTTCCTTTACCAGATTACGTAGAAGAAAGTGTCAACAGACGACATGGTTGCCTTTTCCGGTGTTTGATGGGTGAGGGAGTCCGCAGACAATACCACATTTAAGGGAAAACAGACGTCATATTTTGTTTTAAGATATCTGCATAGAAACTTTTTATCTTTTTCCAATATTATTTGCCACAATTAATATTTTCAATTAAGAATATGCCACCAAAAATCACTATTAATGAACAACATTTGCACGCTTGCAAGATCATTATTCTATTGCAATAAGCAGTGGATGTATGCGATGAATTGTCCGCTACATTTGGTATCGAACATGACAGGTTTGCTATGTTGACCGTCCAGGGATGATGACTGCAAATAAATGAACTATTTTGAATTGTGCAACCCCAGTTGTGTAAAATGAACACGTTTAGTGATATACATGTTTGCTACACTTCTACCAATAGCTGCAAGCGGTAACAATGTTGATTCCAAATTTATAACTTATTTTCGATTTTGGATTTGAGTCCCATAGCTTATAATCGTTTCCCAAATATTATTTGCCTGAATGAATATTTTCAATATAAAATGTGCAATGTTAAGAAGGCACTTCGACTCTCCAATTTGTATTTCAAAATGCATATTTTGAATGTTAAAAAACATTGTAAGTGTAGTTTATGTTACTAAAACTATGGTATCGAACATTACAAATTGTATCGAACATCCCCACCTAAAATAAATATGTATATTTTAGGGTATGCTGGTTTACTCTTGATTATGTCAACTGGACACAGCACATAAAATATCAGATTCCTTTTCAATTTCACAGGTAGAAATGGTAAAGTGGCATAGCATGTCCCTTTACCGTGTAAGGTAATGTCCGAGATCATCATAGCTGCCATTTACAGGCATGCATTTGTTTACATTTCTTAGAATTCATTTACAAACGTCACAAATCCTGTTACTTTCTTCCAGCTGGTAGACAAAATTGGTTACATTTTGAAGACTTTTGTATAGAAAAATATTACTCTGGGATGCACTGTAATGTTCGATACTGTATTCTCGCAGTTGCATCATTAATTTTAGATACTTGATTGTTGAGAACATAAGGCCATGCGGTTGTTGTGTGTTTATATGTGGTAGATGTGTCTTTTAATGTTTCGGTTGCCTTAAGAACGCAGTTTATCTGTCAGGAGAGCATTTTTATGCATACAAGTATATACCGAGGCTTTTTGCGTAATAGCGACACCATGTTTTAAAAGCATGTGACTGAACATGCACTGTTACATAAGTTAGATCCAAAAAATGAATGAAAATGACACTAACAGCTGTATTGTCAGTTAATCACGTTAGTAATCTATTTGACATATAGAAAACAAAATCACTGTAATGTCCGCGACTTTTTACATATAATTCAAATAAACTTGTTGCTTATGTTGATCGTTTATCTAAAGTAATATTACTTGTGTTCCTTATTTACCACTCAATACTTGTTCAAATGCAATAGTCGTAAGTGATCTAGCTATTATGTGCTGCTCTTAAAACAAAAAGAAAGTTGTATGTTTTCAGAAAACTATATCTTTTTCTGTATTCTCTAACCAAACCCTGAATTTTATTCAAAATGGCTATTCATTTCTTTACCATATATATGATCATATGTTCAATTTTGACCCCGCTTAATAACCCGGTCGTAAGTTTCTGTCATTGCCAGCTAGGGTCTCTTGATTTTTGTGATGTTATAGAAGGGGGTAACGAACAAGCAGATTGTAGCGTACATTTCTCACAATCAAAATTTATCAAAATACCGACATATTTCTAGCTGTTGGGGTGAAATAACTTTTCATTTCTTGATCAAGGAATTTTAACTGAGTATAGGTACATGTTAATACTTTATTGTGAACATATCGGTGACTGAATCTAAGTAACTTTATATTTTGACTTTTTAAACGGCTAAAATCCCAATTCATTTGAGAATGAGTGCATGGCGTAACGTTACTTTTGCAAGTATCCTTTAAACTGTAAGAGATGCTGCTTTAAAAAATCCATTTTAATACGTATTATGCCAGTAAAATGTTATATTGCCAGGCTGTGACGCATTGATAACGTAAACTCATATATTTTGCTATTTCTAGCGACCAAATAGACGTGTAATTGTGGAAACATTATTGAGAAGCATGACTGAAAATGATGAGAGAGAGAGAGAGAGAGAGAGAGAGAGAGAGAGAGAGAGAGAGAGAGAGAGAGAGAAAATCGACTGTACCGCTACACATGCAAATAAGCGAGAAGACGAGTATCAGAGTAATTACCATTTTTTACAAGCTACGCTAATTCGAAAGAATCTTCCAGATTTGACGTTAATGTTTTTATACTTGTGTGATGAGTATTTCATTCCCACACACAGAAAGGTTGATTTTCCTTGCATCAGATCACTTAACGAATACCTAGACCGCGTGGTAAGTACCTTTCCCTTGAAACTGAGTAGTCAGCACACGCGAAAAGGAAATGTGTTCACGATAAATGTTAATGTCGGAATTTAGTCATCTACATCCCATTCTCTGTCAAGCATGGGCATTTTGGCTATTAATATACCGGCATTTAAATATTTAGGAGTGCTTGTGTGTCTCTGATAAGAGTAATTGATAGCTGGTCACCAAAATCTATCACTTCTTTCCTATGTCCTAATGATGCATCTGTGCTAATTTGCTAAAATTCCAGTCATTGGTTTAAGATATAGTGTGCACACAAGATTTTTTTACCTATTAAAATTTGAGTTTCAAAGCGAAGTGTGACCTTCAAAAAGTGGCCAAGGTCACACTAATCTAATCATTTCTTTCACCAATCCCAATGATGTACCTGCGCTAGATTGGTCATATTCCATATACTGATTCGTTAGACAGAGTGCACACATGGCTCACTTTTTGAGTCTTTAATATGTGATTACCTTGAAAATACGGTCAATGTCACTCAAACCTAATCACTTCTCTTTAGAATCCTAATGATGAATCTGTGCTAGTTTTGTCAAATTCAAACTATTGACTAAAGCGATATTGTACACACAAGCTTTTTATTGCACTGAACAATTATACAAAGGGCAATAATTCAAAGTACCAATGTGACCTTGAAAATGAGGTCAAGATCACCAAAACCTAATCATTTTTTTCCCCAATCCCACAATCCCAGTGATGTATCTGTGCTAGTTTGATAGAGTGCATGCAGTGCTCACTTTTCGAATCTTTATTATGCGGTGACCTAGAAAATAAGGTCAAGGTCACCCAAACCTGGTCACTTCTCTTTCTCATTCTAATAATCTGTGCTAGTAAATCAAATTCCAGCAATTAGCTAAAGAGCTATTTTGCACAAAAGCTTTTTATTGCATAAAGACATTTTAAAAAGGGCAATAACTCAAAGAGAATTGGCCGCTATCCCTTATTTTTTCTTATTTTTATTGTGACTATTGGTGGTACAAGGCTTTGACGTTGGCGTGATGCTTAAAGGGTTATGTAGTAGTTTAATGATGTTGTTGACAGATCTTCGCTGGAACTGCTACTGTCGTCAATAAATTCTGGTCCTGAGTTGGTCGCTATTTCGCCTTATACAAGTAATAACGAAGTTAACCATATCGTCACAACGATTGTGTTAATGCAATAAAGTAGATAGCAACAAAAGGAAGTGTTTCGATGCGGTATGCGGAACATCATATGCACTTCGGGAACCCTGGTATCTTTTAAACCCCAGTACTTCTCTGAATTACTAGTGTCACACTGACCGCAGAGGCGTAGCAGATATTTGGAGTGCGTAACAGTACTAGTGTCATCGCAAATAAAAGTAAATGGAATTAGTTGCGTAGTATCAATCCTACCCAACGCGCCACCTAGCCGGTTTGATTTAACTTAGTTGATCACTATGAAGCCACCACGCCAATTTAATTTGACCCCATGAAACCCCATTTTTATATGGTAAAACTTGGTATGCCGGGGTATATATAATTTTTCGTACTTTTGCCCTAAAATATAGATTGTGGGTACTTGTAAGAACAGCCTCGCCGAGGCGGTTCTATCTATGTTTTGAGCACAAATGTGAAAAATATCAGGAATTTTATCTGAAAAATTTCATTTTCGGTAGTTAAATTTTGCCAATATATATGAATAGGCGTGTTTTCATAATGGTAGAAATATCAAGACTAGTCTTGATTGCAAGTCTGGTGTATCTAGAATTTGTTATATAGTTCTAAAGCAAGGCATGGTATGTGAATTTCATAACGCAGGGGATTCATTCCCTGGATAAAAGTTATAGAAACAAGAACATAATAAAACATGAAAAAAGTGATGGAAAACCTCAGGTAATTTTAAAAAGTCGCAAGTCGTATATTGTCAATGCGCTCTGACTATTCAGTTGTGGTACACAAAACCTCTAATTTGCGTGCGGTTTTGGTGCCAGTGCTAGGCTGTAATCTTTGATTGTGGCTTTTTTCTTTCTATAAAGTTTTACTTGAGTAGTGGTAATGATGTGGACAACGACAAGCTATACATTGCGGGGTTATTAACTGTGGGTGACTCACAAACAATCAACCAAAAATGAAACGGTTTTGATAACACAGCAAAAACAAGAATGCATTCTTAGTAGCGAAAACTCAGGTCAGCCTTTGCATATATGCAGTGCTGTCCCTGTTTGTCATTTTTAGAAGCTTTATTTGCATAGACCGATAATCGAAATAGTGAAAGGACTGCTTTGGTGCAAAAGTTGATCTGAGATCATGTCCGGCTTCACTGTCCACTGAATCAAAACTATAAGCCTAAGCTTACTTGGATCAGGTCTAGCTGGCTCTGTTGTGGAAGCCTCTGACGTTGGTTGCTCTGTTGTGGGAGCCTCTGTCGTGGGTTGCGCTGTTGTTGGAGCCTCTGTTGTTGGTGGCTTTGTTGTAGGAGCCTCTGTAGTTCGTTGCTCTGTTGTGGGAGCTTCTGTGGTTGGTGGTTCTGTTGTGGGAGCTTCTGTCGTTGGTTGCCCGGTTGTGTGAGCCTCTGTCGGAGGCGGCTCCGTTGTGGGAGCCTCTGTTGGTTGTTCAGTTGTCACAGGGTTTTCAGTTGTGGCTTTCCTACAATATTGGCAAACAGTGATCATTGGCGAGATATATTTGACCGATCACCAATTAATGGAAAGATTTGTTCCCCAGGAAAGGATTTCTTGGCATTATAGTAGCAACGAAGAACGGATGCCATGGAGTCTCACAACAGTTTCTTATTGTGCATCACGAAGAACTGTCTCTATACATATGGCCTTGAATCACTTTATTTGCGGTAGAATACAATACAATACAATACAAAATCAGTGTCAAAACATTAAACGCCAAACTAAGTAGGTAAATTCATGTTTTTGTTTTAATTGCGGTTTTACGTCCTCATCGAGTCTTCCAATTTTATGGGAGATTTTTAGAGACCGAGATGAAATGACATCTCTGTTCCTACCGCCCAAACAAACCAATAGAGTTTATATGCAGGAACGGTCCGACTCGCAGGACTTTGTCTTCTTGTAAGCGGTTTACCAGTACTCATGTTCGGTCGGTTTCCGCTCTGCACGGAAGCATCGTGTAGCCCAATCTATTTCTTGAAGCCCAGATGGGCGGGAGCTCTGTTGTGTTGGAGAGTGGCGTACACATTTGGGTAAACATTAGTTTGACCTTGACCCAAGTATATCTCCTGAACTAATTTGAACCTTTACATACCGAACTTGGCCAAACTTGGTATATGAATACAACTTGCTGAACCGGAGCAGAATCAGAATATTAGCTCTGGAGTTACATTACCTGCCCTTGACTATCGGAACGTTTGTCCATTCTTCAGTATGAAGAAATAATGTCTAGATCAGAGTTACTTTAAATTCAATCCAATCCTTTCAAACATTTCAGAAGAAGAAGCCATCTTATCAGGACCTACACCCGTTGTCATTCTGTTAGTGAATTGAACGGAAACATTATATAAAATAATTTAAATGGTTGGTAGCAAGAAACGGGAGTGGCTAAATTGGTTCTACAGGTTAAGTGTTAATAAAGAACAAAAGTTTTACCGCGGTTCTTTAGGATATAGATTTTTCAATGTACCGTTTATTCCAAACAGAAACTGTCAGTATTATAACAAGAGGGCGCTGAGGGCCATGAATCGCTCACCTGATCCATAATGTATAAATGAATTTGTAGGTAATATATGGTGGAGCATAGGGATTGAGCGATTTTAGTTGACTCAAGGAGGTTTTTATAATTTTACCTCCGGCAGCCATCTTGTTCATCCAAGCAGAACTGTTTTAGCAATTTTGGAAGAGGGTCACCCAAGGAACATTCCTGTGAAATTAATTTGAAATCCACCTACTGGTCAAGCAGGAGAAGTTGATTAAAACTTTTTCTATTGTTAGCTCTGAAAGGCCATCTTTTTCATCCAAGCAGAATGGTTTGAGCAATTTGAAAAGATGGTCACACAAGGAACATTCCTGTGAAATTATTTCAAACCCGTCCACTGGTTAAGGAGAAGGGGTCGTTTAAAGGTTTTTTTTTTCGGTTTTTAGCTCCGGAGGCCAGCTTGGTCACCCGAGCAGAACGATATGAGCACTTTGGTATAAGGTCACCTTAGAAACATTCCTGTGGAAATATATCAAAATCCATCCACTGGTTAAGGAGCAGTGAGTGAGTGAGTGAGTTTTAGTTTTACGTCCCACCAACAGCTAAGGTCATACGGAGACGGGACCTCGGTTTAAAGACTCATCCGAAAATCTGGAGAAGCCCGGGATCGATCCTGCGATCCCTGGTTTACAAGGCGAGTAGCGTAACCACGGTTAAGGAGCAGAAGGCATTTTAAGTCTTTTTAATTTTTTTAGCTCTGGTGGCCATCTTGTTCATCAGAGCGGAATGGTTTAAGCAATTTTGGTAGAGGATCACCAAAGGAACATTCCTGTGAAATTGTTTAGAAATCCATCTACTGGTGAAGGAGGAAAGTCTTCTAAAGTTTCTTTTCTATTTTGTCGCTCTGGTGACCATTTTGTTCATCCAAGCGAAACGGTTGGAGCAATTCTGCTAGAGGGTCACTCAAGGAACATTCCTGTGGAATTATTTCGAAATCCATCTACTGGTTAAGGAGTTTGTTGTTTAAGTTGTTTAAACTTTCGTTCTATTTTTAGCTCTGGTGGATTATCTTGTCCATCCAAGCGGAGCAGTTTAAGCTGGCGGCCATCTTGTTGATCTGGGTGGAACGGTTTGAGCAATTTTGGATGAGGGTCACCCAAGGAACATTCCTGTAAAATTATTTTGAAATCAATCCACGTGTTAAGGAGAAGAAGTCGTTTAAATTTTTTTTCTTCTTTTTTTTTTAGCTCTGGCGGCCATCTTGTTTTTCCGAGCAAAACGGTTTGAGCAATTTTGGTAGAGGGTCATCCAAGGAACACTCCTGTGAAACTATTTCAAATTCATCCACTGCTTAAGGAGAAGAAGTCGTTTATCTATTTCAAGCTTTGGCGGCCATCTTGTTTATCCGAGCGAAGCAGTTTGAGCAATTTTGGTTGAGGGTCACTCAGGCAATATTCCTCTAAAACTATGTTGACCTCCATTCACTGTTTTTTTTTTCTATTTTAAGCTCTGGCGGCCATCTTGTTCATCTGAGCGAAACGGCTTGAGCAATTTCGGTAGAGGGTCAACTCATGAACATTGCTGTGAAATTAATTCAAATTACATGCACTGGTTAAGGAGAAGTGGTTTACAGTTGTTCATCCGCGCGGAAAGAATTGAGCAATTTTGGTAGAATGATATCCAAGGAACATTCCTTTGAGATTATTTCAAAAGCTGTCCAGCAGTTATGGAGAAGAAGTCGTTTAAAGCAAAAGTTGACAACGGACGCACGCACACACAGACGAACGATAGACGACGGACAAAGACCGATCACAATAGCTCACCTTGAGCTGACCTAAAAATGTCGAGTAGAAGAATTGAAGCCTCTGTGACATCGGCTTGGGTTTGTTTGGAAAAGGGCATCAAGCCTCCACAAACTAAAATGAGCTTTATGTTAGGCTCGTCATTTAGTCTTAACCCTGAACTGCCTGGGTTCTATTAAAAAGCTCAGCATAGCTATCATTTGTGATTCGGTCAACAGTCTGTGGCGGCATGATTGCCAAATTGCATCTGAACTCACTGTAACGGCAAAGCATGTATTGAAGAAGATGGTAACAAATTAGACAAAAATCATCCCGAGGCATCAGCTATTATTATACGTATAAGACGGAAGCTGTTAATATCATTAATATCGTAAATGAGCTAATTAACCGAATATCTCTTTCCTGATGCCCGGGACTTCCGTGGAGTGTGGGCCATGTTTGCTGATGTTGGCTCGGTGGGGGACGCCTATAAGTCCGCGGGTAGGCGTCTCTTGCCTGATGCCGCAAGTTGAACTGTCTCATGACCTACGTCGGTCGGTGTGTGCTCGGAGGGGGATGTGCTGTGTTTG
Organism: Lucinisca nassula; assembly: GCA_963580285.1. Lineage (NCBI taxonomy): Eukaryota > Metazoa > Mollusca > Bivalvia > Lucinida > Lucinidae > Lucinisca > Lucinisca nassula. The sequence goes on from OY757010.1 coordinate 177,087,461, forward strand.
GCGGGTCTTGTCCGTCATCCGTTTCGGTTTCAAAACTTTGGGGTTGAGACACACTGATGAAGATTAAATATCAGAAAGGCCTCTATGTCACTAAATTTGGTATAGTTACTCCTTAATTCAAATCTATACAAGGCGATTTAGATTTTATGGCCTTTTCGAAAGAGCATGTAGTTCAATTCTTTGAGCAAGTGCCAGATATTAAATTTAAAATATAAAAACAAAACGACAAACAAACCAAAACAACAAAGAAGAAGCGAAAAAAGCGAATAACGCGAACATCAATTTAAGGCTTCCGATGAAATGATACACTGCCAGGAGATATGGGATTGTAAACGGGCAAAATCCAACCATCTTTAACAGAGCTACTGTCCTAGAAATATGGTTTCTGGCCTGTAAATACTGAAATATTTATATTATCTGAATTAAACTTCACAGATATGTCAAGCAAAAAGGTTACATATTGTGACTGAGAAGTGTATCTCTGGTCTTTCTAAATTACGAGTATCCCGCCCTTGATAGATACGATAAATGCCTTTTCCCCTAAGTTCCTTTACAATAAAGAATATCAACATGTACTCGTAACTTCACAGATAAAAATAGACCACTTAAAGTTACATATTATGAATAAGAATAGCTACTCTGGGTATTTCTGTTCTCTGTCCGTCAGTCCAACTGCACCGAGTCCGATTCATAGCTTGAGAATTCATTCGTGAAATTTCTTCAAACTTTACATACATATTGTTACCGGGAATAATTAATGTGGATATAATGATATTCTTTTCGGTGTCTGTCCGCCGATGTGTCCGTCCGTCTGCAGCATTTCCAATCGACAACTTCAAATTTTACACACACATTGTTATCGGGAATGATGATATTTAAATTGATTATTAATTATAGTTTATTTCTGCTCAATCTCAGGTCTTTGGCTATTTAGCTATTATATCATTATCTCAAAATTTGTTATGCTGGGAAGTATACAGTGTCTGCTGTGCTTTTAATTATATATACTGTCCTTAATTCTGCTACAAATATAGGTTGTTGCTGCTCGTAAGGCGGTAATGTTTACTGACCGTTCCAAGTCAGTGCCTTTGCTGTGGTTCCTTCCTGTTTTGTATTTGGTGGTTCTCATTTTTTCCCGAAATATGTATGTTGTTACGTATCTTGGTGATTCCGATTCTTCCCCTTTGTGGTTGTTCATTTTTAGTTACGTTTGTCCTTCCTATTTAATGTTTGTTATGTTGGAAATTCTAAGACTTTCCCCCATTGTTGTAATTACCTTCTTTTTAGTTACGTTTGTATGATCTGAGTCACCACCTGTTTGGAAAAGAGCTGCTGACTCGGTTAACCAGTGTTCTGTTTTGGTTAATGTCGGCACACCATGTTTTGACGTCTTTCCTTAGTGATATATTGTGCGGAGGATTTCGGATCTGATTGTATCAGTTCCTGATCGTTTCCGTTTTCAACTGTTTTCAACTTTCGAGTATCAACAATCAATGCTTCAAGCTAACGTATACTATTTTAAAACCCTGCATTCCCTATATAAAGTGGAGTTAGCAAGGATGTTCATTGCAAAGACTTGTTAACGTAAGAATAAGCCTGAGGGTTAAAAAGGAAACATACCCTCAGACAGGTGCGCACAGTTAGTACAAAAATCAGATTATGCAGCCTCTCGGATAATGTTCATCCTTCCCTATATGCCCAAAGACGCTTATCTCATTTTGTACCGGAAACCCCAAAACAGGTACCCTGGCAAACACGGCGTCTGATCAGGGCCCACACTGTTTGCTAAAAGTTTAGCCATGTCCCAAATAAATTTGAAAGAAAACACAACCTGACACCCCTGAATTTGAAATGGACTCCTGCTGTATATAAGCAGGAAGATTCCATTTGGTGCAAAAAGGTTTATTATTCCACACTATTTCTTATCTTGGAATTCAAGAACATGTTTTCTTGCACACCAGATAAGGAAATCCATGGTTTTAGCTTGGAATTGAAATTCTGTTCTAACCCTGGTGTTCTTCCCCAAAATCGAATACTCTCGCGTATTTGATAAATGCACTGATTGAATACGATACCATATGCGCCGTCGTTAAGGTTGACATCACAGCACGTTACGTGACGTCACTAAATATCACGGTAATGTCATAACAATATAGTGGACGTCGGCGACCGAAGTGACTGCAGTATTAAAAATCCACGCTAAGAAATGGAAGGCATGCAAGAAAAAGAAACCTATATGGATGTGAGGGGTGGACAGAAAAATCCGTCCCTCGGGATCACTGTCCGGCATCACTCAGCAAGCCTCGTGATGCCGGACAGCGACCCTCAGGACGGATTTTTCCATCCACCCCTCACACCCATATAAGATTCCTATACGACTCAGTCATGGTAAACGAGCCAATGGTGTTCAAGTCACTGAAATTTCACCGAAAACACCGTAAAAATCTTAAAAATTCGGACATCTTCAGGACTTGCTGTAATTCTCTTAAATTTTTGACAAATGTGTTTCAAGGTCCTACAAGGAGAAAAAGGTGCAGACGGAATCAAAAACAGTTTACACCCTGATCAAACTGAACTGTTTCCTTATGCCTATTTGTCCCAATACTAAGGAACATCACGGTATTACCATGTCCAGAACAAGTACTTACTCGCAGTTATAATTATAGGCGTGATCACAGTAGTTGTAGTTAGGATTAAACACCAAATTTGGTGGACATGTCTTAGGATAGGTGGTTCCACTGGCACACTGGTAGAATTTGGCGCATACATTTGGGTTCGGGTAGAGGCCATCGGGTCGTCCACTACAGAACTCTGGAACACATAATTAGCCCATTGCATGCGGGAAATCCCCAAAGGGGTACCCTTTAAAACAGTACAGGCCCAGATCAGACGCCACAGAACGCGGCGTCTGGTCAGAGCCTGCACTATTTGCTAACGGCATTTTTCGTCAGAAATAAAATAAAAACGAAAACATAGGCCTGTCACCCCTTATATGACAAATGGACTTGTCCAACATTAGCAATGGAAGACCCCAGCAGTATACAATGGGTTAGAAATCACTTGGATAACACACACTTGTAAGATTATGATATTTTCAAGTGGCATTATGACATATACATGTACATTGTATATCCCTAGCAACAGAGATGACAGAGATGAATTTTTTATTTATGTGTCACGTGATACAAAGTATACAATCAGCCATGTAGGAGAGAAATAAATATACAGATATGCACATACGACTGCAGCTCTGTACGCTCTTCTGCTTCCATCAAGACGGTTTTAGACATATTTAAGTAAGGCTTTTAGAATTGTTGTATATCTGTATTCTAATGATGTTCAATATCATAGGACCAAGTCCCGCGTTTTCAAGAATAAAGATCCGGAAGAAAAACCTTCCGTGTTGTACGATCTAGATCCATACTGACACGTCTATGACATAGTCTGATCATATTTAGCTTTCGTCTTCCAAGCAACATCACAATGGATAACAACATTCAAGATGCAAATTTGTGGACTCCCAGGAATATTCGAATGGCCTCGTTTTGAACTGTGTCACATTTTGAATAATATTTGTTTATTTATTTATAATATTTTGTGGAAACAGAAGGATAGGTTTCCTTATTTTTCTATATAAACCTATAGTGTGGGTAACTCATTAGAGTCACCTCATTCTAAAGAGTATACACAACGTATCTTTAATGTATACGCAACGTATTTTCTATGTTGCGTGTACACACAAGAATCACCTGATTGAGGCGATTCTAATGAGTACACACAACATACCTTTTCAAGATAAATTAAGTCCAACCTCCCTAAACTATCCTAAATGAATGGATATCTGGGGCTATGGGAATGATTCTCTAGAGTTTCAAAAACGAGTTTAACCCTTATCTTGCTGTTCACGACAACCCTAACTTTGGAAACAGTGTAGATCCAGGATCTACACTGTTGGACATTCCATTTATGGGTTTGTAAGAATAAATTACATCAAGTAATTTGGTTGGTTCAGAGTCGGGAATGGGTGTGGCTAAATTGAATATTCAGCAAGAGAAGGTTTAAATGAGCCATTCTAAATGGGACATCGCTTTTCGAGACATTGAGGTTTTATTATTAAGAGACTGATGCGGATGCATAGGTGCACAGACTGATTTAAGTTTTTGCTGTTCTATAGCTTTTGCAGTTTCTGAAAAATCTTTGACAGTTGTATTGGCATCGGCCTCCCGCCTCGGGCGAGTACAGCAAACCTCGGGCCTGTAACTGGGCCATTACGAAATTACTTGATTAATAACATCATATTATGAAATTCTTCAGCGGTAAAATCCAATTTAAAATCGAGATTCTTGCATTCATGATCATTTAATATGAAATTTATGAAACTGGCCGAAGGCTTGTTTTTATAAATTTCCTTTGAAATGAACACTCGTGTAAGCTTATGTGACATAGTGCTTTCCTTCATGTCTTAAAATGACATTTTGATGATAATTTGCTTTCTTGCACACCAGACAAGGAAATCCGTGACTTTACCCTGGGATAGAAATTTATGTTCTGACCCTGGTGTTCCGACCCCAAATCGAATATAATCCCGTGTTTGATAAATGCACTGGTTGATTACAACCTCATGCGCGGCGTCGTCATGCGTGACGTCACTAAACATTCCTGTTGTGTCATCACAAAATGGCGGACGTCGGTAACCGAAGTGATCGCAGCATTAAAAATTCGCAATAGAAATGGAAGGTATGCAAGAAAAAGAATCCAATATGGGTGAGAGGGGTGGATAGAAAACTTTTGAACAGTCCAAAAGGTGGTTTTAAATTGGAATTTTACTGAAAATATAGATTGCCTGTAGCAAAACAAAACAGAAAACGTCCTGAACAGCTCACTTGAGCTCAAGTCAATGGACGAAGAAATAATTACACGTGTGTCACGATGTGTGAGTTCATCACGAAAACACACGTATATAGCTTTTCCCCCTCCACCCCCTCAAACCCCACTTTTATATATTAAAACTGGCGTTTACAGGGTTATACATAAGTTTTGGTATTTCTGCTCCAAAACATTGATAGTGGGCAAGGCGGTTCTAAAGAGTACCATAATCTATGTTAAGCAGAAATATGAAAAATATCGGATATTATATCGGAAAATTTTCATTTCTTTGGTGGCAAAATTTTCAATATACATGTATTTGAATAGGCGTATTTTCGTAATGTGTCATAGTGCATTCATGTTTGTTTCGATCTTCACCGTTTGCATAGGCACCTGTATCAGTTCACGAGGTTGGATGGGTTTGATTCGAGTTTTTTTTTCTTACCTGATCCTGGTGGACCTGTAGGCCCTTTAGTCGGTGGCTTCGTTGGTGTATTGGTGTTTGGATTTGTGGTTTCTTTAGTGCTTGCGTCTCTTGTTGTTCCCCCTGTGGAAGACGCCGGCGTCTGGGTTGTCCGTGGTTGGCTGGTGGAGGTTGAAGGTTCAACTAGAATATCCTTCATAAGACTAATGAGTGGGTATTTCCTGGTCGATAAAGGACACATCATGTTGAAATCGTCCAAATCAATGTTCCAGACCATCGCACCACCGTAATTGCTGTCTCGAATGTACCGGAGCTAATAGAAAAAACATACGTTACATCATCTTAACAAGTCCATGTCTCCGGCCATGGTGGCTCCGTGTTTTGTCAGTAAATTGAGAATATGGCATCACAAACAACAGAGCAGAACAGGATAAAACTTCATTGAAACAAAAAAGGCTCAGACGCCTCGCAGGTGGCATATGAGAGTTAATGCATGTATACATGTGATTTACAGGTGACGCACTTTAACATAGGTATAGCAGATCGCATAACTATAATGAAATAGCAAACAGTGAAGTTAGTACCAATGGAGGTGCGTACCACTAACAGTAAAGACATACTTTGTAACCATCTACAATACGTTACAGGTACAATGTAGTTAGTTCATTGATAATTTAAACTATCATAAAAAATAACGCTGGCATGACTCATGGACATGCAGTGGAAAATGTGACTAGGAAAAGGGTATATAATAAAACAATCAATTCATTTTCCTAGAGTGTGTAGTCATGTAACTGACATCAACACTCGTAATAAATTGATAACAGCTAAACTTCTTAATCAGGGTTATCGGTACCAAAAACTACGAAAAGCCTTTTCATAATTTTATAGACGCCATTATGATTTTATTTCAAAATTCAATATTGGACTTAATTCTCTTCTGCAACAAGGTCTAGCAGAACCCGAATTTTATGGTGACATAGAATATAAATTCAGAAAAATATATAACCGCATTGACCTCAGCACCCGATTTCGTAAAATCTTTCTTCGATATAAAAAGATTGGGTACAATATAAATGTTATACGACAGACTGCATGCATGGTAGTTAACCCAATCACAGTTGACAACTTTGCCTGCCTCTTTAATTGCACGCCGGTGGGTCAGGCCTCAGATTCTATGACGGTTCCAGCAAAGGCTTAAGTTGGTTGGTACCTAATGCTCTGTCTCTGGTCGGGCCCATCGGAGTCTAACTGTTGGTTTTCTTTTGCTCCAGCATTTCAGTTGTTTCTTGCTGTCGAGTCCTCGCCGTTGTTTCATCTCTTTGGTTGTTTGGTTTTTGTGTTCACGGAGATGTTGCACTGATGAGTTAGGAGGCCTTCATGCGGACTGAACAAATTATTTGTCTTAATCGCGACGGAAGCAAAGGCCACGTAAAATCGATTTAAGCCCCACAGTGGAATTTGTTTCCGCTGACCATTCCAAGGCGGTTCTTCTGTCGCGGCTTATTTTTGTTATGGTTTGTCTTTGGGTGTTTGTGTCGCTTATATTATTTCATTTTGGATAGCCTGTTGGCCATTCTGTGGGAAAGTAACTGTCCTTTTGGCTTTCCGCTATTGACGTTTCCATTAGGGTCTGTTGTTTCATGTTTATGTTTCTTTCCCTTTGGTGTCTCTGATGGATGCTGTTGGTTAATTGTATGGATTCCTGATCATTGCCGTCACTTCTACTTTACGATATAAAAGGGCAGCTTGTATAAATCACGGTTTTTAGGAAGATATATTTTGGGTGGACATTACGCTTGATACCCTCTGTAGATAAAAGACATGTCCCGAATTGTTGGCGAAGTTCGTGATTTCCATGCGTGGATAGTAGTTGTATGATTTAGATTTCGATTGTTAATTGTATAAAAACATAAAAGGCATGTCATAAAGGTAGGCGATGACAGTCTAAAATAAATAGATTAAAATGACATCTGTTCTGCCATTCTGGTAGTTGTTTTATGGTATAGCATTAATATCTATTTAATTGTTTCCCTATATGTGTACCTTTGCAGTTATACTCTTTTCGTCATCGTAGCCAATCCACTGATTCCCATCTACAAGGTATGGCACCTTGCTTCCTCTATGCCATTTCCTAGTACCTTTATTCTGTGAGAGTTTCAAACACACCTAGAATAAAGAAACATTCTCATCTTTTTGAAATTGAAACATAGGAGAACGGTACATTTGACATATTTTATGCCCTTTAACAAGGGAGTCAACTTTCTTTTTTCCCGCAAAGGCTCTACTCTTAAAGAAAAAATGCCTCTTATGCCCAATATCTTTCCTTTAAGTGTAGACCCTAATTGACAAGAGAGACAAACATGTCTTACCCTAAAGGTAAAACTAGTCTCTTAAGACGTCAACCGACGTTACAACGAAAACTTTCTTGATGTTTGGAGGTTTTTGTCTTTAATTTGTACTGTTTGGTTCTTTTTTTCTGACCATTCCAAATTCGTTTGTTCCCTAAAGTGCAATGTAATATGGGTATTTCTTGCAAACCAGATTAAGATATCCGGTAGATGTTCTCATCTGTCGGCGACATAACTGCACTTAAAAATCGCAGTCTATGCTTTTAGCATAACAATTCTCTTTTTTTTTTTCATATAAAAAACGCTGTAGTAGGCAAGAAAAAAGAATCATTTTATTTATATGATTCAATGCCCCCGGGAAGCCCCAATCTATCGGAATGTCGGTGAAAAGGAATGGCACGTTTTAGATAGATTACATAGACGCTTGGTAACGCCGTATTTCATTATATGGGCCCCGTCAAGCGATTTTGGTACTTATCGCCTATACGAGCAGCGAAGGTTCAGGCGAGCCTGCGCATTCGCGCAGTCTCGCCAGAACCTTCGCTGCTCGCTCATACAAGCAGTGAATCAAGAGGAACCTTCAGACAGAAAGCCATATCCCTGGCCCCCCTGAATGGCTGGGCATGCGCAGTTAAATTTTGTCATGACGGAATGCTCGAAGACACAAATTCGCTTGGCGGGGCTCATATAGACTTATATAGCACCGTAGTTTACTATTAAAACTTGTAAAACATCACACTATACTACGTAGACTTAACAAAACTTATGAGGACATCACTTGAACATTTCCGTGAAATAAAGACCCCCCTAAACCCCACTTTATATAGAGAAAACTGGGGTTTACGGGGGTATACATTATTTTGATTATTTTTGCTCCAAGACATAGGTTGTGGGTACTCGTTAGAACCGCCACAATGAGGCGGTTCTAACGAGCACCCTCAACCTATGTTTGCAGTATTTATAAGAAAAAATATCACAGATTTTCATCAGAAAAATGGCCATTTTGGAGATGTGAAAAAAATGCACTATGTCGCACGGGTGTGTTATCGTAATGAAGAGGGAGCAGGTCGCTGTACTGTTCGAGATTCGTGTTTTTTTTTCTTTTTTTTTCTTTGTTTCTTTTTAGTTTTCCTCATTTTTGGTGTCATTGGTAGGATGTCGTCGTTGACTGGCTTTTCGTCGGTATCTATTTCTAGATTTGGTTTTATAAAAATAGCGTATTTTGTTTCTTTGTTAGATTATATGTTTAACGTTCCCGTCAACATTGTATATGTCATTTTGGACACGTCGCTCCCAATTTTGTGGGACTTTTACCCGACATTGATATGGAACGACATATCAAGCCCTGTCGCCCAATGAAACCAATAGGGTTATAAGCATGGACGGTCCGACTCGCACCGCTTTGCCTGGGCAGGCTTAGATCCTCTAAGCTGTTTACCAATACTCGTGTGAGGTCGGTTTCGGCTCTGCGTGGTAGCATCATGCAGTCCATCTATTTCTTTAAGCGCCTTATTTTACGTCCTTGCTTTAACAAGCGTTTTGCATGCGTTCCCATGGTAAGGGAAACGATATTGCCACTATATATTAAGCAGATAAAGTGATAGCGTTTTTCCTCAGTAAAACGCTCGTTACCGATTTGAAAATTAAAGTTTGAACCACTCTTCTGTAACCAATCAGGTCATCGTTTCTGACACGGTGGTGGTGACTGGTTTTAAGGCAACCGGGCGCTTTAAGCGCATAGGGGCTTCCCTGATTTCTGAAAATCGTTTTATATCAAGCGTTTGGAATATCGTCGTTTTCGAAACGCTGTCATGAAAACTGTTTCCGATTTTAAACGCTTTTATCGTTTATTGAGTTAAACGATCCAAGGCTTCAGGCTGTAGATATTTTTTTTAGTTGCATTTACAAAATAATAGCCATACAATTTTCAGGCGCTGACAGAAATCTCATGCTACGAGCATGCAATATGTATATACGTATAGTTGTTTTCCAAATATAAATTTCGGCTGCTCTTTATACCAGGCGGTTCGAACGAGTACCCACAGCCTGTAAAAATGCACACCATTATTCCATGGTGTCCATTTCCTGAAACCATTAAAATGTTTCATGGAAAAAGTGCCTTCGAAAATGTTCATAAATAAAGAATGAATTTGGTTAGCCTATCCGCGCTGTCTGATCAGAGTATTTGCTGTGTGACATACTGACATCAAGACTTCTTCATGCATACAGGGACAGCAGGCTTTTGTCGGCGTTGATATACAAGCTGGTTTTTGTTGTTGGTGTTTTGCTCTGTGTGTTAGGCATCACGTGAACTAGTCCGTGAAATGAAGACCCCCCTATACCTGATTTAATATAGAGAAACATGGGCTTACGGGGGTATACATTAATTTTCTTATTTTTACTCCAAGACATAGGTTGTGGGTACTCGTTAGAACCGCCTCAATGAGGCGGTTCTAACGAGCACCCACGACCTATGTTTTCAGTATTTATAAGAAAAATATCAGGGTTTTTCATCAGAAAAGTAGCCATTTTGGAGATGAGAAATATGCACTGTGCCGCACAGGTGTGTTATTGTAATGGCTTACCGGAACCCAATTTAAGGGGACTGGATACACATAGCATATTTTCGATCAGCTTTACAAGGGAGACACATTTTGTGACTTACTCTTTGTTTATCCATAAAATCAGACCTGAAAATGAAAATTGGGGGGGGGGGGGGGGGTATATAGGAGTGAGCTTGTCGGTCTGTCTGTCGGTCGGTCGGTCTGTTGACTTGGTTTCCAGACGATAACTCAAAAAGCGCTCCACCGATTTTTATAATTTTTGGTACACTGATGTAACATCATAAAATACAGGTCAAGTTCGATTTCCACTACAATTTGTCAATTTTCGACATAGTTATGGCCCCTTTCATGTGAAAAAATTGCAAAATGCCGCTGTTGTACTATCAAGGCAGTTTTTGTGGGGGTATTCATCACCTTTAGTGATAGCTCTAGTTTGCTCCTGAGTTGACCCCTTTTTCCGTGGTACAGAGCTAACAGAAAAGCGAACAAGAAGTCCCGAAAGTTGACTCCCTTCAAAAAATGGCGGAAACCCTATCTAACATGGGTGACAAGAACAGAACCCTAATGGCATGTAGGATAAATATTTTTAAACGAGTTGTTTCATCAGAAAAATGTATCCATTCACCTTAAAATGCTCATACCTCGTAGTATGCCATAAAACCAACAGCTCCAGTGTATGGACCCGCGGCTCCTCCTGAACCAGTAGCTGGAGCCCCCATGCCATTATTGCTGGGGTCGGCGAGTTGGAAAGACCGTCCGTAAGTCGCTAAACCAATAATTAGCTTGTCTGGTGATGTAAGATTGTCTCTCCAATACCTTGCAACCCAGTCCTGAAACAAAGTGTGTTCTTAACGTTCAAAATGGTAAACCCCTCTATAACGGAGCATGTACATACGAAAAGGTTCCGGGCCTCCGTGGCTCTCTCACCATTATGGATTCGAGTCTCTCGCTTGTGAGACGCCAAGTTCTAAAATCGAAAGGTCAGGTGGTTTTTCTCCGGGGACACCGATTTTCGCCCACCGCTGATTAACAATCGGCTCGAAATAATTAAACAATCTTGAAAGGGTCGCAAAAAAAATCTAATGTTAACATCTCACCAACAAAGTGTACTCTTCAGTGGTGTTGGTGAGCCCTTCCTGGAACAAGACATAAGATACCATTGTCCTGTTTTTTGCGTATTTGATTTCAACAGAGGTACCACAAAATCGTTTAGTAGACACATTTGGTTGTATGACAAAGGGAATTATAATGACCTCCGTGAAGAAATTAGTAATACAAATTGGCAGTATCTTAAAGATTCCGATATAGATACCTACACAAGTAATGTTACCAGCCACATTATCAAAACTGCCAAAAAACACATACCAAATAAGAACATAATTATCAGACAATTAGACCCAGAATGGCTGACTAGCAATATTAAGAAAATGATGCGTAAACGCAAACGTCTATACGATAAGTATCAGAGGTCAAAAAACGAAGCAAATCTTTCTGCGTACAAACAATTCAGGAACAAAGTAACTGCTGAAATCAGACGATCTAAGAAAACTGTTACGGATAAACTTGCTAAAAAATTATCGGACAGCACCCTAACACCTAAAGACTACTGGAAAACATTGAAGCAATTTATCAAACCACAACAATCTTCTTCCATACCACCACTTGTAAGTCAAGATACGGTTCTTGAAGATGAGACAGACAAAGCAAATTTACTGAATGACTATTTTGCACAGCAAACAACACTCGATGAAACGAATGCATCTCTTCCAGCCACCCCACTACACGACGTTAACATTCTGAGCTCTATCATTACTACTGCAGATGAAGTTCAGTCCATTTTAAAGTCTCTCTCTGTTGGCAAAGCAGCGGGACCCGATTCCATCAATAATCGTTTGTTAAAAGAATTAGCAGTACCGTTGGCTGAGCCTCTTGCCGAACTCTTTAATTCTTCTCTACGATCTGGCAAAGTCCCGAAAGTATGGAAAGAAGCGAATATAACACCAGTTCACAAAAAAGACGATCCATCAATAGTATCAAACTATAGGCCTATTTCCCTACTCAATACTCTTGGAAAAGCTCTAGAAAAAATTGTTCATAAACATGTTTTCAATTTCTGCAGAGATAACAACATCATTACAACATTTCAGTCTGGCTTTGTACCAGGTGATTGCACCGTAAATCAACTTTCTGTTTTATACAACACGTTTTGCAAAGCTCTAGATGAAGGGAAAGAAGTTCGAACTATCTTCTGTGACATTAGTAAGGCCTTTGATAGGGTATGGCACAGAGGTCTCCTTTACAAACTAAGAAGAGTTGGTATTACCGGTTCTTTACTCTCATGGTTTTCAAACTACCTTCAAGACAGGCATCAGCGAGTTGTTCTTCCAGGAACAACATCAGACTGGTCAACTGTTAGAGCTGGTGTTCCCCAGGGATCCATTCTTGGTCCTCTTCTATTTATTATGTACATAAATGACATTGTCGATGACATCAAGTCTTCTATTCGTCTGTTTGCGGACGACACCAGTCTCTATATCGTCGTTGATGATCCAGTAACTGCTGGCGTAACTCTTAATTCTGATCTCTACAAAATCCAAAGATGGGCATCCGAATGGCTTGTTGCTTTTAATCCAGCAAAATCTGAATCGCTTTTGATATCTAGGAAAGTAAATAAACCCTATCATCCACCTCTATTTATGAACTATCAGCAGATTCAAGAAGTGACTTCACACAAACACTTGGGGCTATATTTTTCTAATGACTGTTCCTGGCATGAGCATATAGAGTATATAAAAAGTAAAGCATGGCAACGAATAAATATAATGCGTCGACTAAAATTTCAGTTGGACAGGAAATCTCTACAAACTATTTACTTTTCCTTCATACGACCCATTTTGGAATATGCGGACATAGTTTGGAATAATTGTTCACAGAACGATGCAAACGAGTTAGAAAAAATTCAGAACGAGGCTGCACGCATCGTTACTGGAGCAACACGATTGACGTCTATTCATTCACTTTATACTGAAACTGGCTGGGAAACACTACTTGTAAGAAGAAACAAGCACAAATTAGTCATGTTCTACAAAATGAGGAATAACCTGTGCCCTGACTACTTAAGTTCTCTCGTCCCCTCCAATGTCGGTGCCACTGTTCAATACAATTTGCGAAACGTTAGTGATATAAGAACAATCAATACAAATACCCAACTTTACTATAACTCTTTCCTACCGTCTGCCATCAGAGAATGGAACGAACTGCCTCGTGAGCTCCAAGAATCTCAGACTATGGCCTCCTTTAAATACAGACTTAACTCCAATATTACTCGCCCGCCACCTTACTATCTAACTGGGAATAGATTGTATCAAATTCACCATACACGTCTCAGACTTAATTGCAGCGCACTCAATCAACATCTCTTCTCTAAAAACATCATTCCAAGTCCACTGTGTGCCTGTGGTGCAATAGAAGACACCCGACACTTTTTGCTTATCTGCAATCGCTACCAGCACATCAGAGTTGAACTGATAAACAGTGTATCGGTTATATGTGAACCAACCCTTAACGTGCTGTTGTTTGGTAGCCAAACTCTTTCACTTAATGAAAATGTACAGGTTTTTAAAGCTGTTCAGCTATTTATCTCGAAATCTAAACGTTTCATTGTGGAATGAGTCGATGCTTCCCACCAATACCTTGAACCTCTACCGAATAAGTAGAAATTTACGGCAGAAAACTCGTATGGTGCCAAGGCAGCATCGAGTCAACGTCGATGAGACGTTATTGACGTTGTCTCGAAGCTGTTGGCGTCTGTGTAACTGTTGGTGTTATGTTATATAACTGATCATATGTATATACCCTTACCTCCTTCCCCGTGGAGGACTTAAAATTTTGATATCACAATTTTTGTTTGGCTCGAGATATGAGACAGACATAAATTATACAAATGTTATCACAAACTATCAGAATCCAGAACAGCATACTGTTAAAGATCACTGCGTCGATATTTATGCCTTGACTGTCTACAGGGAGACAGATTCAAAAAAAGTCTTTCAGACTTTCTTCTGAATCCCTTTTGTACAATGTATTGTTTTGTATGTTGCACATTGTATTACCATGTATATGTATACAGTATTGTAACATTTGTACATTGAAATAAAGTTTAAACTAAAAAAAACCAAAATAGTAATAACACACACGAAAAGGTACATGCTTGAATGTGCCACCGGCAGAGATTAAGATTTGCCTCAGCACCCACGGAGCCAGACCGACATCGTTGTTTCCAATGTTTGGATGAACAGGGGTCAACGGATGACTGCGGGTCATCTGCTGAGATTCTTCTCAGACTGTGCGGATGCACAGGCTGATTGAAGTCTCGGTAGGTTGGAGATGGCATGACAGCTTACACATTTGTCTATTCTTCATGGGACGGGCCTAGCACTGTCTCTTGGTTTTTCACCACTGTTAGAACGAACCCCGCTCAGGTCACCTGTGATAGCTAAGTTCTACAACAGAAGATTATGGATTTTTCTCCCACTACTTTGGTTTTCGCCCACCTCTGATTACCGTCCATATCGCTGTAGAAAGAAAGAAAGGAAAGTAAGAACTTGAAAGAAAGAAAGAACATTTTCAGTCTCAACAATAGCAAATACTTACATGGCAGATAATAGAAGCCTCCGTGGTGTAGTGGTTACGCTTCTTCGCCTTGTAAGCTAGGGGTCGCAGGATCGATCCCGGACTTCTCCAGACCTTCGGATGAGCCTTTAAACCGAGGTCCCGTCTCCGTGTGACCTTAGCTGTTGGTGAGACGTAAAACTCAAACACTAACTCGCTCACATGGCATATAAACAAATAAGATTCCATTATTTTCACACTGTAAATAAACTCTTATCTCACCAGCCATATCTTACACCTGTTACACCCATGTATATTGTAAAGGACGAAGTTTCGGTGGATCCTTTGGACGAAAAGGTCAAAGTGCATCAGGAAAACATGTCCGTGTGGGATTATGGGGTCCAACATGGTGTCAGAAATTACACATTTTTGGTAATTTTTATTTTATTTCTCCTTTCCAAATAGATTGTGGATGCTCGTTAGAACCGTCTCACTGAGGCGGTTCTAACGAGTACCCACAATCTATGTTTTGGGATAAAATAAGGCAAATAATATATGCCCCCATAAACCCCAAATTTCACTATATAAAAAGGGGTTTAGAGGGATATTTGCTTTACGGACTTGTTATCGTGACGGTTATTATATCCCCGCTGTGGTCGGCAACATTATTCTACGGCGATAGATCATATAAACTATTTTCTATAATCATTCTTTATATTTCATTGATTCAAGAATCGTAGTGTCAATTACTGACCAAAGTGTGTGCACTGTACTGGTTAGGAGTATCCCAGATGTATAGTTATGTGCCATTTGTTCAACACTAACGACATCGTTAGTTAACGTATCGTTAAAACTTTGATCATGTAATATACTAAAAGGTTTGCTGAAAACAATATGACCAGCTTTTGCATCTCATTTTCATAATGAAAAGACACCTATACATATACATTCTAAATTTTACCGCGCAAAAACAAAAATTTTCAGATTGTGGGTACACGTTAGAATCGCCTCGGCTAGGCGATTCTAACGAGTACGCCTTGGCTAGGCGGATCTAACGAGTACCAACAATCTATATTTAAGAGCAGAAATAAGAAAAAATAAGGTTTACCCCTATAAACCCCAGTTTTTCTACATAAAATTGGGGTATAAGGGCGTCAAAATTATATAGGCGTGTTTTTGTGATGATTCAGCAAAAATAACACTATATTAGATATTGTACATATCAGACCAATTAACAATTTGACCACTAATGACCTCTTTAAGCTTACAATGGTTTGAACAACTGGGCCCAGATCAACATGACCTTAACAGTGTTGACTGGGTTCGAAAAGTTTATTAAATTAAATGGCCAGCTCGACATGACCTTAAGTGTTAACTGGGCCGTAACACGTCTCAAACAACAAGCAAAACCTACCACATTTAATTGATCGTCTTCGTTGAGTTCAAACAGTGGAGCATGGTGTCCAGTGAACTTTTCCCATCCACCATGAAGATCGTAGGACATCAAGTTGATAAAATCCAGGAACCTAGAGGGAAATATATATTAAGGGGAATTGGTACACCTAGCAGATTTTTCCGCCATTTTTCAAAGGGAGAAAACTTTCGGGGCTTCCTGTTCACTTTTCGTAAGGTTCAGTCCCACTGAAAAAGAGGTCTACTCTTAAAGGAAAGAATTTGCTCCTCAGGAGCAAATTCTTTCCTTTAAGAGTTGACCCCTATTGGTATGGGAGACAAAAACACTTTTGCGGGTGTTGCCTCCCCTGAAGGTGTACCCATTCCCCTTAAATGAACGAAAATATCATTGTTTAAACCTAACAATAACGTTAATTGTTTTTATTATTTAATACACAAAAGTATACTTCTCAAGCGCTGCCGCCTAATGAAACCAATAGGGTTTATAAGCATGGATGGGCCGACTCGCACCACTTTGCCTGGGCAGGCTTAGATCCTCTAAGCTGTTTACCAGTACTCGTGTGCAGTCGGTTTCAGCATTGCGTGGAAGCATCATGCAGCCCATTTATTTCTTCAAGCCTCAATGGGCGGGAGCCGTAACTGCTTATGTAAAAACTTACCAAGGAAGAATCGCGGTTATGTAAATTGGTCGGCTCGATATGACCTTATTAGTGTCGAGTGGTTCTTAAAAACTTTTTTTTGGGGGGGGGGGGGGGGGGGCGAGGTGGTTTGGTTTCACGGCCCTTTCAGGATTGTTCCACTTATTTTGAGCCGATCGTTAAGAAGTGTTGGGCGAAAGCCGGAGGACCAGGAGAAAAACCACCTTGCAGAACTT
This sequence comes from Lucinisca nassula, assembly GCA_963580285.1. Taxonomy (NCBI): domain Eukaryota; kingdom Metazoa; phylum Mollusca; class Bivalvia; order Lucinida; family Lucinidae; genus Lucinisca; species Lucinisca nassula. Next base: position 177,104,564 of record OY757010.1, read on the forward strand.
GGTGAGGCTCGAACCACAGCGTGGAGAGACCTAAGCGCTCTTACACATTAGGCCACGGGGATGCCCGTGCCGTAAAAGCTAGAATGAGGAAAAATTCATCTATTAGACAAGGTTCGACCTAATTAAGCAAAGCTGAAAAATTCTTTCTTACCCATCGAACAAATAATCCCTACATGTACACCCATGCTCGATGCAGAAAGAGAAATCCTAACCCGAAGGTTAACGGATTAAAGTGTAAATTAATCAGAGTCGTTCTAAACCATCTAAAATCGACAGAGAAGTTCGCGGATAAAGTCAGAAACGAATTAAACATGGATGCGTTATCCTAAGTTGCATCACGTGAACTAGTCCGAAACCCTTCTTTATCGAAGCAAAAACGAGATTTACGGGGTATACATTATTTTTCTTATTTCTTCTCCAAGACACGGGTTGTGGGTATTCGTTAGAACCGCTTTCTACATTGAACCGCCCACAACCTATGTTTGCAGTATAAATAAGAAAACATATCACACATTTTCAACCGAAAAGTAGCCGTTCAGTTTAGAGAAATAAAAGAGTGTACAACGTAACACGGAAGTGTTATCGCAATGGGCTGATTACATTGAACATATTATGTAATTACCCAGCAGGCACTTGACGTCATAATTGTGACGTCACATCAACGTCGGTACAACGTTGCACCGACGTTGATTTGAAGTTGCCCTAACGACATGTGCCTGCCAGGTAAGAGCTTGTCCACAGGATCAATCATCGTCGAATTCGATTTGATCAAATTCAACGCAGGCGTCGAATTTGACGTTTCTGTTGGACTCCTGAATTCGAAAAAAAAAAAAAAAAAAAAAAATGAAAACTATTCACGCTCTCAGTCTTGTCGAAATGACTGTATTAAATTCGACAATGATTGATCATTTAGACATGACTTCAGGTAATGTCAAAACAATTCATCTTTTCAAATTCGAGTCATGCCACATTAGTGATAAAGGTTTTGTGGAATATTACAATGTTACAACCGCACAACTAGCAGTCCAGCAATAGGACACATGTCGTCGGTTTATTAAAGTGCATATACGTTAAAACACAATGACACACCAAAATTGGCATCACAAGTGTTATGTTTATCAAAGTACAAAGAAACTGTACTCCATATTTAGCATATTGAATACCGGTCAAATTCAGCCTCACACAGAAAGTGGGGGCGGAGCTTAGCGATTGTGACAAAATCTATACCGCTGCCATCCGGCCTTCTCTAGATTTGCGCTGCCGGCCCACGCCAGTCGGGGCTTGGAGAAATAGGTGGCTGCATGATGCTTCCACGCAGAGCTGAAACCTACCGCACATGAGTACTGGTAAACCGCTTAGAAGATTTAAACCTGCCCAGGCAAAGCGGTGCGAGTCGGACCGTCCATGCTTATAAACCCTATTGGTTTCATTGGGCGACAGGGCTTGAAAAGTCATTTCATCTCAATGTCGGGTAAAAGTCCCACAAAATTGGAAGCAACGTCTCCAAAATGACCTCTACAGTGTTGACGGGGACGTTTATCCTCAAATGAAACAAAACTAGATTTGCGCTGCATATTAATCTTACGTCGGTTGACTCAAAGTTCTGGCCAATCAAATGAGAAAGACTACCCAATATATTCCGTCCACGTTGTCAACCTGTTCAGAAGCACACGACAGAAAGCCCAACAGGGTGCGACGAAGCTGCGGTGCGTCTTTCATTACGATAACACACCCGTGCGACATAGAACATTTTTTCACATCTCCAAAACCGCTACTTTTCCGATGAAAATTCGAGATATTTTTCTTATTTTGACTGCAAACATTGGTTGTGGGTGCTCGTTAGAACCGCCTCATTGAGGCGGTTCTAACGAGTACCCACAACCTATGTCTTTGAGCAGAAATGAGAAAAATAATGTATATGCGCTTAAACCCGTGTATTCTCTATATAAGTGGGGTTTAGGGGGTGTTCATTTCACGGACTTGTTCACGTGATGGATTTAAGTTGCAAACATCATCAAATGTGCGATTGAGAGAAGTTTTATTGCTTAACTGCTGGTTGCGTGGTCACATAAATTCGATAATACTGATTGTGTTGAACGTCTATTTTATTTTCGATATTTGGAAAATTTCTTTACGCGAACACGTGTCATGCGTTGAATTCCACGGTGTCGCATTCGACAAAGATTTATCTTGTAGACACAAACTTACTTTCACTTTATGTTAATTTGCAATCGTTACACTAACCAAAGACAAGATTTACTCAATACAGTATCGGAGTTTTGTCGCCCCACTCTTAATCTACTGCTCTTTGGCAGTTCAGAGCTTTCTTTCCTCCAGAATAAACAGGTTTTCCTAGCTGTGCAGGAATTTCTGCTAAAAACAAAACGCTTCAAATAAACTGATGAATTTACTTTATACCTAACGTCAATTGCAGTATAAAACATCCCATTAGGAAGGCATATAAGATGGATCTCTTGTCCTGTTCTGTTCTACAATTTCCTACCTTTTTATAGGTACCGATGCTACAAGGAAAAAGTTCTAGAGGCAAATAATTGGCAAATAACGCTTTGTCTTTGCTTACATGCGCAAAGACGTTAGTTTTTTTAAAAGATAGTGTTGAAATAAGAACTTATCCACTCCCCGTGGAGCCTGTAGCAGATCATGTAAATTCTAAGGAATGTTGACACAAAAACCCATGAAATAAAATACTAAGGGTCTTGTTTACAAGCTAAATCACGCATCACTATTGTCTTTACTGTAAGCAAGGTGGGATACAGATTTTTCAAAAGTCTAAAGACTTTCTTCTGAATCCCATTTGTAAAATGTTATTACTTTGTAGCGTATGTGTGTTGAATGTATATGTTTTAGTTATACAAATAAAATAAAGTTTAAACTAAACTTACTTTTCCATTCCCGGTATGTCGTAAGCAAGGTCAACATTACTTTTTCCGGCCGCCACTGCTGCAGTTAGCAAAAGTTTAGGCAGACCCGAACTTTTCTGCTCTCTTTCAAATTCCTCTTTCAGATCCTATGGGAAGATGAAATAGCGTATCAGTTAAAACACATTTTGTTAAAAGCAAAGATGTTTCGGTCAGACTATCATTCTGGTCCGAACTTGTCTCTTGCATACATTTTTTTATTTGCAAACAAAACAAAACATTCACTATTTCATATAACACATTTCTCTACCATAAAACATAAATGAGCCGGCGCATGACAAAACCTACAATAAGACCCGTGCTATGTTCAAAGACTCAGTTCAACCGGCCCGTCAGGTCAGCCTGGTCGGAGCATTCTCTTGTTGTCCTATGAATAACCCTGAGGCTGTAGAAGGCTAATGTGAACGGCGCAGACTCTGATCAGACTGCGCGAATGCGCAGGCTGATCTGAGTCTGAGCTAGTCGCACAGGTCTTATTGAAGATTTTGTTGTGCGCCGGCTCAAATTATTAGAAAGTTTTAGCAAAGTTTACCATGAAGCCGGTATTTTTATCTTCTTTTCTTTTTTTAAAAAAAAGCAAATCCAGCAAAACATTTTATCAATTCAACGCATTGAAAGGAATTCGTAAGACATGATTTACAAGACAAAGTAAAATATAGTTTCAGGTCTCGTTTTTGTTAATTACCCCTTTTTTGTACCAAATGGAATCTTCCACCTTATATATACCAGGAGTCCATTTCAAAATTTAGTGGTGTCAGGTTGTGTTTTCTTCAAAATTGATATGGAAAATGGCTGAACTTTTTTTTGCAAACAGTGTAGGCTCTGATCAGACGCCGCGTTCTGCGGCGTCTAAACTGGACCTGCACAGTTTGCCAGGGTACCCGTTTTGGGGTTTCTTGTACCAAATGGGTCAAGGAACTGATTCCTCAGATTGAAGGAAGGCCTGAGAACCTGGGCACAGTCTCATATTTTTCAAAGTCGATTCAGTGATATAGGCCGGTATTTTACCTTCAGGGAAAATATAAAGCTTTAAGGGATGTAGCGGGGTGGGGATGGGGTTCATTTGAAAATCTGTATGCATAAGAATGGTGGGAATTAATCGCATCCATAGGAGAACGCCCAAGCCCCCGCCCATAGGGGCTTGAAGAAATATATGGGCTGCATGATGCTTCCACGCAGAGCTGAATCCGGCCCGCACACTAGTACTGGTAAACCGCTTAGAGGATCTAAGCATGTCCAGGAACTGCGGTGCGAGGCGGACCGTCCATGCTAATAAACCCTATTGGTTTCATTGGGCGACAGGGCTTGAGATGTAATTTCATCTCAATGTCGGGTAAAAGTCCCACAAAATTGGAAGCAACGTCTCCAAAATGACCTTTACAGTGTTGACGGGGACGTTAAACATCAAATCAAACAAAAATCAAAATAGGAGAACGCCCATTTTCAAGTCACTATTGGTCCATAATTTAACCCATACTGATCACTATTGGTCAATTATTTAACCCCCACAGATTTGACGGACCTAGTCTAACAACGTGTTCATCACCCGCCCCCTCCCATCGGGGCTTGAAGAAATAGATGGCCTGCATGATGCTTCCGCGCAGAGCTGAAACTGACTGCACACGAGTACAGGTAAACCGCTTAGAGGATCTAAGCCTGCCCAGGCAAAGCGGTGTGGGTCGGCCGTCCTTGTTTATAAATCCTATTGGTTTCATTGGGCGACAGGGATTGATATGTCATTTCACCTCAATGTCGGGTAAAACTCTCACAGAATTCGAAGCAACGTCTCCAAAATGACCTATACAGTGTTGACGGGGACATTGCACCTCAAATCAAACAAACAAACAAACGTGTTCAACACGTTACCCAATATATGCCTAGCGGCCCTTTTTGAGACATTGGCAAACACTGTAGACCCAGATCAGACGCCGCAAAACACGGCGTCTGATCCGGGTCGACACTGTTTGCTGAAAGTGCATGCATTTTCGAAACATACCGCTCACAAGACAATCCTGGCACCAATATAATTGTAAATGGACCACTCCAGACGTATTAGGTTGGACATTCCATTGTCAAATATGGGACAACAGTCCTCGTAATGAACAAATATCCCACAAATATGGGGTTCACAAAAGATCAAGGGTCTACGGTAGCCTCGTTATTTCTGTTCAAAACGTATATTGTATGTACTCCTTATATAGAACCGCCTTGTTCCGCCTCAACGAGGCGGTTCTAACGAACCCACACAATCAGAGTTTGGTCAAAAAATAAGAACACATCACGGACTTTGATCGAAAAAAAAAAACAATCGAGAAACGTGAAATACGCCATGTTATCACATGTGTGTTATCGTAAATTGCAGAATTTTGAATATGCATTTTTCTAGTGCACATCACAAACACCTACCTTCAGTAATAAAATAAAATTCTCTCTATCAGCTGGTACACCCCCTCTAAGTGCCGGATACTCCCAGTCCATATCCAGTCCATCAAATCCATAGGTCCTCAGAAACGTCGCTGACGTTGAAGCAAAGTTTTTTCTCAGTGTTGAACTTCCGGCAAGAATGGAAAATGGCTCACTGCCCGCTGTCCAACCGCCTACAGCTAGCAGTGTTTTTAAGCCTTTGTTCTTTGCTTTCAGACCGTTGAATCGGGCGTAACTGCAAAACAATGAATGAATGCAAAATGGGTTGGGGTTGGGGTTGCCTCAAGACATTACGAAAAAGCGCCTGTGCAAATACATTGTCAATTTTAGCGCCGAAAAAAACGAACATTTTAAGATGAAAAAATGTGATATTTAAAAACAAGATTTACCCCTGTTAACCACGGTTTTGCTATATAAAAGTGGGGTTCAAGGGGGTTTAGCATTATATACGCATGTTTATCGTGAGGGTATTTGTTTTTTGTTGTTGTTTTTTTTTTTATAGATATTTTGCTTATAAACTCTTCCTTAGTGCGAAAGGGCATAATTACATCAAATACATCACGAAAACACGCCTATATGATTTTGACCCCCCCCCCCCTTAAACCCCACTTTTATATAGTAAAGCTGGGGTTTGCAGTCGTATACATTTTTTAACTTATTTCTGCTCAAAAACATAGATTGTGGGTACTCGTTAGAACCGCCTCGTCGAGGCGGTTCTAACGAGTATCCACAAACTATCTTTTGAGCGGAAATAAGAAAAATATCGATTTTTTTTTGTCTCAAAATTTTCATTTTTCGGTGGTAAAGTTTACAATGTATTTGTATAGGCGTGTTTTCGTAATGATTCATTAAAATTCAAAATCATACATTGGTTTCATACTGTCTACAAACATGTAATTTCATGCGCTTAGCAAAAAAACGTTCCAGAGATCTGTTCCTATGTTTCAATAGGAAACCCGACGCCATGATATAACGTCGCGTTTCATTGGGTAGCATTTGGTTTTCACGCAGCTAACAGCGCTTGTACACTTTTAACAAAATAACTGAATGAGTGCATTGGAATGGGGATAACTAAACTGTTTTGAAAAATTGTCATTTGGTGAGGTAAATCGTCGGTTTTACGGTCGCAATATCGAAATTTCCGATCGTAAAACCGCTGATTTACCTCATCAAATGACAAGTTTGAATGTATACTAATATTTACATTTCCAAAGTAAAGCCTAATGTAAACCTATAGAAAACAATGCAGTTCATACTTCCGTGAACGAATCGAGTCACGATTTTCAGTGACGTCAAGTAAATGTTTTTCAGTTTTTAAAATTTGCCTTATAAGAATTTTTTCGCCCAGTGATGAGGGGCAAAGAATGTAAATATAAAAAATAAACTTATTTTTTCTGCTTTTCATGAAAGCATGAACGAAAGCAAATCGCCAGCAAAATTTACATTAACCCCTTCGGGGTTCATTTACTTTGCACGCAACACACTGCGTTCATACTTTCATGAAGCGGCAACAGAAAAATAAAATTCATGTCTTAAATATTATTATCGCAAGGGTGTTCGAGCTATTGCAATTCAGCTCGACATGACCAAAATACTGTTGACTGGGCAGTTGACTAAAACGGCCATACTTACAGGTCTGGATCATTCCATTCCCAGGTTGTAAGCTGATAGCTACCGTCGAGGTTGGCGAAAGAATAGATAAGATGGGTGCAGAGATATGGGTCGATGTCCTCGGGATAAAATTTTGCAGGACCGTTTTTATACTGAGACCAGTTCGAGTAGTAGCATACTCGTAGATGAGCTGAAACAGGAAGATATTACGATAAAGCACCCGCGAGACATAGTGCATTTATCACATCTCAAAAATGGCTACATTTCTGCTGAATATCCGTGATATTTTTCTGATTTATACTGCAAACATAGGTTGTGGGTGCTCGTTAGAACCGCGTCATTGTGGCGGTTCTAACGAGTACCCACAACTGATGTCTTGGAGCAGAAATAAGAAAAATACTGTATACCCCCGTAAACCCCAGTTTTCTCTGTATAAAGTAGGGTTTAAGGGGGTGTCCAGAGACTTGTTCACGTGACGAAACCGAGAGCTAGCTAACAGCTAGCACACAAACTTAGTGGGCAATGAATATACATCCAATTACGAAACCACGCCTATATATTTATGACCCCATTGGGCCTTTTAGATATTAAAACTAGGGTTTTCAGGGGTAAGCCTTATTTTTCTAATTTCTGCTCTAAAATATAGATTGCCGGTATTCGTAAGAACCGCCTCATTCGGGCGGTTCTAACGAATACCCATAATCTATATTTTGAGCAGAAACAAGAAAAATAGCGAATATTCATCATTATGAGATGCGGTGCACACAGAGGGGTGACCCTGGGCAATCAAGAGGCACGTTTAAATCATCCGTCTGACCACTTTGGAGAAAAACTCCATCACGAAATGTTTGCTATGTCAACCTCAATGCACTGGCGGGTACTCAAGATCGAGCTCCCAGTTACCCTAGCTAGAGAGTTTTCAACAATGAAAATTGGTGCACATAGACAACCTTTACCGAAGAAAAATTCGTCGAGCCAATTTTGAGAAAATAATCTTAGAAAAAAAATTCCATGTAGGTATGGATATCCAAGTTCGAGCCACACAGGAGTACTGGTAAACCGCGTAGAAGGACTAAGCCTGCCCAGGCCAAGTGGAGTGAGTCAGACCGCCCAATGCACATATAATCCATTTGGTTTCACTGGGTGACAGGGCTTGAGATGCCATTTCATCTCAATGTCCGGTTAAAGTCAATTCAAAACAAATCATTTATATTTAATATTGGCAACCAAACATGGAAATCTGCACGTTTTCAAAAAAAAAAAAAAAAATACATTGCCGTCTATGGAACATATAGCCATGTTATTAAATTGCAGATGGAAGCAATAAGATTTGATTAGTCATAACTCTGAAATACACCAAATAAAAACTGAATAATTTTCTTACATTAGGATAACAGTGAAATTTTTCTAGCGTTAATGATAAATAAGATACGAGGAGTTATATTTTTTTCCTTCAAAAATTTAACATGAAAAACCTTCATTATATACAAGTAACTTTAACTGCCGATTTCGTACGGAAATCGAAATTCAACTCGGTAATTTCCGGCGAATGAAGGAAAAGTTCAACATGTCCCACAATATTGGAAGAAACGTCGCCAAAATAACCTAAATACTGTTGACGGAACGCTGAACCTTAATTCAAACAATATCGAGCGCATTTTATCCTAGCTAGGGTTTTTTTAACTCTATGGTAGTCGGTCATCACAGAAAGACTATACCGAGAAACCCAGAGGTACTTTTTGAGCCAGTTTTAGAGAAAAGTATCACGGAATATTAGCTATATCAACAACAATGTACTGTTGGGTACCCAAATTTGAGCTTCCTGTTGAGAATAAGTGTACCCGGAAACTGTCACATGCATTGCACTTGTAAACCGCTTATGTGCACGTCTATCCAGGAAAGGCGCGGTACGGTAAACGAAAACACGCCTATTTAAACACATTGTTAATTTTACCGCCAAAAAAAAAAAAAAGAAAATTTTCCGACAAAAAATATGATATTTCTCTTATTTCTGCTCGAAATATAGATAGAGGGTACACATTAGAACCGCCTCATCGAGGCGGTTCGAACGAATACCCACAATCTATATTTTAGAGCAGAAATAAGAAAAGTAAGGTTTACCCCCGTGAACCGCAGTTTTACTATATAAAACTGGAATTAGAGGGGGTGAAAATTGTATAGGCGTGTTTCGTGATGTGTTGACTAATCTGTTAAAGTCCAAACCACACCAAATTTGACTTCATAGCCACATTTGTATAAAAGACATCATTTGTATAAATGTAGTTAATTTATTATAAATAAAAACACGAGGTAAGAATCAGGTCTTACATGAGTGTTCATGTATTAATGAATTTATTAAACGTGTTGAGGAAAAGGGATTAAATGCTCGGCACAGCCTCGCGTTTTATCCCTTTCCCTCCACGAGTTTAATAAATTCAATAATTCATGACCACGAAAGCAAGATTCTATTTATCATATGGAATTTAAAACCCATTTAATTCAAGATTTTTGTACAAAAATGCCAAGGACGTCGTACGTGTAACATTGCGGTACGTATATAACTAATTTGCATAGTTAATCTACTAATATTTACCTTTCCAGTGTAAAGTCTAATGTAACCTATAGAAAACAATGTAATCCATACTTCCATGAACGCATCGAGTCACATGATTTTCAGTGACGTCAAGTGACGTCAGTCTAAACCATGGTTCTCTACGGGCGTTGGTGACGTTAACGCTGTTTCGCTCTTTGTAGAAAAACAATGTGTATGTGTTTTACAGCTTTAAAAGTTAGCCTTAAGCATTTTTTTTTGCCCAGTGATGAGGGGCAAAGAATGTAAATATAAAAATTAACTTATTTTTCTGCTTTTCATGAAAGTACTAACGACAGCGGGTCGACCGAATTTATTACATGGCGTTATTACATTCTCAAACGCGACGTCATATGATAAAAATAAATAAATAAAAACTCTCATTTGTCGTTGCCATTAGGAAATAACACTCATTTAAGATATTGCTGCCTTTAACATTGCTGTTTTCTTTTCTCGTTTAAAAATGTATTATTTTGTTAGTTTTAGTAAACATGTAGATTTCGGTACTCGTTAGAAGTGCGTCATTTTCTGTCAAGCACCCACAATCTATGTCTTAATTTTAACCGCAACTTACCCAAGTTTTTTAGGGGAATAAGTACACTTTCAGGGGAGGCAACTCTTGCGAAAGTATATTTGTCTCCCATGTCAATAGGGGTCAACTCTTAAAAGAAAGAATTTGCTCCTAAGGAGCAAATTCTTTCTTTTAAGAGTAGACTCCTTTTTCAGTGGGACAGGGCTTATAGAAAAGCGATCAGGAAGCCCCGAAAGTTGTCTCCCTTTGAAAAATGGCGGAAAAATCTGTCAGGTGTACCCATTCCCCTTTAATATCAATATAAACTGGGTTTACGGAAATAATGTTAATGTAATGGCATTTATTAGCTAAAATAAATAAATAAATAAGTAAATAATAAATAAATAAATAAAATAAAATAAATAAAAATAAATAAATAAATAAATAAGTAAGTAAATAAATAAATAAATAAAAATATCATTTAGGGCGTACCATTTGTCTTCGCAATTGTAGCTAAAATTAACAAGAGAGCTAACATCCTGTCCATCTCCCAATTATTTCTTGTTCCACCAGTCTTCTGTTACGATACACCTCCACAACGAAGCAGCTGAAAGAGAGCAAAATCGTTTTATATACATATCAACGGCTTTTATTGACGTATTAGTAGGACACTTTATTAAAAAGTTTGCCGTAATTGTTATGTTTAAGTACATTGTAGCTTATGCGACGAACTACAAGACTGCACGGAATTAAAAGTTATAACTAATGCTACTGCACCACTGAGCTTTGTGTCAAGTCTGATTCCACTTCTATTCAAAATACTTCTACTTAGTCGGCCGAAATAGAAGTGAAGGCAACTATCAGGAATACAGTAAAACTTCGATGGCTCGAACACCGATGGCTCGTTTACTATGGATGAGTAGAACCCGTTCTTGAGTCCGCAGGGGGTTCCTCCAAATACGATGTAGGGGTAATTTAGGAAGATTTTCTTCATTTATCTTGCAAATGTATGCTGTGTGTACTCATTAGAATCGCCTCGATGAGGCGATTCTAATGAGTACACACAACGTACATTTATAATACAGAACACGGAAAAGATATCCACAATTATCTCCATTATGCCTCCTGGTATGGCACTAATAGTATCCCTCTGTGGCTCGAACTACCGCTGTCACGAACACATTTTCATGGTCCCAAAGTGGTTTGAGCCATCGAAGTTCGACTGTATATACAACTACAGACAACCCGGTGTTAAGCAAGCACCTTAGAGATGATCAAAATGTGCTTGCTTAAGACAAGTGCTTGCTTAATACAGGTGAATATTAATGCATTTGCCTTTTTCGGGAACTAAATGCCTGCTTGCTTGCTTAAGACAGGTTGATTGCTTAATAGAGGTGACCACTATGACATGTTTGACTGTAGAGTGAAATTCCGCTATTGAGACCACCTAAAATCAAAACTAATTATCCTTTTTAAAGCTTATTCAGTATTTCTTTGTGTTTTCTGCATAGTGTTCTCTGGTCAGAGACCACCTGATGATGCGGTTCTAACGAGATCCCACAATCTAAATTTTGAGCAGAATTAAGAAAAATATCATAATTTTTCATCATAAAATTTTCTTTCTTTTTTTTTTTTCGGTGGTAAAGTTTACAATGTGTTTGTATAGGCGTGTTTTCATAATTCGGCATCTCGAGGGTTGGAAACAACTTTATCAAAAGATCTTTCTTGCCTGCCAAAGTTTCTTTCTTTTCGATTTATTCATTATTATTGCGATTATTTCTTTCGATGAACCGGATCATCTCTCGTTCGTGAATCGTTTCGTTGCCAAGGCAAAGTCTAACGTAATACGTTCGTATTACGCGCCGTAAATAGTGCTTCGTGAAAACACGGGAAAACGTGTAAGTCGAGATAAAGATACTTAAAATGACATATTGTATATACAGTTTGGTGCTTTTGATGCATTATGAAAACCTCTAATGTAATACAACGTCAAATGCAATAAACTAAGTATATTACATTAGGCGATGTTACATTAAGCGTTGCATTCACCCCAAACCCAACCACCACACCTCCCTCGACCCCAAGGTATATGGATATCTTAAAAGTTAACCATTTCAGCCGAGATGTCTTAATCAAGTCATAGACGAAAGTCAGTTTATTACATTAGGCGTTGTTACATTCGGCGTGGAGTGGAGCGTCTAATGAAACGATGTCTAATGTAATAAGCTCAGAATATTTCATGAGGGCTAGCGTAACACCATTGGTTAGAATCAAGTTGCGTTGGTATCTTTCAAGAAGCACAGAGTCATCCAGACTCCCAGACCCAACACCTCCCTCGAACACAAGATATATGGATATTTTATAAGTTTAACTTTTTCAGTTGAGATTTCGTCTTGTCGCAGACGAAAGTCAGTTTATTACATTAGGCGTTGTTTCATTTGGCGTTGAATGCAACGCCTAATGTTACAACGCCTAATGTAATAAACTTATAATATTTCATAGAGTCTTGAGTAACATATTTACTAATAAGACTCGAGTTGCACTGGTATCTTTCAAGAAGCAAAGCGTCACCCCAACCCAACCCACCACACCTCAATCGACCCGAATATATATGGATATTTTATAAGCAAATGACAGTTTATCATATTAGGCGTTGTTACATTTGGCGTTGAGTGCTACACCTACTGTAACATCGCCGAATGGAATAAATTTAGAATGTTTCATGGAGTCTTGATTAACATAGCTAATTAGAATCGTGTTGCCCTGGTATCTTTCAAGAAGCACATCATAACCCCAACCCTAACCACCACACCTCACTTGACCCCACGATATATGGATATTTTATAAGTTAACCATTTCAGTTGAGATTTCTTCATCAGGTCATATACGAGAATCAGTTTATTACATAAGGCGTTGTTACATTTGGCGTGGAGTGGAACGCCAAATGAACAACGCCTAATGTAATAAGCTCAGAATATTTCATGAGGGCTTCAGTATCATCATTTATTAGAATCGGGTTGCGTTGGTTTCTTTCAAGAAGCACAGAGTCACCCAAACCCCCAGACCCAACACCTCCCCCGAACACAAAATAAATGGATATTTAATAAGTTTAAATATTTAGTTGAGATTTCGCCTTGTCATGGACGAAGGTCAGTTTATTACATTGGGCGTTGTAACATTTGGCGTTGAGTGCAAACGCCTAATGTAACAATGCCTATTGTAATGAGCTCAGAAAATTTTAATGATGTTTTGAGCAGCATCATTAATTCGAATCGAGTTGCGTTGTCAGCTTTTAAGAAACACAGCCCCATCCCAACCTCCAGCTGCAACACCTCCCTCGACCCAAATGTAGAATGATTTTCTATAAGTTTAGCTTTTTTTCTGTTGAGATTTCATCTTGTCATGGATGGAAGTCAGTTTGTTTTTACATTAGACGTTTTTACGTTTGGCGTTTAGTGCTATGCCTTGGGTAACAACGCCTAATGTAATAAGCTCTGTGCTGAGAAACATCTTTTATCAGAATCGAGTTGCGTTGGTATCTTTTAAAAAGCAACGCCTTACGCACCCCCGCCCCCCAACCTCCTCCCCACCAGCTGCAACATCTCCCACGATCCAAAGATATATGAATTATTTATACGTTTAATTTTTTTCAGTTGAGATTTCATCTTGTCATAGACGAAAGTCAGTTTATTACAATAGGCGTTGTTACATTTGGCGTTGAGTGCAAACTCTAATGTAACAACGCTTAATGTAATCAGCTCAGAATCACCTCAGAATCAGCTCAGAATAATATATTAGGTCCTGGGAAACATCATTAAGTATGCTAGATTTCAAGAAGCACGAAAGTCAGTTTATTACATTAGGCGTTGTTACATTTGGCATGGAGTGCAATACCTAATGTAGAAACGCCTAATGTAATTAACTCAGAATATTTCATGGAGTCATGTGTAACATAATTTATTAGGATAGAATTGCATTGGTTATCTTTCAAGAAGCACAGTCACCCAAACCCTAGCCCTTAATCCTCCCACGACCTCAAGATATATGAATATTTTATCAGTTTAACTTTTTCAGTTGATATTCCATCTTGTCAAAGACAAAAGTCAGTTTATTTGCATTAGACGTTGTTTCATTTGGCGTTGAGTGCAACGCCTAATGTAACAACGCCTAATGTAATACAATGAGGTCTTGAGCCACATTGTTAATAAGATTCGAGTTGCGTTGGCCTCTTTCAAGAAGCACAGCGTCACCCCAACCCGCATCCCCAATACCTAATGAACTCAGAATATTGTCATGCAGTCTTAAGTAACATAATTTGTTAGGACCGAGTTGCATTGGTATCTGTCAAAAAGTACCTGTCACCCAACCCCAGCCCCCACACCTCCCACGACACCAGAATATATGGATATTTTATGAGTTCAGGCTCCATCTCGTCATAGACGAAAGTAAGTTTATTACATTAGACGTTGAGTACAACCCCTAATCTTACAACGCCTAAGGTAATAAACTCAGTATAATTCATGGAGTGCAACGCCTAATGTGTGAACGCCTAAATGTAATACGTTCAGAACATTTCATGAGGTCTTTAATAACAGCATTAATCAGAATCAAGTTGCGTTGGTACCTTTCAAGAAGTACATCACATGAGGAACCCGTAATCCCCACACCTCCATCGATCCCAAGATACAGTAATATTCCTCAATTAAGACCACCAAAAACTAAGACTAATTATGCTTTAAAATACCTTATTTAGTACGTCACAATTTTTTCTTTGTATTTTCTGAATACCGAGTCCTCTGGTAAGTGACGGCCTTTGGAACTGTTCAAAAGTAAAGACCACTTTGACCACTTTTGAACAGTCCCAAAGGTGGTCTTAATATAGAAATTCTACTGTACAAGGACCGTTCAAATATGAATGCAACTAAGCACATACAAATGATTCCGTGATAGATTTCGATGAAAAAATTATTCTGTCCCCACAAAGTATTCCCCTTTAACAGATATACAAACTTTCAGTCTTCTGATCCAATCATTGAATGCATTTTGGTAGTCTTTTCGAGGTATACAATTAAGGCACTGGAATATTGCAGAACCGAGGTGTTTGCGCTGTACAAAATTTCGACCAGAAAGGTATTTTTCAGCCGCGGGAACAAAAAAGTCACACTGGGCAAGGTCAGGGGAATACGGGGTGGGGTGAGGTAGTTCAACAACGTTTTCCTGCTTCAGATAGTCTGGCACAATGAACGCCTTGTGCGATGACGCATTGTCATGTAGCAATCTGACATTGGCCAAACCAGTTGCGGGTCTTCGTTCTTTGAAATATTTCTTCAATTTTCGAAGAACTTTATTCTTGTTAAACTTCGCATTTACAGATTTGCCTTTAGGCACAGCAACCTGAATAGCAGGGCCCTGGTTTGAAAAGAATATGGCATACATTACCTTCTTGACGCCCAAGGTCCGCTTTGCAATGCATGGTCTTTTGCAATACTTTGTTGCCCATACTTTGTTCTGAATGTTTCGTTTTGGCTTAAAAAAGTGAACCCATGTCTCGTCACCTGTGACGACATTAGCGAAAGACCGTGCATTGTAATTTAGAAACTTTTTAAGCAACTTCTTGGCGCACTGAACGCGTCTCTTTTTCTGCTCATCTGTCAACAGATGGGGAATCCATCTAGCACAGATCTTTCTCATTTTCAAATACCGTTTCAGAATTGTATGAGCTGCTCCTAATGAGATGCCAACCATACTATATATTTGCCTAGTGGTGTATCGTGCATCGGTAGCAACTATTTCTTTCACTCTAGCAACCATCTTGGCAGATGTTGCTCTTTTCGGCCGACGATCATGTGGTGCATCTTCTGTTGAGCCTAGCCCACAGCTGAATTTCTTACACCAACGAAAAACTGTCGGAAAAGACATTTCATTATGCCCATAAACCGAACATATTTCATAAAAAATGTCTTTGCACCGTATACCAAGAACGCAACATTTCTTAATATAGGACCGTATTTCAACGGCGTACTCTGACCTTCTTCCAACTATGTTTTGTATTAGTATACAAGAGTAGACAGTGTTTATCGAACGATATACATGGCTAAAGTGCACAGCTTTTAACAGGTTTGGTATCAATGTATAGGTTCAATGTTTTTCTACGCTGTGATATTTATTTCCAGGTGATTTTCGCATTAGTGCATGAGAAAACGTTCTACATGCATTCATATTTGAACAGTCCTCGAATATGGATACTTTTTCAGTTCAGATCTCATTTTGTCAAAGTCGACAGTCAGTTTATTACATTATGCGTTGTTACTTTTGGCGTGGAGTGCAACACTTAATGCTAATGATGTAAAACAAGAGGGCCAGGATGGCCCTGGATCGCTCACCTGATCAATAGGGTAACACGTGGGCCCCTGGGAGAGCCAGTATTGGCCTCGGGCTATAATTTGAATAATCTTGGTAGAGGTCTAAAAGGGGAAGCTTCATGCCAAATATCAAAGACCGGAGCATTCTGGTTTCAGACAGGAAGATGTTTTAAAAGTTTTCGTTATATAGGTCTATATAAAACTTGGGGTTCCCGGGGCGGGCCCATTTTTGGCCCCAGGGCTATAATTTGAACACTCTTGGTAGAGCTCCACTAGATGAAGCCTCATACCAAATATCAAAGGCCTTGACTTCTATTTCCTAATATAAGTATATGTAAACCAAATGGGCCCCGGGGTATGCCCATTTTGGCCCCAGGGCAAAAATTTGAACAATTTTGTTAGAGATCCACTACATGAAGCTTCATACCAAATATCAAACACCTTGGCCTTCTGGTTTCAGACAAGAACATTCTCAATGGTTTTCCCTATATAAGTCTATGTAAAACCAGTCGGCGCCGGTATGGGCCCATTTTTGCCCCAGGGTTATAATTTGAACAATCTTGGTAGAGGTCTTTCAGAAAAAGCTTCACACCAAATACTAAAGACCTGCGCATTCTGATTTCAGACAAGTAGATTTTTTTAAAGGTTTTCCCTTTATAAGTCTATGTAAAACCAGTGGGACCCGGGGCAGAGCCTTTTTTGGTCCCAGGGCTATGATTTGATCAATCTTGGTCGAGGTCCACTAGAAAAAGCTTCATACCAAATATCAAAGAAATGAGCCTTCTGGTTTCAGACAAGAAGATTTATAAAGATTTTCCCCATATAAGTCAATGTAAAACCAAAGGGCCAAAAGGCGGGGGCTTTTTTGATCCTAGGGCTATAATTTGAATGATCGTGATAGAGGTCCTATACCTGAAGCTTCACACCAAATATCAAAGACCTGGGCCTTGCGGTTTCAGAGTAGAAGATTTTTTAAAATTTTCCTTATATAAGTGTACATAAAACCAAAGGGCCCCGGGGTGGGGGCATTATTGGCTCAAGGGCTATAATTTGAACAATCTTGATAGAGGTCCACTAGGTGAAGCTTCACACCAAATATCAAAGACCTGGGCCTTGTGGTTTCAGAGGAGAAGATTTTTATTTAATTTTCCCTATATAAGTCAATGTAAAACGGAAGGGCTCTGGGGCGGGGGTATTTTTGCCCCCAAGGTCTATGACAGGAACAATCTTGGAAGACGTCCACTAGATGAAGCTACTCACCAAATATCAATGACCTGGGCCTTGCGATTTGGGATAAGATTTTTAAAGATTTTCCCTGTATAAGCCAATGCAAAACCAAATGGCCCGCAGGTGGGGGCATTTTTCGCCCTAGGCCTATAATTTGAACAATATTGATAGAGGTCCACTAGATTAAGCTTCATACCAAATATCAAATACCTGGGCCTTGTGGTTTCAGAGAAGATTTTTTAAAGATTTTTCCTATATAAGCCAATGTATAACCAAAGGACCCACAGGTGTAGGGATCTTTTCGCCATAGGCATATAATTCGAACAATCTTGATATAGGTCCACTAGAAGAAGCTTCACACCAAATATAAAAGATCTGGGCTTTGCGGTTTCAGAGGAGAAGATTTTCAAGATTTTTCCTATATAAGTCCATGTAAACCCAAAGGACCCCGGGGCGGGGGCTTTTTTGGCCCCAGGGCTATAATTTGAACAATCTTGATAGAGGTCCACAAGACGAACTTTCATACCAAATATCAAACACCTTAGCCTTCTGGTTTCAGACAAGATTTTTTTTTAGATTTTCTCTATATAAGTCTATGTAAAATCAAAGGGCCCCGGGGCGGGCGCATGTTTGACCCCAGGGCTTTAATTTGAACAATCTTGGTAGAGGCTCACTAGATGAATCTTCATACCAAATATCAAAGACCTGGGCCTTGTGGTTTCAGAGAAGAAGATTTTTAAATAGTTTCCCTATATAGCCTATGAAAAACCAAAGGCCCCCGGGGCGGGGGGGGGGGGGCATTTTTGGCCCTATGACTTTAATTTGAACAATCTTGGTAGAGGTCCACTAGATGAAGCTTCATACCAAATATCAAAGACCTGGGCCTTGTGGTTTCAGAGAAGAAGATTTTTAAAGAGTTTCCCTATATTAGCCTATGTAAAACCAAAGGCCCCCAGGGCGTGGGCATTTTTGGCCCCAGGGCTATAATTTGAACTATATTGGTAGAGGTCTACTAGATGAAGCTTCACACCAAATATCAAAGACCTGGGCCGTGTGGTTTCAGAGAAGAAGATTTTTTAGGTTTCCAGTTAAATAATCTATTTTAGCTCCTATGGCCTAGATGTGCAACGGACCGGAAGCATTTGAACAACTTTGAAAGGGGACCACCTAAGGACCATTCCTGTGAAGTTGGGTCAAAATCAAATCTGTGGTTTAGGAGATGTCGTCTGAAGTAAACGTTTACGCACGAAACGAATGCACGCACGCACGGACGACGGCCTAAATTTGATCCAAAAAGCTCACCTCGTCACTACTTGACAGGTGAGCTACAAAACTGAGTTATTACATTTGGCGTTGTATTACATTAGAGGTTGTCACAATGCATTCCATTCCAAATTGTCGTCGTTCTCTTCCACCACGCCACACATATAGTACACAGCAGGATGGGACAGGAGGGTGAGATAAGAATTAATTTCAAATATCCGTATCTAGTATGCAAGAAAACACTTTCTTTCATGGCTCTAAATATGTCATTTTCTCTGATAACAATTTGTGATATTTTCTTTTCTTATTTAAATATAGATTGTGGTTATTTGTTAGAACCGCCTCAATTTAACCCCAACTTAAAAAGGAATGGGAACACCTAGCACATTTTCCCGCCATTTTTCAAAGGGGGCAACTTTCGGGACTTCCTGTTCGCTTTTCTGTAAGCCATTTCCCAATAAAAATGGGGTCTACTCTTAAAGGAAAGAATTTGCTCCTCATAACCCCTATTGAGTTGACCCCTATTGAAATGGGAGACAAAAATAATTTTGCAGGAGTTGCCTTCCCTGTAGGTGTTCCCATTCCCTTTAAGTGTGGTTTTCAACGGACTTGGTAACGTCCTGATATGAAGCTGACTTTTATGCCAGCATATATATGCGGTAATTTAAGGCTATCACTGGATCAAATATTGTTTCATTTCAAACGACCAATGTTAATCTGCGAGTCACCTGTTGCTGCAGGCAGACTGACCATATGTCAAGACTAACACCTCAAATCAAAATATCTGTTTATATAGATCTAAACAGATAGTCCGAAAATGGCCCGTTATAAGAATCAATGTATACGATAGTATAGTATGAGCCAGTGCACAAAAAATGGGGCATGGCCCCCGCCCATCAGGGCTTAGAGAAATAGATTGGGCTGCATTATGCTTCCACGCATAGCTGAAACCGACCGCACATGAATATTAGTAAACTGCTTAGATGGTCTAAGCCTTCACAGGCAGCCTGGTGCGAGGCGGACCGCCCATGCATATAAACCCTATTGGTTTCATTGGGCTGCAGGTTCCTAAATGGTGTTGACGGTAACGTTAAAAAACCTCAAATCAAACAAAACAAAATCGCATATATGGTATTACGACAATCGAAAAGTGGTCTTCAAGCATGTGCGCACGGCGAAGACACTAAACAGTTTGTGCACCGCACAGTCTGATCAGTCTTCGTTGCGCGCTATATGGATGTCAATTGGTACATAGCTTCTTGCTGCAGTGAGGGAAAGGTCAGTGTAGTCTTCAAACTGAGATGAGACCTCGCTTAGTACGTCCTTCGTCGAAAACACCCTTTCGCGCTCATGATTATATAGGACTAATCCCATTACGATAACGCACCTATATGACAGTAATTCATACTGTCCTGTCTCCAATATGTTTTTTTTTTTTTTTTTTTTGATGAAAATTTGTGATATTTTTCGTATTTATAATTTAAAAATAGGTTGTGGGTGCTCGTTAGATCCGCCTCATTGAGGCGGTTGTAACGAGTACTCACAATGAGGCGGTTGTAACGAGTACTCACAACCTATGTCTTGGAACAGAAATAAGAAAAATAATGTATACCACTGAAAACCCTAGTTTTCCCTGTCTAAAGTGAGGGTAACAATTCATTATACGGACTTGTTAACGTCATGTAACGTTATTGCATAATTTTGAGCAAAAAAGGTAAGCACCAGAAACGGATGTTCGCAGAAGGTTGGTGATTAGAAAGACTATTTCAGTACAAAACAAAAAACAAACAAAAAAAAAAAAAAAACGTTAGCTATTGCTATCTGTCATAAGGTCATCCATTAGGCTGCGTTCACACTAGAGACTTGGGCCGGACCAAGTTGATCCTGCAGATCAAAGGTGTAGATGATCCACATTACATTCGGGGCCTAACAATCCTAAGCAAGTATATAGGGATCAACCATGGTTTTTCATGCATTAACATTTGCCGGATCCCGAGGAAGCTGTTTGAACATGAGGCCGCTAGGCCGAATGTTCAAATATTTTCCGAGGGATCCGGCAAATGTTAATGCAATGAAATAACCATGGATGATCGTTGTTCAAGGCTTGCATAACTTATACGAATCCGACAGCAAATTTTGACGAAAAACGCCCAAAAGCTCCATATAAATTTCATATAAACTCTTCAAATGCGACAGGCAAACCAAAATGGCGGCCAGTTCAGAATGTTGTTTACAATGACGTTGTCATGCAGTGACGTCATCATAGAACCCTAAAACGCTACGTTCAGGGCGATAACGTTACGTCGCTCAACGTAACGCAAACAAAGCAAGGCCCGTCTTGTCATATCAAAAGCTCAAAATCCATGTTCAAACAGCACGCGAATTTCATGATTTGAACATGGTTTTTGCTGTTTGAGCACGGCTTTCGGTCCATTTGACAATGTCTTCAAACAGCCATGCGCATAGGTATTTATGCAAGAATATAGTTATCAACCATGGTTTTTCATGCATTAACATTCGCCGGGTCCCGAGGAAGCTGTTTGAACATGAGGCGGCTAGGCCGAATGTTCAAATATCTTACGAGCGATCCGACAAATGTTAATGCAATGAAATAACCATGGATGATCGTTGTTCTTGCATAACTTACGATTCCGACAGCAAATTTTGACGAAAACGCCCAAAAGCTCCATATAAATTCCATATAAACTCTTCAAATGTGACAGGCAAACCAAAATGGCGGCCAGTTCAGAATGTTGTTTACAATGACGTTGTCACGCAGTAACCCTCTGACGTCATCATAGAACCCTAAACGCTACGTTCAGGGCGATAACGCTACGTCGCTGAACGTAACGTAAACAACGCAAGGCCCGTCTTGTGATATCGAAAGCTCTAAATTCATGTTCAAACAGCACGCGAATTTCATGATTTGAACATGGTTTTTGCTGTTTGAGCACGGCTTTCGGTCCATTTGACAATGGCTTCAAACAGCCATGCGCATAGGTGTTCATGCAAGAATACTGCTTTACTCATAGTGTAAGCACTGTTTGATCCGGATTTATCTTGACGCTTGTAGTGTGAACAAAACATAAATGCTGCATTTTCAAATGATATTCTGGCATACATGGCCCCGGTTCTGATATCGGTATGTCGACGCACAGTTTTCGATCAAGGGTTACCGGCAACACATACTTTCAAGATATTTGTTTGTTTGATCAGGGGTTTAACTTCCCCGTTAACACTATTAAGGTAATTTTGGAGACGTTGCTTACAATTTTGTCGGACTTTTATTCGACATTGAGATGAAATGACATCTCAAGCCCTGCTACCCAATGGAATGGCAGCAGAATGCTTATATGCACTGGACGATCTGACTCACGCCGGGCAGGCTTAGTCCTTCTAAGCGGTTTACCAGTACTCGTGTGTGGTCAGATTCAGCTCTGCGGTGAAGCACCATGCAGCCCAATCTATTTCTCCAAGCCTCGTTTGGCGGGGGCGAACATTCATCACGTAAACAAGTCCGTGAAATAATGACCCCCCTAAACCCCACTTTATATAGAGAAAACTGGGGTTTACAGGGGGTAAACAACGTTTCCTTATTTCTGCTCCAAGACATAGGTTGTGGGTACTCGTTAGAACCGCCTCATTGAGGCGGTTCTAACGAGCACCCACAACCTATGTTTGCAGCACAAATAAGAAAAATATTACGAGATTTCATCAGAAAAGTAGCCATTTTGGAGATGTGAAAATTGCACGATGTCGCACGGGTGTGTTATCGTAATGAAGAAGCACAGCATCACCGGAACCTGTAATCCCCACAACTCCCTCGACCCCAAGATACAGTAAAGTTCCGTTTTTCAAGATAAAAATAGTAGAAGTTCCCTAAAGTATCTCCTTGAGTAAGGGAAAGAATTCCCGATAACACAACCATGCGCGGTAATGGAGTTTTTTATATCTCCAGAACCAGCATTTTTTAGAAAAAAAATTCTGATAATTTTCCTACTTCTGCTCCAAACACAGATTGTGAGTGCTCGTTACAACCGCCTCGTTAGGGTGGTTCTAACGAGCACATACAATCTTTGTTTTGCGCAAAAATAGGGGAAGATATGTATACTCAGAGTACCCCAGTTTTCTCTATATAAAGTTGGGTTTTAGGGGATTTAGGTAGTGGTGATAGGTTTTTGTTTGATTTGAAGTTTAACGCAGGAATAAAAAGTAGTCGCAGATTAGACTGACTGGGCGGAGCTATCATTTGTACCTGCCTTAGGAATATCCCATTAACAAAAAGGTAAACCAAGTCACCCGATTGTGTGAATTCAACTGTAACACAAACATAGCGTTAGCGTATAAGACCATTTCGTCCGCTTGTAGAAAGCGTGCGAAAGGCACTCCACCGAATCTTCTGGGGGACTCAACGAATTTGACATAGGCCATATTCGACTGGGAAGTTTCGTGAAATTTCCGTGAAATTCCACGCAGGAGTGTGGTGTCTTTCTTGTAATAGCCGATCACATGGTCCAATCAAATATTGGATATTTTTCAAATACATAAGCGATCGTGGAGCACGATTCTATTCGAAGGAAAAGTCGAACCTTTCGTGCACCACGGTCGCTTATGAGCTGTACACAAATAAAATATTTGATTGGACCATATGACCAGCTATTACATCTAGGCACCACACTCCTACGTGGAATTTCACGGAAATTTCACGAAACCTACCAGTCGAATACCGCCATATAGTGACAACACCTGAATAGCTCCGCCTAGTCAATCTATCTGCGACTACTATATAAAACACACGTGTGCTGCCTTGCGGTATAAGCCGGCTTTATAGCGACGCGGTAGAACCTGTTGGCCCGTCCCGCCGGCAGACTGGGTTCGATCCCCGGCCGGATAATGGTGATTAGCATTTTTTTTTCGTCTGTTACATTTGGCGCCCAACGTAAATGACCAAAGGAGACTCGCACCACACCCGTATAAAGGAAGGGTGAATTGCGAGATTCGAGGTCGAATCTTAAATAGAAGGGGAATGTGCAGTAATGATAGGTATAAAATACACATATACTGCCTTGTAGCTTTTATGGCGACGCGGTAGGGTGTTTTCCTGTCACTCCGGCGGACCTGGTTCGATCCCCGGACGGGTTATGTTTTTTTATGATAAATTCATTACGCGGAATTGTTTACATTATGGTTTGTTTGTATGTGTGTGTTGCGGTTTTACGTCCTTGTCAACACTTTTCAGGCAATGTAGCTTCACATTCATCGCTGAGTGCAATTACATGAATTGTATGCGAGCTATCCAATAACCATCATAACTATTGCCACAGCGTTCACATGTGTAGGCCTATCTAAGCATATGATGGTCGCACGAGTCTGTTTGTAGTTTTTGTCGTGCGCAGGCTTATATCACATAACACACCATACAGTAAAATTCCTACATTCAGACCACCTTTGGGACTGTACAAAAGTGGTCTTTAAGACCACTTTTGAATAGTCCCAAAGGTGGTCCCTTACTAGAGGACACTGGGTGTAGAAAAATCACAAAGAAATAATAACTTAAACCATCGAAAAAGGCTTTAAAAGCAGAATTATTCTTCATTTTAGACTGGTCTTGTGCAAGCGATACTTACGTGCCATTAACGACCATATCCAAACGCGGACGTACAGAAATCCATTCACGTGAAAATAACTAAATATAATATTTATAAATAGAATGAAAGTGACCACTCTCCCTTAGGGATAATATCACCAGTCCACTAAACGGTGCTCCAAAATATTTTATAGTAAAATCTTGGCCACAGGCATCAGGTGGTCACTAAATCTTACCGTTTATCGCCTATCAAACTTATATCTAGGCAATGGTTTGATTTGTTTGTTTGTTTGTACTGGAGTTTAACGGCCCAGTCAACACTATTCTAGGTCATTTATGAGCCGATCAGTCTTCCTATCCATACTTTTACTTATACGTACGCGGTTACCCAGTACGGTGCACATTCTTTCGCCAGAAACTGACAGCAGCCTTTCTTGAATCAGTGGAAGGGAGAGAACGACCGTAGAAAAGATTTCATGACCAATCTCAACGAAAGAATGTTGCCGACCCCGGCAGGTATCGAACCAGCGTCCTCCTGATCACCAGTCAGACGCGAATCCGATCGAGTTACCGAGGCCGGCGGCAATGGTTTGAAAAGCCATAAGTTTTTTTCTTTCTTTTTTATGTCCCATTTACTGGTTCGAAATAATTGTTGTATATTTCTTGACACAAAATAAAGTTTTTGAAGCATATGTGTTATTTTTCACATTATGAAATCGGTGATCTGAACACTGGAAACCCCACTTTACACTGAGAAAATTGTAAGTAAAAAAAAAAAACAACTCAAGTCTTTCACGAACATTTTAAGCTGAAAAACTGTGATATTTGCCTTAAGTCTGCTCAAAATATAGACTGTGGGTACTCGTTAGAACCGCTAATGAGTATCAACAATAAAAAATCTATAATTAGAGCAGAAATAAGAAAAATAAGCTTTACTCCTGTAAACCACATTTTTGATTAATAAAATGGAGTTCAAGGGGGTCAAAATTATAAAGGTGTGTTTCCGTGTTGAAATCGGTGTCCTGAACACTCTCGAGAACCCCTTTTACATTGTGAAAAATGTCTTTTACAGATGGGTGTGAAGTTAGCAGTAGTAGCAGCAGCAGTAGTGTTACTGTCAGCTGCAACAGCAGTATTACTGTTGCTGCTGACAGCAGCAGTAGCAGATGAAATAATTTTTAAAACGCGTCTGCTTTGAATGGATCCTTAGTGGAGTTAATATTGTTAACCCATTTAGTCGGCCCCCGCCCATAGGGACTTGAAGAAATATATGGGCTGTATGATGCTTCCACGCAGAGCTGAATCCGGCCCGCACACTGGTACTGGTAAACCGCTTAGAGGATCTAAGCCTGTCCGGGAACCGCGGCCCATGCTAATAAACCATATTGGTTTCATTGGGCGACAGGGCTTGAGATATCATTTCATCTTAATGTCGGGTAAAAGTCCCACAAATTGGAAGCAACGTCTCCAAAATGACCTTTACAGTGTTGACGGGGACGTTAAACCTCAAATCAAACAAAACCCATTTAGTACTGGAAACCCCAAAACGGGTAGTTGGAGGGGGTCGGACTTCACTTTTCACATACGCCCACCTTATGGTCTTGTAAACCCATCTGGCCGGACAACAGAGGTTATCCCGCGAAACCCACTAGCAGAGTCCGGTACCTAGAGGACAACTCTACCCAACAGACGGGCCCACACCCCAGCGCTAGGCCTCGCTCTACGTCCAGGTCCCGCTACTCTAACACCCATAACACTGCCTTATGGAAATGTCATCCCCGTCTGGCCGCCTAACGGAGGTTATGCTCGGATGCTCACTCCGCGGAGGATAACTCACAACTCACACTTGGCCACGCCCCAGCGCTAGGCTTCTGGACTTGGCCGCGGGGGGGGGGGGGAACTGACAACTGCCCTTCTTGAAACAGCGGAAAGGAGGGAACGGCCATGGAAAAGATTTCATGATCAATCTCCAGTAAAGACTGTCGCCGACACCGGCAGGTATCCTGATAACCAGTCAGACGCGCATCCGACTGAACTACTGAGGTGGTGAAAATAAGGTTTCTGGTCAACTCGTACCTAAGTCAACTCGTACCTTAGTCAACTCGTACCCGAATTTGGTCAACTCGTACCTTAGTCAACTCGCACCTAAGTCAACTCGTACCTTAGTAAAAATAAAATTTGTTTTGGGGTAAGTTTGGCTTAAGAACACATATATACAGGCCACTTCATGGTCTATGCAGACTCCTGATCCTTTTCCCGACGATGAAGACGATACATAGTGTGTGCATGACGCCATTACGCACGTGCGCCAAAATGGCGCCTTTCATGTGTATGACCCCCATATCCCTTTAGCCAGACATAATTTATGGGTGCTCGTTAGAACTATCCCTGTGGGGCAGCTCTAACGAGTGCCAACAATCTATGCTCCAGAGGGATGTGATTGGTACATAACACCATGCTCAACATAAGACGAACTTCATATGTAAATGAAAATAACGAGAAAAATATAATTGTAGAACTTACATTTCATGCTCAGTTGCAAATAAAATGTAGTTATACAATTATAATTTGTTCTCATATATGCTCAAAACATAAATGTTGGCTTACATAAATGTGGCATATTCCTTATTACTGTTACTTTACGATAACACACCCGTGCAATATAGTGCTTTTTGTTTTTTTCATCTCCAAAATGGCAATTTTTCTTACGAAAATCCGTGTTTTTTTTTGTGTGGTTTTTTTTATTTATACTTCAAACATAGGCTGTGGTCTTTAGTTGGAGCATAAATAAAGAAAGATACTGTATACCCCCGTAAACCCGAGTTTATCTACATAAAGTGAGGTTTAGGGGTGTGCCCATTGCACGGACAAAACCGGTTACATGTCGGCGAGTATAAACACAGCGGGATGTACAGGTAGCACAATCAAAATAAATTCAGTTATTTATATAATTTTATTGCTTAAATTATAAACAGTTGTTATACCGTTTAACTAACAAACTCTTAAATAAAAACAATCATCACGAATGCAAGCCTATATGAATTTGTCCCTCTTAAAATCCACTTTTATATATAAATAGTAAAACTGGGATTTAGTTTTAAGTTTTGTCAGAACAAAAACAGCCGCTCGCCGGCAAAATTAAAGCAATTAAAAACAGTCTTTAATGAAGGACGATTAGATTAAACTAGTACCGATAATCGTTTTTTTACACCCACATTAATCGGTACACGATTAACTAAAGTGTTTATTAAAATAACCCAAATGGAATCTTCCATCTTATATATTTCGAAATTTAGGGGTGTCATGTTGTGGTTTCTTCAAAATTTATTCGGGAAGTGGCTAAACTTTTTCTAACAGCGTCCGCCCTGATCAGACGACGCCGCGTTCTGCGGCGTCTGATCTGGGCATTCAGTGTTTGACTACCCAAATGGAATTTGCCATCTTATATATTTCGAAATTTAGGGGTGTCAGGTTGTGTTTTCTTCAAAATTTATTCGGGAAGTGGCTAAACTTTTTCAAACAGCGTAGGCCCTGATCATACAACGCCGCGTTCTGGAGCGTCTGATCTGGGCATCCCTTTGTGGGTTTCTGATACTGAATTGGTTAAAAGTGAATAATAATAAAATACTACTAATAATAATGATAATAATAATAATAACAATAATAAAAATAATAATAACTAGAGCAGGTTGATGGCGCGCCATCGCATATCCCCGCGTTCTACGGCGTCGGATCTGGGCCTGCAGTGTTTGACAAGGTACCGCTTTGTGGGTTTCAGGGACGGAATGGGTTTAAAGTGAATAATACTAATAAAATAATAATAATAATAATAATAATAATAAAAATAATAATAACTAGAGCAGGTTGATGGCGCGCGATCGCAAATCCCCGCGCTGTGAAAACCATGTTACAATAAAAGGACCCAAAGTACTTCTTTCTGGCCTCCGGTGAACTCAAGACATGTCTCGGGGCAAGTTATAACCCATTTCAACTATTGTTCGGCAAACAAATAGAGTACCCCACCTACCCCTGGGTACGAGTTGACCAAAATAGGTACGAGTTGACTAGGGGGTACGAGTTGACCAAAGAACGGGTACGGGTTGACCAAAAACAGGTACGAGTTGACTCAGGTACGAGTTGACTTAGGTACGAGTTGACCAGTTACCGAAAATAAAACAAAGGAAACAAAATATAAAGAATGTAAAATAAAAAATAACTTCAAAAATAAAAAGATAAAATAAAAATGAAAAATTAAATAGAAATATAAAAAATGTGCCGCTGAGACTCGAACCCTCGTCTAAAAGATTTTTAGTGTGACACGCAGTACATCACATTAACCACTCGGCCATGACTTCTAGGTAAAGGAAATATCAAAACATTGATTTACATTTTTAAAATCCTGAGAAAAAAGGTATCCGAAACCGAAATCCGAAAAATGGAATAGACTCGTTGATAAACTATACTGTATCAGAGTAATTATATGAAAATAAGAGACCTTTCATTTACCGCCATAGGCGACCCTATCATTTTCGGTTCTTTTTTTAACCTACGGACGGCGGCCATTTTATTCTATTTCTTTCTTTCTTTCTTTATTTATTTATTTATTTATTTATTTATTTATTAGATTTACAAATGTTCTACTGTATCAGAGTAATTATATGAAAATCAAAGTAAAGCACGATACAGGCAATGAAATAGACAAATGAATTAGCGCTTTTTTTGTGCGCTAATTCATCTGTCTATTTCATTGCCTGTATCGTGCTTTACTTTGATTTTCATATAATTACTCTGATACAGTAGAACATTTGTAAATCTAATAAATAAATAAATAGGTTTTCCGTAGGTTAAAAAAAAAGAACCGAAAATGATAGGGTCGCCTATGGCGGTAAATGAAAGGTCTCTTAAAAGCGCTAATGACGTTAAAGATTTATAATGTTAAAATTGGCGTACAAGGTCGGAAGGCCGCGGTGGTGTAATGGTTAGCACGTCTGCCCGGAATGCAGGAGATCCGTGGTTCGAGTCCCAGTTGCGGTGCGACCGACTTTGTGCGCTAATTCATTTGTCTATATATATAATATATATTTGCAAAAGAAATATATATATATATATATATATATATATATATATATGCAAAAGAATATATATATCAGAACTATATATTTGACATACTGTATAGTTGGCACATGCGTATTCATCAAAAAATACCATTTTAGATCTATTTCTTACTTTTTATAGAGGATTGAGTTTTTATCCCACATTTGTTATCTCATCGACCACCCTCAGCACCCTGCTGTGCATTTCTAGCAACTAGAGAAGCTATGTTGTCAAACAACGTTAAACTGCAATTAGAAATTTGCATTAACTGCACTGAAAGTTCTGAAAGCTCAATATTTAGAGATTATCACATGGGATTTTGGTTATCGCCCGATGTATCAACCCGAGACCCCATTATCTGCCCGAAGGCTTTAGCCTGAGGGCAGATAATGGTCGAGGGTTGATGCAGAGGGCAATAACCAAAACCCCGTGTTATAATTTGTTTATCACATATTCAGATCCTATTCTTACTGTGTTTGACGTTCATAAATTGAAAAAAAAAATGTGATAAAAAACGTGATTCAAGCAAAAAAGCGCGTAACGTCACACCTAACTATTCGCGTTACGTCATGTAATTGACAAAGTCACAGTAACGTCATGAATGGGCTGATAACCGCTGTCCGTTCAAAATACACTGTTTCCGGTTATCAGACCGGACGGGCTGATAACCGGAAATGGAAACAAGCATTATCACACATGCAAAAAATGGGTTATCGTGTTAAATATAGTACTGAATATGTGATAAACAAATTATAACATGGAGTTTCGGTTATCAGCCTCTGTATCAACCCTCGACCATTATCTGCCCGAGCAGATAATGGGGTCTCGGGTTGATACATCGGGCGATAACCAAAATCCCATGTGATAATCTCTAATTATCCGTGTCTCTGCATTTTCTAGTTTATCTCGAATTTCGCATTTGAATATTTTCAAAGAACACTATTTTTAAGCGTGTAGGTCTACTCCGTAATTAGTTCTTGGTAACACAATTATGTATACATATGCGTGAAAACGAAAACCTCTCATGCGATGCCAAGGCAAAGTGTGTTGTAAAATGTTATGCTTTAAGAACAATGCATCATGAAAATGCGGTAGAACATAGAAGTCGAGATAAATGACTAAAATGAAAACTGTGTTGAATCTTATGACAGTTTAGAAGAGGGAGCTTACCACTAAATATTTTCCATAGACGACAATAGTAACATTTTTCCATCTCCAACAAAAACTGTACATGCAAAATATTTCAAACCTTGGTGGTTTGTAGAGCAACTCTAGCTGAATAAATCCCAAAGAAAAAATCCACATGTAGCCCGTCTCCTTTTTGAGCTATTGTCCGCCATATTGTTGATGTGTAGCGCCGCAGTGAATAACAGGGCAATTTTTTCTCAAAGGGGTGACCATGAAAATGTGGCAGCAATATTTTTGGGCTTGCATATATAATTGCAAAGCATCTATTATTTTGTTTTGCTATAAGTACCCTTTTCTTAAAATGAAATAAACCCAGCCTATATAACCAATGAAATGCACAGCTGGTATTTGATCCTCTATAAAATCTTCTGTCCGCAAGTGCTGGTTCCCCGGCTCAGCAATATTTAGTGTTAAGCTACCAAGAACAGTTAATGAAATTTTTTTCAGTTGTGTTGTTGTTGCTCTTTTCAAGCACGGCTTGCTAATCATTTTGATAATTCACCACGTGTGCCATAGCGCATTTTTTTCACATCTCAAAATAGTCATTTTTCTGATGAAAATGTATTATACTTTTCTTATTTGTACTCCAAATATAGGTTGAGGGTACTCGTTAGAACCGCCTCATTGAGGCGGTTCTAACGAGTACCCACAAACTATGTTTTTGAACAGAAATAAGAAAAATAATGTATACCCATATGAACCCCGGTTTTCTCCATATAAAATTGGGGATAGAGGGGAATTCATTTTCATGGACTTGTTCATTTCATGGACTTGCTCTGTCTCTGGTCGGGCTCATCGGAGTCTAACTGTTGGTTTTCTTTTGCTCCAGCATTTCAGTGGTTTCTTGCTGTCGAGTCCTCACCGTTGTCTCACCTCTGTGGTTCTTTGATTTTTGTGTTCACGGAGATGTTGCACTGATGAGTTAGGAGGCCTTCATGCGGACTGAACAAATTATTTGTCTAAATCGCGACGGAAGTTAGGGCGAGGATTGTGGCCACGTAAAATCGATTTAAGCCCCCCAGTGGAAATCTTCCACTGACCGTTTCAAGGCGGCTCTTCTGTGGCGATTTATTTATGTTGTTGTTTGTTACTTACTGTGTGTATCACTTGTGTCTTTTGGTTTTGGATGGCCATATGACCATTTTGTGGGAAAGTAACTGTCCTTATGGCCTTCCTTTGTTTAGGTTTCCATTATGGTCTGGTCGCTTAATGTTTGTATTTCTTTCCCTTTGGTGTCTTTTATGGGTGGAGTAAGTTAATTGTATCAATTCCTGATCTTTGTTTTACTTCTACTTTGTTAACCTGTTGCAGCACGGCTTACGTATAGTATCAGAACGGCTTCAAAATAGCGCATAGCAGAGTCGGATCAGAAGAGAGAGATAACAGGGTGAAACAAAAATTCCCATACCCTGTTCAAATGTCGGATATTCTTATATGTCATACAAGAAAACATTACCTTACACTGGCGTGTTATCCTAACGACAAATCCATAGGTACTTCGTCAAGAAAAATATGACCCATAACGAAAACATACCTATACAAATACATTGTAAATTTTACCGTCGAAAAAACTTAAATTTTTAGATGAAAAATTGTGATATTTTTCTTATTTCTGCTAAAAATATAGATTGTGTGTACTCGTTAGAACCGCCTCATCGAGGCGGTTCTAACGAGTACCCACAATCTATATTTTAGAGCAGAAATAGGAAAAATAATGTTTACCCCCGAAACCCAAGTTTTTCTATATAAAAGTGGGGTTCGAGGGGGTCAAAATAATAGAGGCGTGTTTTCGTGATGAACGACGATGCCATCGATTTTTTGATACACGCCAGTTTGGCTCATATACTTGAAAACATAAAAAATTCTCATTTCTGACGGGCTCTGTTACATAAAATATTCGAACTGACGGTGAAAATTAAAAAGAAAAAAAAAAAAAAAAAAACATCACTGAAGCCGAATGATACCCGTCCTCTGTAGATTGACGATATGCTTTTCTTTTTTCAGGATTTATAAAGCCATATTTACATTTCCAGTGTAAAGTCTAATGTAAACCTATAGAAAACAATTGCGTTCATACTTCCATGAACGCATCGAATCAAATGATTTTCAGTGACGTTAAGTGACGTCATTCTAAACCATTGTTCTCTACGGGCGTTGATGACGTCAACGCTGCTCCGATCATTGTAGAAACACAGCGTGTAAATGTTTTTCAGCTTTAAACATTTGCCCTACAAGCATTTTTTTCGCCCAGTGATGAGGGGCAAATAATGTAAATATAAAAAATAAACTTAATTTTTCTGCTTTTCATGAAAGTATGAACGACAGTGGGTCTCTAGCAAAGTTTACATGAACCCCTTCGGGGTTCATTTACTTTGCACGCGACCCACTGCGTTCATACTTCCATGAACTGCAGAAAAATAAAATTCATTTCTTAAGTGATCCCATCTGTGAAAAAAGCCATCTGTATCCCCTGGTATCCAAACTAGATACGTTTGCAAAAGAAAAATATAGGCGACAGCTTTGCATGTTAATTTTTCCCAATATATGATTCTGATTTCCTTTTGAAATACCTATCGCAGAAGAAGAAGGTTTGAAAATTGCCCTGGTTATTACACCAAATACTTTCTTGCATTAGCGACATCACTGTGCCTTTGAAAATAAATGCAATTCTGTAATTTTCACTTTTACAAAATAAAAAAGAAACGGCTTTCTAGACTTTTTAAAAGTTCCTAAAACAGCTGCAGATCAATAGTTCACATCAAAAACTAGCGACTCAGACAAAACTTTCTTTCAATAAGCCTACCTGATTTGAAAACCAGAATGTTTTTGACATGTTTTTGCTTCACCGGCACCCCCATTTGGTTTTCCTGGTAAATCTGAAATGCTCAGATTTCATCAAATATGCCTTCCACAGTTTGTATTTTACCCGTAATCGATGTATATACCTTGAAAATTCAGCCGTGTAGCCTTCTTCCTGCATATAGCATAATGACATCGTCCAACCTAGCATTCTGTCATCACTGATAAATATTATAGCTTTCAAATATTGAAGATATTTGCTTCTTGTTATGCCATGCCGTATTCATACACATAGGAAATAATTTTGCAAAATTAACAGTAGTACACGATTGTTTTTAGTTTAGAAAGTAATTTTCATGTTTAACACTGTCTTGTAACTAAATTCACGCACTTCCCCACATAATTTGTCCGTTAATTTATGAATATTATGCATTCATTTTCGGACTAGCTTTTTATGCGTAACATTGTCCGGTTTGTGTTGTTCGGCCCAGCAATGGTAAACAGAAAAAGAAAAAAAATAGCTTTTTGATACTTTTTTTTTTATCAAAACTACTAGAAGTAAGAGCATTGATGTTTTATGAGTTTTGACCAGCCTACACATTTGTAAGAAGGTGACATGTTTGTTCAGCAGCTCACCTATCCAATCAAAGTACTGAAACTACTGAGGAAAGTTGATTTATGAGGAATAATTATTATGATAACAATGTCAGTCGTAGATCAAGCAGTTATCTAGATATTTTGTTGACAAGGTCCCAGAGGATTAAAAATTCGACGAAGGAAAAAAATTAATTCATCGATTGTTTTGAGTTTAGCGGCAGGTAAACCTTTGTGGATCATTTTTGTCTTCTCCAAGAGAAAGGGAGAAAAGAGATAGAAGAGACAGTCGAGGAGATGAAAGTGGGGGACAGATGAGAACGAGGAAAATGAACGGAAGTGTAGTAACAGAAGAAATAACACCCCCGTCTACCGTTACATGCTGCAAGGACAGCAGGCCTTGCCCAACTGTAAGTCAATATCAGCTGGACTTCCCAGTGACACAAGATACACATCACCTTTGCCTTACCCAACCATCCCCACGAAAAAATGGAAGATAAACGTGTCTGCTCATTTCTTCATGGTAAAACCATAAATTTCTAAATTAGCTCAGTACATTCTGTGCTTGTCCCATCTGCTAATAATCTTACAGAAAAGTTCTCCTAGCGGGCACATGACGTCTTAGCAACGTCACATTAAGGTCGCGTTGATACGATGATGCACATACGTTGTGCAGCCGATTGGAGCTATGTTCATTCGAACGTCGGGATATAAAAAGGAGAATAACTTGATGATAAAAAAAGATCATAATTATTTAAACCATTTGAGTAAGACATTATAGCCCTGGTCAGACGTCGCGTTTTGCGAACTTCGACTACCTAAGGCGAATTAAAATACGTTTATTCCAACCTGTACGGGGTCCTAAAACGTTAACCCATAAATGCCAATTGTTTCAATACTGGGACATTCGGAAACAGTTAAAACAGATTAGAGGCCACAGAATGTAGCGTCTGATCGGTGTCTTCACTATTTGCTAAAAGTACGTAACTTGATTTAAAACTCACAGCTTACAACACATGTTTTGTAATTAGAGCTCTCGAAAGCAGGTGAATAACTGTGTTCGATGTCGGTCAGTACAGGGTTGTTTAGTTGGTAGAAGCGAACTAACCCTTTTAACCCTGTATACCGGTGCAGACGCCGAGGTAGAAATACACTGTTTCTGTGCAAAACCTTGCAGATCCTGATAAGACGGCACGTAGCTAGCACGCCTCGCCAGGATCTAAATGTACACTGTTTACCATCATGTCAGTGAACTAATCAGAAATTCCTTTCTATAAGAATATATTTAAAGCGAGAGTCCTGTTCAGAAACTCAAGGATGAAAGAATAAAATCTCAAACCAGTTGGAAAGCGCGTAGGAAAATAGTCCTAGAGTATTGTTTTCTTTTCAGAATTCGTCTTTCTGTGCCACTTTATATTCACTCCATATACAGTCTCGAAAAAATGAAATATTTTGAAAGACGTTCCATGCCTGCAAAATTAATTTTCAAGAGTTCCTTTGGACTATTTTATGCAGCGAACGACAGCGGAAGTGGAATAACGCGTTCCAGTACCGGAAGTAGAAATGTGTTGGCATAGAAACTTGGTTCAAAAGTTATGATTAAGTAGGTCACAGGTCAAAATCTTTTGCTTTTGCATGAGTGGGAAGCCCTTTTCACAAGGAATCTACGTGCCAAATATAAAGGCTCTATCTTAAATGGTTAAAAAGTTATGACAAAGTAGGCCAAGGTCACAGGTCAAAATTTTTGTATGGGTGGGAAGTCCTTGTCACAAAGAACATAAATGCCAAATATGAAGGCCCTATTTCAAATGGTTCAAAGTTATGATAGAGGTCATATGTCAAGGTCAAGATCACAGGGATTTTTTGTATGAATATGAAGCCCTTGTCACAAGGAATCTACATGCCAAATATGAAGGCTCTATTTCAAATGCTTCAAAAAATTATGACTAAGTAGGTCAAAGGTTAAGGTCACAGGTCAAACTTTTGTGTGGGTGGGCAGTCCTTGTTACAAAGAACAGACTCGCCAAATACGAAGGCTCTATCTCATATGGTTCAAAAGTTATGATAAAGTAGGTTACATGTCAAGGTCAAGGTCACAGGTTATTTTTGTATTTGTGGGAAGTCCTTGTCATAAGGAACCTACATGCCAAATATGAGGTCTATCTCAAATGGTTCAAAAGTTATGACAATGACCTTCTGATCTACATTTTGCTTCAAAATAACCCACACGCGAACTTGACCCAGATATTGTCAAGATGATCATTCTGAGCAAGATTTATGATAATTGGACCAAAATTGTAGCCTCTAGAGTGTTCACAAGGTTTTTCTATGATTTGACCTACTGACATACTTATAGACCCAACATGACACGTATTCGAACTTGAGCGAGATATTGTCAAGATGATTGTTCTGAGCATGTTTGATGATGATTGGATCAAAAGTGTGGCCTCTAGAGTGTTCACAGGGTTTTTCTATGATTTGACTTACTGACCTACTTTTTGATCTGACATGACCTATATTCGAACATGATCGAGATATTGTCAAGTTGATCATTCTGGGTAAGTTTTATGATGACTGGACCAAAACTGTGGCCTCTTGTATGCTCACAACATTTTTCTATGATTTGACCTACTGACCTACATTTTGGCTCGACATGACCCATATTCGAATTGTCCGAGATATTGTCAAGATGATCATTCTGAGCAAGATTGATGATAATCGGACCAAAACTGTGGCCTCTAAGTGTGTTCACAAGGGTTTCCTATGCTTTGACCTACTGACCATTTTTTTGATCCGACATGACCCATATTGAACTCGATCGAGATGTTGTCAAGATGACCATTCTGAGCAAGTTTGATGATGATCGGACCAAAACTGTGGCCTCTAGTATGTTCACAGTGTTTTGCGCTGATTTAACCTGCTGACCTACTTTTTGACCCAACATGACCCATATTCAAACTTGACCGAGATGTTGTCAAGATGTTGATTCTGAGCAAGTTTGCTGATGATTGGACTAAAACTGTGGCCTCTTAGAGTGCTCACAAGGGTTTTCTATGATTTGACCTACTGACCTATTTTTGATCCGACCGGACCCATATTCGAACCTTACCGAGAAATTGTCATGATGAGCATTCTGAGCAAGTTTAATGATGATCGGACCAAAACTCTAAGGTTTTTCTATGATTTGACTAACTAACTTACTTTTTGACACGACTGGACCCATATCGAACTTGACCGATATATTGTCAGCATGATTATTCTGAACAAGTTTGATGATGATTGGACCAAAACTGTGGCCTCTAGAGTGTTCACAAGTTTTTTTCCTATGATTTGACCTACTGACGTACTTTTTGATCCGACATGACCCATATTCAAAATTGCCAGAGATATTGTCATGATGATCATTCTAAGCAACTTTGATGATGATCCGACCACAACTGTGGCCTCTAGTGTGTTCACAAGGTTTTTCTATGATTTGATCGTCTGACCTACTTTTTCACCCTAAATGACAATAGTCGAACTTGACCGAGATATTCTCAAGATGATCATTCAGAGCAAGAGTGATGATGATCAGACCAAAACTGTGGCCTCTAGTGTGCTTACAATGTTTTTCTATGATCTAACCTCCAGGTACTGACCTACTTTTTCACCCAACCAATATTCAAACTTGACCGAGATATTGACAAGATGATAATTCTGAGCAAGTTTGATGATGATCGGACCAAAACTGTGGCATCTAGTGTGTTCACTGTATTTTTCAATGATTTGACCTACTGACCATATTTTTTTGATCCGACAAGACCTATATTCAAACCTGACCGAGATATTGTCAAGATGATCATTCTGAGCTAGATTGATGATGATCGGACCAAAACTGTGGCCTCTAGTATGTTCAAAATGTAGTTCTATGGTTTAACCTACTAATCTACCTTTTTGATCCGACACGACCCATATTCAAACTTGACAGAGATATTGTCAAGATTCTGAGCAAATTTGATGATGATCCGACGAAAACTATGGCCTCTAGACTGCTCAAAAGGTTTTTTATGATTTGACCCACTGACCTACTTTTTGACCAGACATGACGTCCGAGATATTGTCAAGATGATCATTCTGAGCGTGCTTGATGATAATTTGACCAAAACTTCGGCCTCTAGTGTGTTCACACGGTTTTTCTATGATTTGACCTACTGATCTATTTTTTGACCCGACATGACCCATATTCTAACTTAACGGATATATTGTCATGATGATTATTCCGACCAACTTTGATGATGATACGACCAAAACTGTGGCCTCTAGTGTCTTCATAAGGTTTTTCTATGATTTGACCTACTGACCTACTTTTGGAACCGACATGACCCATATTCGAACTTGACCGAGATATTGTCAAGATGGTGATTCTTAGCAAGTTTGATGATTCGACCAAATGTGTGGCCTCTAGAATGCTCACAAGGTTTTTTCTATGATTTGATCTACTGGCCTACTTTTTGACTAGACATGACCCATAGAGACTCCAGGTTCAACTCCTATGCAGGTTAAAGACACCTACCGTAATAACATGATTAATGGGTAGCTTTTCATCCTGCAAACCCGGTGTTTACGTTATGTACACCTGCAAGTAATGGTCAAAGGTAACAGATCGCAGTACAGACAGACAGACAGACAGACAGACAGACAGATAGATAGATAGATAGATAGATAGATAGATAGATAGATAGATAGATAGATAGATAGATAGATAGATAGATAGATAGATAGATAGATAGAAAGATAGATAGATAGATAGATAGATAGATAGATAGATAGATAGATAGATAGATAGATAGATAGATAGATTTTGTTTGGT
The DNA here is from genome assembly GCA_963580285.1 of Lucinisca nassula. Taxonomy (NCBI): domain Eukaryota; kingdom Metazoa; phylum Mollusca; class Bivalvia; order Lucinida; family Lucinidae; genus Lucinisca; species Lucinisca nassula. The sequence goes on from OY757010.1 coordinate 177,143,602, forward strand.
TGTTTGTTTGAATTGGGATTTAATCTCCCCGTCAACACTATTTAGCTCATTTTGGAGACATTGCTACCAATTTTGTAGGACTTTTACCCGACACTGAGGCGACCCAATATGACCCATATTTGAACTTGAGAGATATTGTCAAGATGATTATTCTGATTGGATCAAGTGTGGCATCTAGAGTATTCACAAGGTTTTTCTATGTTTTGACCTACTGACCTACTTTGTGACCTGACATGACCCATATTCAAACGTGACAAAGATATTATCAAGATGATCATTCTGGGCATGATTGATGATGATTGGACCAAAACTGTGTCCTCTAGTGTATTCACAAGTTTTTTCTATGATTTGACCTACTGACCTACTTTGTGACCCGACAAGACCCATATTCAAATGTGACCAAGATATTATCCAGATGATCATTCTGAGCAAGTTTGATGATGATTGGACCAAACCTGTGGCCTCTAGTGTGTTCAGAAGGTTTTTCTATGATTTGACCTACTGACCTTTTTTGACCATACAGCACCCATATTTGAACTTGACTGAGACAGTCTAGACGATCATTCTAGACAAGTTTAATGATGATCAGACCCAAACTGTGGCCTCTAGTGTGTTCATAAGGTTTTTCTGTGATTTGACCTACTGACGTACTTTGTGACCCGACATGACCTATATTCGAACTTGACCGAGATATTGTCAAGATGATCATTCTATGTAAGTTTCAGGATGATTGGACCAAAACTGTGGCCTCTATGTGTCAAGAGTTTTCTTGATTTGACATACTGACCTACTTTTTGACCGGACATGACCCATATTCGAATTGTCCGAGATATTGTCAAGATGATCATTCGGAGCAAGATTGATGATGATAGGACCAAAACTGTGGCCTCTATTGTGATCACAATGTTTTTGTATGATTTGACCTACTGACATACTTTTGATCCGACATGACCCATATTAAACTCGATCGAGATATTGTCAAGATGACCATTCTGAGCAAGTTTGATGATGATCGCACCAAAACAGTGGTCTCTAGTATGTTCACAATGTTTTTTCTATGATTTAACCTACTGCTCTACTTTTTGACCCGACACGACCCATATTCGAACTTGACAGAGATATTGTCAAGATTCTGAGCAAGTTTGATGCTGATCCGACCCAAACTATGGCCTCTAGACTGCTTAAAAGGTTTTTTTTTAAAGATTTGACCTAGTAACCTACTTTTTGACCAGACATGACGTCCAAGATATTGTCAAGATGATCATTATGAGCGAGCTCGATGATGATTGGACCAAAACTGTGGCCTCTAGGGTGTTCACAAGGTTTTTCTATGGTTTGACCTACTGACCTATTGTTTTGACCCGACATGACCCATATTCGAACTAAACCGAGATATTGTCATGATGATTATTCGGAGCAAGTTTGATGACGATCCGACCAAAACTGCGGCCTCTAGTGTCTTCATAAGGTTTTTCTATGATTTGACCTACTTACCTATTTTTTTTAACCGACATGCCCCATATTCGACCCTGACTGAGATATTGTCATGATGATCATTCTGAGCAAGTTTGATGATGATTGGACTAAAACTCTGGCCTCTTAGAGTTCTCACAAGGTTTTTCTATGACCTACTTTTTGACCCAACACGACCCATATTCGAACTTGACTGAGACATTGTCTTGATGATCATTCAGAGCAAGTTTGATGATGATTAAACCAAAGCTGTGGCGTTCAGAGCGCTCACAAGAATGACAACCATTTTCCCATTGTAAGTCTATGGAGCTTGTGGTTGTCATAGAAACCAAAGTTTTTATTTGATTTTGATTAAAAGCTTATGTCATTAATCCCCCACCAGAGGCATGCTACAGATGAAACATGAATGAGATTAGCTCGCAGAATGCAAAGATATAACTTGTCAAAGGTGCTGACGGATGCATAATGGACAACGGATGGATGGTCAATGGATCAAAGACTTTACTATAACCTCCCCTGTAGCCTTCGGCCCAGGTGAGCTAAAAACACCTGACTATACCTTTGGTAGAACTTGGTGTTAGACATGTGACCTGAGCAATTTGTTTTGTATGTTTGTTTCTTTGGAGATTTTGTTTCTTTGATTTGAGGTTTGTCCCCATCAACACTGTAAAGGTCATTTTGGAGACGTTGCTTCCAATTTCGTTGACTTTTACCCGACACGCAGATGAAATGACATCTCAAGCCCTGCCGCCCAATGAAACCAATAGGGCTTATAAGCATGGACGGGCCGACTCTCGCTGCTTTGCTTGGGCAGGCTTAGATCCTCTAAGTGGTTTATCAGTATTCGTGTGCGGTTGGTTTCAGCTATGCGTGGAAGAACCACACAGTGAAACCAATAGGGTTTATAAGCATGGACAGGCCGACTCGCGCTGCTTTGCCTGGGCAGGCTTAGATCCTCTAAGTGATTTATCAGTATTTGTGTGCGGTTGGTTTCAGTTATGCATGGAAGAACCACACAAAAGTACAGTGAACCTTTTTTGCCAGAAAATGACAACTGCACTTCTTGAATCAGTGGAATGGAGAGAATGACTGTAGAAAAGATTTCAGACCAGTCTTCACAAAAGAATGCTACGAACCATGTTCAAGCCTGTCTGTCTGAATACATAAAGTAAATATGGTAGTTTCTGATGACATTGCTCACCATGTGCTATCTCAGCTGGCTCTACACTGCTCACAGAGTTATCTGTCTACAGCTGGGGCTAGTTGTTCAAAGCATCGTTAACTTAAAGAGCTCATTACAGGTCAAATTGTTAACTGTTCTAGCAAGTTTTCTGCAAAAATATTAGTATACACATTGTATTTTCCATATTAAATGATCAAGTTTTAATGATACGTTAACTAACAATATCGTTAGTTTTGAACAGCTGGCCCCTGGTCTACAGTGTTGTCAGGGCTAAGGTACATAAAAACAAGTCACACAAATACTAGGCAGTGTTAACTTTTATTACTTTTCCAGTCAGTAAAAGTTCATGGAAATCGATCACACAGTCAGCCTCTACACTTAAGCAATCGGAACAAAAGCACTATGGATTAAAGAGCCAACCACAAATGAAGCAGAAGATAATTTCATTTGTTGGGAGGTAAGAAGGCTGGAATATTTCATGTTGATCATCTGCAGGGCAAGGAAGGCTAAACATGTCCTGTTAACCCTTATCCTGCTGAATAAATTAATGTAGACACACCAATTTATGACAATCAACCAATCACATTACTTTATATAGTATACTTATTCAATTCCCAAACCATGTGGCAAACAGTGTAGATCCTCATCAGATGGCTTCTGCAGAAGCCATCTGATCTGGAACTACACTGTTTGCAAAGGTAGGGGCTGTCGTGTTCAGCATGATAAGTCTTAATCGTCTGCCAAACAAGTGAGGCTTGACATATTATATGCATTGTCTGCTTGTCAGAATGTGTAGTAGTTTAATGACACATCAACCCATGTGGGCCATTTTGCGTCATCTAGAGAAAAGGAGAAAAGAGATAGAAGAGACAGTAGAGGAGATGAAAAAGAAAGACAGGGGAGAAAAAGGAAAATGTAAGAAAGCAAAGAAGAGAAGAAATAACATCCCCCCCCCACCCCCCACCCCTCTACCATTACCTGCTGCAAGGACAGCAGGCCTTACCCAAATGTAAGCCAATAGCAGTTGGATCCCAAGTGACGTAAGGCCACATGACCTTTGCCTCATCCAACCACCCGCCTGCTTGACAGACACTTCACATGAAATGTCAAGCTATTTCCATCGAAAGATAAAAAGAAAATATTTGAAAATAACATCTGCTGCATCATGACTGGTACTTTAAAGGTTAAAACATCTGGCTGAAGCAAACATATACACTTAATAATGGACGTAACAAATAAAATCGGACCTATTAATTTTAAAGATGAAACATTACTCATCACTTTCATGTAGCGAACACCCTCAAAACCCCACTTTATATAGGCAAATGTGGGGTTTTAACCCTTTGTATACTAGTGGAGTATACTAGTGGACTCTTTGGTTGCTATATGTTTGACAAGTCCATTTATCATATAAGGGACGTCAGGCCTAATTTTTTCTCGTTTTTATTCTATTTTTGATGGAAAATTCTGTTAGAAAATAGTGCAGGCCCTGATCAGACGCGGCATTCTGCGGCGTCTGATCTGGGCTTGCACTGTTTGCAAAGGTACCCCTTTAGGAGTTTTCCACACACAATGGGTTAAATGGTTAACATTATTTTCATTATTCTTGCTCAAAACAATGGGTACTGTAAAACCGTAAGAATTTGGGCTTGCTGAAATTCTCCTAAATTATAAACAAATTTGTTGCACAATCCAGCAAAAAGACACAAACCCACAAAAGGTGCAGACAGAATCCAGAAGGTGCAGACAGAATGGCAAACAGTGTAGACCCTGATCAGACTGCTCCTTCAGGAGCAGTCTGATCTGGGTCTGCACTGTTTGATGGCAAACAGGGTAGACCCTGATCAGACAGTCTGATCTGGGTCTGCACTGTTTGCTAACACCTATCTGTCCCAATACTTAGGATCATTATGGGTACTTGATAGGACTGCCTCATTGGGACAAAAACAAGTCACAAAAATACAAGCAATAACCTTGAGTTCCCCTTAAAGTACTTAAACAATGTTTCTGACCAAAAATAAGGAAATAATGTATACCCTTGTAAACCACATTTCCTGGTACTAGGTGGAGTTTACAAAAAGTATTCGTCACCCAGACTTTTTAATATGATGTAGACAGGCATATTTACTTGCTGTCAGATCCTCATTCTTATGATATTGTTTATGGAGCGCTGTGGTGCAGTGGTAAAGCATCGGATTTGAGATCGAGAGGTAGCCGGTTCGATCCCTGCAAGCGCCAAGTGTTGTTTCCTTGAGCAAGAGACTTTATCCACATTGCTTAGTACTGGTTTCTACCCAGGAAAAGAGGGCCACATGGAAGATTAGTACTAGTACTAAATGTGTTACCCTCTATAAATAAGGTCTATTATTATTATTTCATGCCTTTAATCCTGGGGTTTCTTTGGCGACATCCATCTTCAAATTTGGACAGGTCCATTCTTTTAACAGGGGGTTTGGTCAATGGCTCTTAATGCATGACAAACAGTGCTGATCCTGTTGAGGCCACTCATGGGCCATCTCATCTGGATCTACACTGTCTGCATATACAGGTCTGCTGGGTTGAAATGGTTAATATTTAAACATTTTTTAAACCAGGATGCTTAACCCATTGTATACTGGTGGACTCTTCCATTTGCTATATGTTGGACAAGTCCATTTGTCATATAAGGGGTGTCAAGCCAATTCTTTTTTGTTTTCATTCTATTTTTGACGGAAAATTCTGATAGCAAATAGTGCAGGCCCTGATAAGACGCCGCATTCTGCGGTGTCTGATCTGGGCCTGCGCTGTTTGCCAAGGTAGCCCTTTAGGGGTTTCCGGCACACAATGGGTTAATTTCCATCAAGCTGGGGTATCTGCATGGATACAAGCTATTTACATCCATATTTACAGAAACTCTACCAAGCCATAAACATATATATTTTGAAATATACACAGAATGATAACAGTTGCATTGTCCTTCTTTAAATTGCATTGAAATACATGTATATCAGCTCATGGGAAGAGTTCTTATCATATAAGTGAGCAGCATAGGCTCTGGTGAGCCTGCGCATAAGCGCAGTCTCGCCAGAGCCTATACTGCTCACAGAGTGAAGGAGTGAGTTTTAGTTTTACGTCCCACCAACAGCTAAGGTCATGCGGAGACGGGACCTCAGTTTAAAGACTCATCCGAAAGTCTGGAGAAGCCTGGGATCGATCCTGCGATCCCTGGTTTACAAGGCGAGTAGTGTAACCACTGCACCACGGAGGCTTCTACTGCTCAAAGACATGTACAGTGTTTGTTTTTGTTTGATTTGGAGTTTAATGTCCCCATCAACACTGAAAAGGTCATTTGCGAGTCGTTGCTTCCAATTTATTGGGACTTTTTCCTGACATTGAGATGACAGGACATCTCAAGCCCTGCGGCCCAATGAAACCAATAGGGTTTATAAGCATGGACGGGCCGATTCGCACCGCATTGCCTGGGCAGGCTTGGATCCTCTAAGCGGTTTACCAGTACTCATGCACGGGTCTGTTTAAGCTCTGCGTGGAAGCATCATGCAGCCCATCTATTTCTTTAAGCCCCGATGGGCGGGGGATAGACATGTACAGTGAAATTCCGCTATTAAGACCACCTAAAATTAAAACTAATTCTGCTTTTAAAAGCTTAGTTACACTGTCTTCGTATGTTCTGCATGCAATGTCCTCTGGCCAAGGACCACCTTTGGGACTGTTCAAAAGCGGTCTTTAAGACCACTTCTGAACAGTCCCAAAGGTGGTCTTAATATAGGAATTGTTCTGTATTTGGAGTTAAATGGCCCAGTCAACACTATTTTAGTCATATCGAGCTGGTCAGTTAACCTAACCACACTTTTCCTGGACAGGCTTCTACAGGAGTGGTTATCTAGTACAGTGCACATACTTTCACCAGAAACTAACAACTGCCCTTCTTGACTGGCCCCGATAGCTCAGTTGGTGGAGTGTCCGCTCCGGGGAACAGGAGGTCACAGGTTCGATCCCAAACATACCAAAGTCATTAAAAATGGTACTAGCTGCTCCTCACTTGGCACTCAGATTTAAGGGGTAGAGCTAGGACTGGTCGACCCAGTGTCAGGATAATGTGACTGGGTGTGGTATCATGTAATGTATCTGGGACATGATACTTCAGTTAGGCAGCACTACAAAAGTGAGCATTGAGCTCCCTGTCGCAACCAGACATCGTTGTGATATGACTGAAAAATTGTTGAAAGCGACGTTAAACCCGAATTCATACACACACACACTGCCCTTCTTGAATCAGCATAAGTGGAAGAATGACCTCAGAAAAGATTTCATGATTGATCTCCACGAAAGAATCTTGCTGACCTGGCAGGTAACGAACACGTGACTTCCTAATCACCACTCAGATATGTATACCAGGCCTCATACTGACCATGCTTTTCCATGCCTGAAAGGCCCCATTTTGCAGCTTCAACCCTTATCCCTGCTGAACAAGACACAACTATTATCTTTGCAAACAGTGTAGATCCAGATCAGATGGCTTCTGAAGAAGCCATCTGATCAGGATCTACACTGTTTGTAATGCAGTTTGTGAAAATATCATGAAATTTGGTTGACTTGTAGTCAGAAATGGTGTGGGTAACAAATTTATTCAGCAGAATAAGGGTTAAATAGATTTTTAAACAGACTATAGGCCTAAAAATCAAAATCTAAAAACCTGAAATCAAGAAAAAATCAAGCTCTAAAAGCCTGAAATCCTGCAAATGCCTGAAAAATATGAGGCCTGGTATACGACAGAGCTACCGAGGTCAGGCAGCAGAAAAGTAGAGGAAACCTTGACCTAGCTTCTTGGAAGAAGTCATGTGACTAGCCATATCAGTTGGCTAAACATGTGCATTTGGTTGTTTATTTTGGAGTTTAATGGCCCAGTCAACACTATTTTAGGTCATTTTGGAGCCAGTCAATTGACCTATCCACACTTTCCTGGGCAGGCTTATACATAAGCGGTTAACCAGTAAAGTACACATTCTTTCACCAGAAATTGACAACTGCCCTTCTTGAATCAGCGGAAGGGAGAGAATGACCGTAGAAAAGATTTCATGATCAATCTCCAAGTAAGAATGTTGCAGACCCCGGTAGGTATCGAACCCACGTCCTGCTGATCGCCAGTCAGATGCGCATCTGACTGAGCTACTGAGGCCGGCACATGTGCATAGTAAAAAAATGCAAAGGGCCCTTTTTATATGATTCAACTCATGTGATAACACAGTCATAAGCAATAACAACAGTCACAAACAGGGACACAAACTAACTCAACAATGGATGAATAGTGAAACAACTTTACCAAAATTGTGTCAATGTAGAATCAATGTTGAATGCCTGTGGGTTTGGGTCCATGATCAACAGTGAAAGAAATTACCAAAAAAAAATCCTAAAATTCGGACACCTTGAGGAAATGCTGTAATTCCCCTAAAATTTTAACAAATTCGTTTCACCATCCTGCAAGGAGTCCAAAAGGTGCCAACAGAATGGCAAACAGTGTAGACCCTGATCAGACTGCTCCTTCAGGAGCAGTCTGATCTGGGTCTGCACTGTTTGCTTAGGCCCTTCTATCCCAATGCTTAGGATCATCACAGTAACACACATGCACACACACAAATATCCCTATTACCTTTAAGGTGCCAAAGAAAATTGAAAAGCAGATGACAATCTGATTTTTTATTGGTGAGTAGATGTTTAAAAATTAGAAAATTTTCCTTAAATTAACCCAAATCCAGCTGACTCTCGATATTTCAAACACAGATACTTCAAACTACTGCTTAGTTCCCTCACATGAACAAGTCTGTGAAAGGAACATCCACCTAAACCCCACTTAATATAGATAGAACTGGAGTTTACAGGGGTATACATATTTTTTCTTATTTCTGCTCCAAGACACAGGTTGTTGGTGCTCGAATGAGCACCCACAACCTATGTTTAACGGGCCACTGTGGCCTAGTGAATAAGAGAGCTGACTCTTAATCATTAGGTCTCTCACTGCTGTGGGTTCGGGCCTGGCTCTGGTCACATGTGAGACGTCAAGTTTGCAACGGAAGGTCAGGTGGTTTTTCTCCGGGTACTCCGGTTCTCGTCCACCACTGATTAACGATCAGTTCCATATGAGTGAAATAATCTTGAAAGGGGCGTAAAAACCAACCCCATCTCCCACCCCCCACCCCCCAAAAAAACCTGTGTTTGCAGTATAAATAAGAAGAATATCATGAATGTTCATCAGAAAAGTGGCCATTTTGAGATATGAAAAAAGCACTATGTCATAAGGGTGTGCTATCAATATGAAACTAAATTTTGGGCATTGTTGTTTTAGTTGCTGTAATGATCCGAAGAATTGAGACAGACAGGCCTAAGAAAACAGTGCAGACCCAGATCAGATTGCTCCTGATCAGGATCTAAAAACTTTACCATTCCACCTGCACTTTTTTGACTCCTCGCTGGAAGTGAAATAAATCTGTCAAAATTTTAGGAGCATTGCAGTAAGTCCTCAAGGTGTCTGAGTTTTCAGGATTTTTAAGGTATTATATCTTCATTGGATTTTATTTCCTTGTATCTGAGACTGCATGTATTCTCATCTCAAACCCAAATTTCTAGTCCCATTATGATAGCACACCTGTTACATAGTACATTCTTTCACATCTCCAAAATGGCTGCTTTTGTAATGAAAATTTGTGATATTTTTCTCATTTATACTCAAACATAGGTTGTGGGTGCTTGTTACAACCACCCACAACCTATGTCTTGGAGCTCTTGAGACCCAAAAAACCATTCCCATGACTCTACATACCCATATATCAGGGAGGCTTTTATTTTAGTTTGTATTGGAGTTCAACAGCCAAGTCAACATGATTTAGGGCATATGTCAGTCAGTTTACCTATCCACCCTTTTCCTGGGCAGGCTTATATATAAGTGGTTGACCAGTACATTCAACATCATCATCATTATCATAATCACCAGGCTTTTGAATAACATAAGTGGGCCCCCTTCCAGGTGGCCAGCTTAACTTGCTGCAAACTTGGCAGATCTCACACCAGTGCCATTCTTACACCAGTGCCGTTCTTTCAACAGAAATACCCTTCTTGAATCAGGGGAAGGGAGAGAATGACCTTAGAAAAGATTTCATGATCAATCTGCACAAAATAATGCTGCCGACCCAGACAGGTGTAGAAGGTAGGTTGAAAGGTGTAGAAGGGAGGATTTTTGAGTTTATCAGGAAAAGGAATGTTGTGTGTACTCATTAGAATCTATGAGGCGATTCTAATGAGTACACACAACATTACCTTTACAGAAGATCAAAAGATAAGCTTTAATCATTCCCATAATGTCTCATGGATGACCCCCTGAGTTATGGCTAACCCTCAGTAGCTCAAACTATCTCTACCAGGAACAAATTTTCATGGTACTCATCATGATAACAAGTCCGTGAAATGAAAACCCCACTAAACCTCACTTTATATATACACGTAGAATATAAGAATCTTATATGGGTGTGAGGGGCGGATTGAAAAATCCGTCCCGAGGGACACTGTCCGGCATCACGAGGCTTGCCGAGTGATGCCGGACAGTGATCCCGAGGGACGGATTTTTCTATCCACCCCTCACACCCATATTGGATTCTTTTTCTTGCATACCTTCCATTTCTATTGCGAATTTTTAATGCTGCTGTCACTTCGGTTACCGACGTCCGCCATTTTGTGATGACACAACAGGAATGTTTAGTGACGTCACGCATGACGACGCCACGCATGAGGTTGTAATCAACCAGTGCATTTATCAAACACGCGATTATATTCGATTTGGGGTCGGAACACCAGGGTCAGAACATAAATTTCTATCCCAGGGTAAAATCACGGATTTCCTTGTCTGGTGTGCAAGAAAACTGGGGTTTACAGGGGTATACATGTACATTATTCTGCTTATTTCTGCTCCAAGACATAGGTTGTGGGTACGCGTTAGAACTGCCTCAATGAGGCAGTTCTAACAATCACCTTCAACCTATCTTTGGAGTATAAACAAGAAAAATATAACAATCTTTCATCGAAAAAGTAGCCATTTTGGAGAAATGAAGGAATGTACTACGTCACAAAGGTGTGTAATCGTAATGCAGAGGTATTCCTATTATTGGAGTTTCACTGTACTGTAGCCCGCCCATCGGGGCTTGAAGAAATAGATGGGCTGCATGATGCTTCCACACAGAGCTGAAACCGACCTGCACACAAGTACTTGTAAACCACTTAGAGGACCTAAGCCTGCCCAGGCAATGCGGTGTGAGTCAGACAGTCCAAGCTTATAAAACCTATTGGTTTCTTTGGGCGGCAGGGTTTGAGATGTCAATTCATCTCAATGTCGGGTAAAAGTCCCACAAAATTGGAAGCAACACCTCCAAAATGACCTTTACAGTGTTGACGGGGACATTAAACATCAAATCAAACAAACAAATTCCCTGTACTGTATTTGGCCATAATTGGCACATGTACATTCTACATTACGAAAACACGCCAATTTAAACATACGGAAATTTTACCACCACAAAATGAATATTTTCAGATAAAAAATTCTGAAATTTTTCAGATTTCTTCTCAAAACATAACTTGTGTGTACTTGTTCTGCCTGCCTTGGCAAGAGGCAGTTCCAACAGTACCTACAATCTGTGTTTTTTATCAGAAACAAGAAAAACAAGATGTGTTTGTGAAACATGAACATGTCCCCGGGCATGGTAATTTTTTATTCAAAGTTGCTCACAGTTGAAGGTCACAGTCACAGGTCAAGTTTTTTGTTTGTGTGGAAAGCCATTGACACAAGGAACTTACATGCCAAATATGAAAGCTCTATCTTAAACGGTTCAAAAGCTATGGACAATAATATTTTTTCTTTAAAGTAGGTCAAGGTCACAGGTAAAAAAATTTTGCATGAATGTAAAGCTCTTGTCACAAGGAACCTACATGCCAAATATAAAGGCTCGCTCTGAAAAGTTATGAACAATTTTATTTTTTCTTTTAAGTAGGTCAAAGGTAAAGGTCATGGTCCAAACATTTTGCATGAATGTAAAGCTCTTATCACAGGGAACCTACATGCCAAATATGAAGGCTCTATCCCAAATGGTTTGAAAGTTATGACTAAAATCATCATCATCACCATCATCATCAACGGATTTTTGATCAACGTGCAGGTACAGGGGCAACATCCACATAAGTGGGCCCCCTTCCAGGTAGCTGGAATGTTTATTGTTTTTAAGTAGGTCAAAGGTCAAGGTCACAGGTCAAATTTTTTTGCATGAATGTAAAGCTCTTGTTAAAAGGAACCTACCTGCTAAATATGAAGGCTGTATCTCAAACGGTTTAAAAGTTATGACCAATGTTGACTTTCTTTTATGTAGGTCAAGATCACAGGTCAAAATTTTTTGTGTGAATGTAAAGCTCTTGTCACAAGGAACCTACATGCAAAATATGAAGGCTCTTTCTCAAACCGTTCAAAAGTTATGACCAAAATGTTATTTTTTTTATTTTAAGTAGGTAAAAGGTCAAGGTCACAGGTCAAAATTTTTTGAATGAATGTAAAGCTCTTGTCACATATATGAAGGCCAAATATGAAGGTTGTATCTCAAGTGGTTCAAAAGTTATTGCCAATGTTATTTTTTTCTTTAAAGTTGGTCAAAGGTCAAGGTCACAGGTCAATTTTTTTTTCACGAATGTGAAACTCTTGTCACAAGGAACCGTCATGCCAATATGAATGCTCTATCTCAAACGGTTCAAACGTTATGATCAATGTTAAAGTTGTCCACATACAAACCAGACAGGGCAAAAACAATATGTCCCCGCTATCGCTACCGGGGACATAAAAAATCCCCTCTAAACACCAGTTTTACTATATAAAAAGAGGACTTAAGGGGAAATAATATAGGCATGTTTTTGTGATGAATAAGTGCACACCAATACTTTTTCAAGAGGTGTGTTTGACACAAATTAAAAATGCAAGCTTTTGCAGTCTCCTAAAATTGAAACCATTACAAAAACACGCCTATACAAATACATTGTTACCTATATCGCTGAAAAAAATTGAAAATTTTGAGATGAAAACTTGAGATATTTTTCTTATTCTGCTCCAAAATATAGCTTGTGGGTACTCATTAGAACCACCTCATTTTTTTCTTAATTAGAGAGCAGAAATAAGAAAAATAAGGTTTACCCCTGTAAACCACAGTTTTACTATACAAAAGTGGGGTTCAGGGGGTCAAAATTATATAGGCGTGTTTTCGTGATGCAATGCTGAAAGGACTCCTACATTCATAGCAAGAGATAAGGTGAGTACTGTATTTTGTGGTAACTGAAGGATAGTTTTTGTCAATTCTCCATAAAAACCTATGTAGTGGGTATTCAATAAAACCCTTTCTGAGGCAGTTCTAATGAGTACCCACAACATAGGTTGATATGGAGAAATAAGGAAACCTATCCTTCAATTAACTCTTATCATGCTGTTCATGACAACCCTTATCTTTGGAAACAGTGTAGATCCAGATCAGATGGCTTCTGAAGAAGCCATCTGATCAGGATCTACACTGTTTGACATACAGTTTATGGATTTTTAAGAATAAATTACATCAAGTAATCTGATTGGTTCAAAGTCACAAATGGGTGTGGCTTAATTGAATATTCAGCAGGAGAAGGGTTAATAACAAAATACTTACCTTATCTGTTGCTATGTACATTTCAATTATTATGTTTATATAATAAAAACACACAAGCTGCTGACTTGTGGTTCTTAAAGAATTTATTACCGTTTAACCCTTTTTGTACCAAATGAAATCTTGCTCCTTATAAATAGCAGAAGTCCAAGTCAAAATTAAGGGGTGTCAGGTTGTGTTTTCATCAAAATTTATTTGGAAAATGATTGAACTTTTAGCAAACAGTGGAGGCCCTGATCAGACGCTGCACAATGCAGCGTCTGATCTGGGCATGCACTGTTTGCCAGGGTACCCGTATGGGGGTTTCTGCTACAAAATGGTTTAATATGTATGCTCCTGATGTCGACTCTGGACACGTTTGGTTCGTTCAACCAAACATTTCCAATGTCGCTGATGAGGAGTACGCCGTTGCCTTTGCACTTGACCTTGAGGTTAATAGAATAACTTCCTGTGGCTTGTTAAGATAAGAATGAAAAGATAAAGCTCACCGTGGCTCATATAGCAAAATACCGTTTGCTCAATGGTAGTCCAACCTGTGTTAAGCAAGTACAGTCCAACCTGTATTAAGCAAGCACCTAATGGATAATCAAAATGAGCTTGCTTAAGACAGGTACTTGCTTAACACAGGTAAATTTTAATGCATTTTCCTTTTTCGGGAACTGAATGGTTGCTTGCTTAAAACAGGTTGCTTGCTTAATAGAGGTGGCCACTATGACAGGTTTTACTGTACTTAAAAGATCATAACAATGTTTTTGCTGAAGACAGGTGGTTGCTAAATACAGGTGAGGTCTAACACATTTTACCTTTTCAGGAACTGAATGTAGGTTGCTTAAAGCTGGCTGTTTGCTTCACTGAGGTGGCCACTAAGACAGGTTTCACAGTGTTTCATTTCCCCCACCTCAGACCCTTATTCGACCTCACCTCTACCAAACCTATCCCTCATCCCACCCCACCCCACCCCTACACCCACTCAGTCTCAAATAAAATCCGCAAGTTCTCACACCCAATATGGGCTATGGAGAGTGTAGAGTTGAACTGCACTATACAAGTTTATGTTTCTGCTTGTATCTTAATCTGGCTGTTTCATACATCTTTCGTTTCCTTTCTTCAAATGATAAATGTCTGTCAGCTGGATTCCGCGAAAAAGAGACATCTCTAAATGACAATGAGGTACACTCCTGAAACATTCATAAAAATAATGTCAAAACTCTTTTTTAGCCTGGCAGCTACCAAGATCTATGAATCAGAGGCAAAGAAAACTCCTGGGGCCAGTTGTTCAAAGCATCGTTAGCTTAACGAGCTCGTTAGTGGTCATATTGTTAACTCTTCTGGCAAGTACAATATCGTAAATTTTGGTATTTTTGCTGAAAAAAATGTGAGCAGCTTTTGCGTCCGCAAAAGCTGCTCACATTTTTTTTCAGCAAAAATTTCAGCATATTTGCCATATTTAATGATCAAAGTTTTAACGATACGTTAACTAACGACGTCGTTAGTTTTGAACAACTGGCTCCTGTTTTATACAGGTGCTTGCTTAATTCAAGTGTTTCAATAATTATTTGTGAAAATTCAGGGAAACTGGGCCTTTCTAGGTGTCTGCAAGGATAACTTTCCAATCAAACAAGATATATGGTCAAACTTCGATGGCTCAAACCCCTTTGGAACCATGAAAATTTATTTCGAGACAGCAGCAGTTCCAGCCATGGAAGATTACTATAAGTGTCATATCAGGAGGCATATTAGAGTGAGTGAGTGTTTGTATTTCACGTCTCACCAACAGCTATAGTCATATGGAGATGGGACATTGGTTTAAAGACTCATCTGAAAGTCTGGAGAAGCCCGGGATCGATCCTGCGATCCCTGGTTCACAAGGCGTAACCACTACACCACAGAGGCTTCTAAGGCATAGTAGAGATAATTGTGGGATATGATTTCGCTGTCCAAAACTATAAACATATGTTGTGTGT
The DNA here is from genome assembly GCA_963580285.1 of Lucinisca nassula. Taxonomy (NCBI): domain Eukaryota; kingdom Metazoa; phylum Mollusca; class Bivalvia; order Lucinida; family Lucinidae; genus Lucinisca; species Lucinisca nassula. The sequence continues at coordinate 177,158,931 of OY757010.1, forward strand.
AGTCATGAGAATCGACTCATTGAGTCGATTCTAATGAGTACACACGGCATATATTTGCATACATTTGCAAGATAAAATAAGAAAAAATCTCCCTAAATTATGTCTATTTCGTACTTTGGAGGAATTCCCTGTGGACTCAAGAACGGGTCCGACTTATCCATGGTAAACGAGCCATCAGAGTTCGAGCCATTGAAATTCTACTGTATGTGTGTGTATCAGATGAGCTGTGTTGTGAGAAAACATATTTTGTGGTATTTACAATCAACAAAGGCGCGGATCAGTCTGTGCATTTGCAAAGTCTGGTCAGCACCTTTGTGTCACTGCTTGGCGCGTTGTGCGGTATCTGATCTGATTTGGTTGTACCCTAATGTGCCTCTAACATTTTAAGGGGAATGGGAACACCTGGCACATTTTTCTGCCATTTTTCAAAGGGAGACAACTTTCGGGACTTCTTGTCCACTTTTCTATAGGTTCAGCCCCACCCAAAAAGGGGTCTACACTTAAAGGAAAGAATTTGCTCCTTAGGAGCAAATTCTTTCCTTTAAGAGTTGACCCATATTAACATGGGAGACAAAAATACTTTTGCAGGAATTGCCTCCCCTGAATGTGTACCCATTCCCCTTAAGCCTGTTACTAGTTTGTATAACTGAGGATGCAGGTTTGTGTCTTACCTGGTTTTGCTTTAAGGTGTAATGTCCCCTTCAACACTATTTAGGTCATTTTGGAGATGTTGCTCCCAATTTGGTGGGGCTTTTACCTGACACTGAGATGAAATGACATCTCAATCCCTGACACATACCATTTTGTCTGGGCAGGCTTAGACCCTCTAAGTGGTTTACCAATACTCTTGTGCAGTCGGTTTCAGCTCTGCATCAAAGCATCATGGTGACCTATCTACTTCTCTAAGCCCAGATGGGGGAGGGACAGTATCATACCTTGTCAAAACCCTGAAAGACAGGTTTCTGGCAATGGGCTCAGACATTGTTTTGTAGAGAATGTGACAATTGTTATAATAAGCAGTGCTCTCGGGAAGCAATGAATTCACCCCATTTAAGGGGAAAGGATACAACTTCAGGGGAGGCAACTCCTGCTAATGTATTTTTGTCTCCAGTGTCAATAGGGGTTAACTCTTAAAGGAAAGAATAATTCTTTCCTTTAAGAGTAGACCCCTTTTTCCGTGGGACATAACTTACAAGAAAGCAAAAAGTAAGTTCCGAAGGTTGCCTCCCTTTGAAAAATGGCAGAAAAAATAAGCCTCGGGCCAGTTGTTCAAAACATCATTAGCTTAACGAGCTCGTTAGTGGTCATATTGTTAACTCTACTAGCAAGTACAATATCGTAAATTTTGGTATTTTTGCTGAAAAAATGTGAGCAGCTTTTGCGTCTGCAAAAGCTGCTCACATTTTTTTCAGCAAAAATTTCAGCATATTTGCCATATTTAATGATCAAAGTTTTAACGATATTTTAACTAATGTCGTCGTTAGTTTTGAACAACTGGCCCCTGGTGTATCCATTCCCCTTAAAGAGCTAAAACATGAACCAGCACCCAACAAAACCTATAAAAAGACCTGTTCAACCAGCAAAGACTCAAATTAGCTTGCATACCCATCAAAATAACAATAGTTTTGATTAATCTCTTTTTATCATATGACATCACATCTGAGAATGTAATAACACCATGTAATAAATTTGATAATCCACTAGAGGCTTAAATATGCTAATTAGTTAGATATGTCCCATAAGTTTACACGGATGACGTCCTTAATGATGCCACGTTTACTAATGCTGGAATATTAACATTTTAGTAAAACAATCGCAAATAAAATTCGTTTTAAAGTCATATGATAAATAGAATCTTGCATTCGTGCTCATGTATTATTGAATTAAACTTGTTGAGGAAAAAGGATAAAATACTCGGCAAAGCCTACCATTATACTTCCTTTTCCTAAACTCGTTTAATAAATTCAATAATACATGAACACTCATGTCAGATCCTCTATAATCAAACATCAATAACAAGCATGGACGGTCCAACTCGCACTGCTTTGCCTGGGAAGGCTTAGATCCTCAAAGCAGTTTAACAGTACTTGTATCCAGTTGGTTTCAGCTCTGCGTGGAAGCATCATGCAGCCCATCTATTTCTTCAAGCCCCGATGGGTGGGGGCATCTATAGGGATGTTAAGTGTACTGATTAGTATCACCTCAATCACACAACATACAATTCAAGATAAAATAAAAACAAGAAATCCGCAGAAGGCGGCATCGCACCTGCTGGGGGCAAAAGTCAAAGAAGTCACAATCAGAATGTTGTTATTAATTAAGTAAATTTCATAGCAGTTGATAGTTGATATAAAATGTGTCAAAGTCACTGGACCAAAAAATATAGGCCATGGTCACCAGGTTAAGGTATCTGCCAAATCAGTACAATGAGGAGAAGTACTATGCAAAGTTTGGTGGCTGTAGGCCATTTATTTGAGGACATATTGAACATTGACGTAAAAGTCGCTGGAGTGCATAATATAGGTTAAGGTCACCAGGTCAAGGTACCCACAGAGTAAGTAAATGTAGGAGAAGCACTATGCAAGGTTTGGTGGTTGTAGGCCTTATAGTTAAGAAGATATGGAATGTCGACATAAAATGTGTTAAAGTCAATGGAGAGCAAAAAATAGGTCAAGGTCACCAAGTCAAGGTACCTGCCGAATCAGTACAATGAGGAGAAGTACTATGCAAAGTTTGGTGGCTGCAGGCCATTTATTTTAGGACATATTGAACATTGACGTAAAAATCGCTGGAGTGCATAATATAGGTTAAGGTCACCAGGTCAAGGTACCCACAGAGTAAGTAAATGTAGGAGAAGCACTATACAAGGTTTGGTGGTTGTAAACCTTATAGTTAAGAAGATATTAAATGTCGACCTAAAAGGTGTTCAAGTCAATGGAGTGCAAAAAATAGGTCAAGGTCTGCAAGTCAAGGTACCTGCATAGTTAGTACATCTAGGAGGACCACTATGCAAGATTTGGTGGTTGCAGGCCTTTTATTTGAGAAGATCTGGAACAATGACGCAAACTGTGTCAAAGTTGCTGGAGAGTCAATACATCTAGGAGAACCTGCAGAGTCAATACATCTACGAGAAACACTATTCAAGATTTTATTGGTGTAGGCCTTTTATTTGAGAAGCTCTGGAACATTGACGTAATTTGTCAAACTCACTGATGCGTAAAATATAGGTCAAGGTCACCGGGTCAAGGTGCTTGCCTAGTCAGGAGCTCAAGGTGATGTTTCATGAAAGGTTTGATGGTTGTTTAGTCTTATAGTTGATTACAATACAAACTTCGACGTAAATGTCGAACTTCGACGTAATGGTAAAATCCACTGGAGCGCAAAATATAGGTCAAATTCACCAGGTCAAGGTGCTTACAAAGTGAGAGGTCTATGAGATGTTTCATGTAAGGTTTGATGGTAGCTGAGTTTTGGAAAATAAAAACTTGGACATAAATGTCGAGCTTCGACGTAATGGTCAAAGTCACTGGAGCGCAAAATATAGGTCAAAGTCACCAGGTCAAGGTGTTTACAAAGTGAGAAGGTCTACGAGATGTTTCATGTAAGGTTTGATGGTAGCTGAGGTCTGTAAATAAAAACTTGGACGTAAATGTCGAACTTCGACGTAAATGTCGAACTTCGACGTAATGGTCAAAGTCATTGGAGCTCAAAATATAGGTCAAAGTCACCAGGTCAAGGTGCTTACAAAGTGAGAAAGTCTTTGAGCTGTTACATGTAAGGTTTGATGGTAGCTGTGGTTAGTAAAATAAAAACTTTGACGTAAATGTCGAACTTTGGCGTAAATGTTAACAGACGGACGGACGGACGCACCACGGACGGAAAATCGGACGCCTATGTCGCACCCTGCTATAAGCAGGTCGACAAAAACACATATGGGTAACATGAGCTATTGGAGGAATTCCTTAGGGTCTCAATAACAACAAGTTCAAATTCCCCATGGTAAAGGGGTGATCTGTGTTCGAGTTATCCAAGTTTCACTATACAGTACAAGAATTCTGCAGAAGGGGGCGTCGCACCTGCTGGGGGCAAAAGGCATAAAAGCCACAATCAGAATGTTGTTATTAATTAAGTAAATTTCATAGCAGTTGATAGTTGATGTAAAATGTGTCAAAGTCACTGGACCAAAAATATAGGCCATGGTCACCAGGTCAAGGTACCTGCCAAATCAGTACATTGAAGAGAAGTACTATGCAAAGTTTGGTGGCTGTAGGCCATTTATTTTAGGACATACTGAATATTGATGTAAAAGTCGCTGGAGTGCATATAATAGGTTAGGTCACCAGGTCAAGGTACCCACAGAGTAAGTAAATGTAGGAGAAGCACTATACAAGGTTTGGTGGTTGTAAACCTTATAGTTAAGAAGATATGGAATGTCGACCTAAAATCTGTTAAAGTCAATGGAGTGCAAAAAATAAGTCAAGGTCTACAAGTCAAGGTACCTGCATAGTTAGTACATCTAGGAGGACCACTATGCAAGATTTGGTGGTTGCAGGCCTTTTATTTGAGAAGATCTGGAAAATTGACGCAAATTGTGTCAAAGTCGCAGGAGCATAAAATATAGGTCAAGGTCACCAGGTCAAGGTACCTGCAGAATCAGTACATCCAGGAGCAGCATTATGCAATCTTTGATGGTTGTAGGCCTTTTATTTGCAGAGATCTGGAACTTCGACAAAAAATTTGTCAAAGTCGCTGGAGCGTAAAATATAGGTCAAGGTCACCAGGTCAAGGTACCTGCAGAGTCAGTACATCTAGGAGAAGCACTATGAAGATTAGATTGTTGTGGGCCTTTTATTTGAGGAGATCTGGAACTTTGACGTAAAATGTGTCAAAGTCAGTGGAGCGTAAAATATAGGTCAAGGTCACCACGTCAAGGTACCTGCAGTCAATACATCTAGGAGAAACACTATTCAAGATTTTATGGTGTAGGCCTTTTATTTGAGAAGATCTGGAACATTGACGTAATTTGTGTCAAACTCACTGAAGCGTAAAATATAGGTCAAGGTCACTGGGTCAAGGTGCTTGCCTAGTCAGGAGCTCAGGGTGATGTCTCATGAAAGGTTTGATGGTTGTTTAGTCTTCTAGTTGATTACAATTCAAACTTCGACGTAAATGCCGAACTTCGACGTAATGGTCAAAGTCACTGGAGCGCAAAATATAGGTCAAATTCACCAGGTCAAGGTGCTTACAAAGTGAGAAGGTCTATAAGATTTGTTTCATGTAAGGTTTGATGCTAGCTGAGGTTTGTAAAATAAAAACTTTGACGTAAATGTCGAACGTTGACGTAAATGTCGAACTTTGAGGTAATGGTCAAAGTCACTGGAGTGCAAAATATAGGTCAAAGTCACCAGGTCAAGGGGCTTACAAAGTGAGAAAGTCTATGAGATGTTTCATGTAAGGTTTGATGGTAGCTGAGGTCTGTAAATAAAAACTTGGACGTAAATGTCGAACGTCGACGTAACTGTCCAACTTCGACGTAATGGTCAAAGTTACTGGAGTGCAAAATATAGGTCAAAATCGCCAGGTCAAGGTGCTTACAAAGTGAGAATGTCTATGAGATGTTTCATGTAAGGTTTGATGGTAGCTGGGGTTTGTAAAATAAAAACTTTGATGTAAATGTCGAACTTCGACGTAAATGTTAACAGACGGACGGACAAATGGATGGATGCACTGATGAACGGAAGCACGGACAGAAAATCGGACGCCTTTGTCACACCCTGCTACAAGCAGGTGCGACAAAAATTCTGCTATTAAGACAACCTAAAATTATGACTACTTCTGCTTTAAATAGATGTGTTTGTGAAACACGAACATGTCCCCGGGCATGGTCATTTTTTATTCAAAGTTGCTCACAGTTCAAGATGTTTGTGTGGGAAGCCCTTGACACAACAAACTCACATGCCAAATATGAAAGCTCTATCTTAAACGGTTCAAAAGCTATGAACAATAATATTTTTTCTTTAAAGTAGGTCAAGGTCACAGGTCAAAAAAATTTGCATGAATGTAAAGTTCTTGTCACAAGGAACCTACATGCCAAATATTAAGGCTCTATCTTAAACGGTTCAAAAGTTATGGACAATTTTATTTTTTCTTTTAAGTAGGTCAAATGTCAAGGTCATGGTCCAAACATTTTGCATAAATGAAAAACCTTAATCACAGGGAACCTACATGCCAAATATGAAAGCTCTATCCCAAAGGGTTTGAAAGTCATGACCCAAAAATTTATTTTTTTTAAGTAGGTAAAAGGTCAAGGTCACAGGTCAAAATTTTTGCATGAATGTAAAGCGTTTGTCACAAGGAACCTACATGCTAAATATGAAGGCTGTATCTCAAACGGTTCAAAAGTTATGACCAATGTTAAATTTTTCTTTTATGTAGGTCAAAGGTCAAGGTCACAGGTCAAAAGTTTTTATGTGAATGTAAAGCTCTTGTCAAGAGAAGCCTACTTGCAATATATGAAGGCTCTGTCTCAAACCGTTCAAAAGTTATGACCAAAATGTTATTTTTGTATTTTAAGTAGGTCAAAGGTCAAGGTCAAGGTCACAGGTCAAAATTTGTTGTGTGAATGTAAAGTTATTGTCAAAATGAACCTACATGCAAAATATCATCATCATCAACGGATTTTTGATTAACGTGCAGGTACAGGGGCAACGTCCACATAAGTGGGCCCCCTTCCAGGTAGCTGGCTTGCTGCACGCATGGCAGATCTTACACCAGATCTCCAGGCTTGTCTATCATGAGGATCGATAGCAGAGAGCTTCCATTCTCTGCAATCTCTTTCTGTTAGCTGCTTCCATGTCATCTTGGGCCTTCCTGGCCCCCGCTTTCCACTTACCTGTATGTCACAGGCAGTCTTGATTGCACCGTTGGAGCGTTCCACATGTCCATACCAGCGAAGTCTTCTCTCTTTCAGGATGAGGTCCAGGTCCTCAATGCCAAGACGCTCCAGTAACTCACTGGACCTGATGGTGACAGTGTCCTGTGGCTTGACATTGCAGATCTGTCTGATCATTGCCCTGTCATTTCGCTGCAGACGTTGGAGGTTTGGCTTTGTCAATGGCCATGTCTCACTGGCATGGAGCATTGCGCTCCGCACACAAGAGCTATACACACGGCCACGTGTCTTGAACGAGAGGTGGCGGGAAGAGAGAACTGGTAGCAACTCCTTGAATTTCTTCCAGGCTGTTTTCACACGTGATGTAGTTGAAAGGTCGCAACCACCCCCTGCAGAGAGCATATCACCTAGGTAGCAGAAGGAAGCTACAACCTCCAGCTTGTCTGATCCGACTTGAACTTCTCTCTGTGGTCTGCCATCTAAGGGGCGTGCAGTTCCTTGGCACCGTGTACACCTGTACTCAGGGTCCTCTATCAAGCGTTTGAGCCCACTGCATTTCTTGTGCACCCAGAACTTGCAGCCATTACAAAAGATACTGTTGCTGCCAACTCCAGTGCGACATACAGCGCATGGGAACTGGCCTGTACTCTGCAAGAGGTCCAGACCTGTACCACAGATCATGATCTTTGTCTTTCCTGCATTCACTCTCAGCCCTTTCGCCTCCATTGCCTCTTTCCAAGTTAAGAGCCTCCTGACACATTCCTCAAGGGATTCAGCTATGATGACAAGGTCATCAGCATATAGGTCCTCCCAGGGGACTCCAGAGCGGAACTCGCATGACAAGGCTTCAAGCACAATGATGAAAAGCAGTGGGCTGAGAACAGAGCCTTGATGAACACCCACCTTCACCTCGAATTCTTCACTGTAACCATCACCGACGCGGACACGGCTCCGAGCATTTGCGTACATCCCTTGGACCAGTTTCACAATCCACTCGTCCACTCCAAGTTTTCTTAGTGCCCACCAGATGACTTTCCGAGGCACTCGATCAAATGCCTTCTCCAGGTCTACAAAAGCCATGTAGAGTCTCTTGTTGGCCGCCAGATACTTCTCTTGCAGCTGTCGGACAACAAAAATTGCATCTGTTGTGCCTCTTCCTGGGACGAAGCCAAACTGGGAATCGTCGATGGACACCAACTGCCTAATGAGGCCATCCACAATCCTCTCCAGGACTTTCATGACCTGTTCTGTCAGCTTGAGACCACGGTAGTTGCCCCGTTCCAATGCATCGCCCTTGCCCTTGTAGAGACAGACAATGAAACTCTGTTCCCAGTCAGAGGGTACCTTCCCATCACGGATGATTGCAGCTGCAAGGTCACGGATCATCGAGGCACCCGCATCACCTGCAGCTCTTATCATCTCCACCACTATGCCAGAGGGACCAGGTGCTTTGCCAGTCTTCATCTGAGAGATAGCCTTCTTAACCATATCAATAGTGATTGGGATGGGTGGCCCTTCCACTGGTGGTTCATCAGACAGGTGGTCTGGGTCCCAGTCGAACTCAACATTGAGTAGCCTTTGGTAGTGTTCTAACCAGGCCCTCTGCTTTGAGTCATCACTCATTGACATCTCCCCTGCATCATTCTTTACTGGTTTGTCACCTACAACATCGGCATTCTCTCTTCTCATCTGGTTAGCGAGGCGGTATACTTCTGAGGACTTAGGGTCAATATTCTTGTAGATCTCCTTCTCAGCTTCTTGGCGAGCATGGTGCACCGCACGTCTGGCTATGCGTTTGGCCGCAAGATATGATGCACGGGTGCCCTTACCAGTCTTCCAAGCTTTAAAGGCTTGCCGCTTGGCTGCTATGACCTTATTAACATCCTCATTCCACCACCAGGTTTCGCGACGCCAGCGGTGGGGCCGAGTTGTGCCACACACCTCTTCAGTTGTCTTGAGCAGACCGGTCTTGATGCTGTTCCATATATCCTCAGTGGTAGCATCTGCTACACCTGCCGAAGCACTCACATGCTGGCTGAAAACCTCCTGGAAATGATTTCTTGTCTGAGATTCTTTCAGCTTCCAAACTTTTAGTCTGGGGGTGAACTTGCGCTTGGGTTTTGGTGGCACATCAATCCTCATGTCGCATATGAGTAGCTGATGTTGCAGGGCTACTTCCTCTCCAGGGATCACTTTCACATCTGTGACAAGTTTGCGCATTGTCCTGCGGTAAAGGATGAAATCTATCTGCGTCGCTGCGCTTCCTGACTTGTATGTGATAAGATGACTGTCACGTTTCTTGAAACATGTGTTTCCAAGAAGCAGGTCAAAAGCCAGGGCATACTCTAGAATCCTCTCACCCTCAACATCTGGTTCAGGTCTACCATACCCGATCCCACCATGCACTTCCTTGTATCCAGTGCCTGCACGGCCTACGTGGCCATTCCAATCTCCGCATGGGATCAGGAGTTCGGATCCTGGGATCCTGGCAGTCACAGCACGCAGTTGGTCAAAGAACAAGTCCTTGACTTCAGCACTTAAACCACTCTGTGGGGCATACACAGACAGAAGGGTAACCACGCACTGGCCAACTACAAGCTTCACCATGATGATTCTGTCTGAGACTCTCTGCACTTCAAAAACTTTCTCTATCCACTCTTCTGCCACAAACACTCCTACACCAGCAGTGCCTTTATCGTTTCCAGACCAGTAGAGCTTATACTTGGTGTCCTTGCCCTTGATCGTGCGGCAGTTTCCACCACGGTATCTGGTCTCCTGGACACAACAGACATCCACTTTCCTGCGGGATAGTGTTTCCACTACCTCGCAAACTCTTCCTCTCAGGGTGTTGACATGAAGGCTCTATCTCAAACCGTTCAAAAGTTATGACCAAAATGTGATTTTTTTATTTCAAGTAGGTCAAAGGTCAAGGTCAAGGTCACAGGTCAAAATTTTTGCATGAATGTAAAGCGTTTGTCACAAGGAACATACATGCTAAATATGAAGGCTGTATCTCAAGTGGTTCAAAAGTTATGACCAATGTTATTTTTTTCTTTTAAGTAGGTCAAAGGTCAAGGTCACAGGTCAATTTTTTTTGCATGAATGTGAAGGTCTTGTCACAAGGAACCTTCAGGCCAAATATGAAAGCTCTATCTCAAACGGTTCAAAAGTAATGGCCAACGTTAAAGTTGTCCACGTACAAACCAACAAACCAACAAAAAGACAGGGCAAAAACAATATGTGCCCACTATCGCTACGGTTCAAAAGTTATGGCCAACGTTAAAGTTGTCCACATACAAACCAACAAACAAACAAACAGACAGGGCAAAAACAATATGTCCCCGCTATCGCTACGGGGACATAAAAAGCTTCTTTAGAAGCTTATTCTTTTTTCTTGTTGTCTGCATCGATGTCCGCTATCCAGGGACCACCTTTTGGACTGTTCAAAAGTGGTCTTAAAGACCACTTTTGAAGAGTCCCAAAGGTGGTCTTAATATAGGAATTCTTCTGTATTTGGATAGCCAGTATGCTGTAGACGGCTCATGCGATCAGCAAGCAAAGACTTTGATCAGACTTTGTTGATGCTGACATTGATACAAGTCTTTGATGGTTGCAAAAGCCTAACTGAAGGTTTTGGTGTGTGTTTGCTCAAATGCAGTTGAACCAATTTGTGTGTGAAACCCTAAAGAAAATCACTGCTATGCGATACTTAATGTTGTCCGCATTCCTGTATCTAGCCATTGCTGTTAGCAATATAAAGTTGTTACATACAAATGTCACAGTGAAAACCACTGAACCTGAGGTAAATTGTCATTGGACCAGTCTATAGGTTCAGTGCAGAGTAGACTGTTAATAATCTACATGTATCTGGGTCTTCAATGATTTCTAAGATCTCTCTCTTAAGATGAATGAATATACTTGGTAAGTTTTCTGCCATTTTTAATAAGGGAGAAAACTTTTGGCACTGCCGTTTTCCTTTCCAATGAACCAAGTCATCTGAAAAGAGGTCTACTCTTAAAGGAAAGAATTTGCTCCTCAGGAGCAGACTCTTTCCTTTAAGAGTAGATCCATATTTAGAAGAGAGACATAAGTATATCTGGATAAATTGTCTCCCCTGAAAGTTACTTATTCCCCTTGAACTGTAGTTTCACTATGGTTACCTGTTGTAAATTGTCACTATTGCTGTTACTATTTATAGCTTCTCCATCTTCGTAGGGAACCCGACCCTCCAGCAGATTAGATATAGTAAGGTCAACATCTTTTGTTAATTCTGCAAGTAGACGATATTTACACTAACCCCTGACTTTGCTGAGATGAGCTATTCCAGACCAACAGTTGTGGACTTAACCCTTTCACCCCTGAGTTTCACGAGTGGACTCTTCCATCTTCAAAATCATTAAACAGCATGGAAACAGTGTAGATCCAGATGAGATGGCTCATTATGAGCAATCTCAGCTGGATCTACATTGTTTGTAAAGGTATCTCTGTTGGTCAGTAAGGTTGAAAGTTTTTTTTTTTTTATTGTTTTTGTTTTTCTTTTGGTTAAGATATTACAGCCCTTTCAAGATTACAGTCGAACTTCAATGGCTCGAACACCTTTGGGATACTGAGAATCTGTTCGAGACTGGGGTAGTTTGAGCCACTGCGGTTACTGTCAGGAGGCATAACGAAATACTTTTAGACATCTTTTCAGTGTTCTTTAATGAAAATGTATGCTGTGTGTACTCATTAGAATCGCCTCAGCGAGGCGATTCTAATGAGTACACACAGCATACATTTGCAATGTACTCATTAGAATCGCCTCATCGAGGCGATTCTAATGAGTACACACAGCATACATTTGCAATGTACTCATTAGAATCGCCTCATCGAGGTGATTCTAATGAGTACACACAGCATACATTTGCAAGATAAAAGACTAAAATATCCTTAATTACCCCCCACTATTTCTTATGTAGATGATTTCACTAGGGGCTCAAGAATGGGTTCTACATAATCATGGTAAACAAGCCATCGATGTTCGAGCCATCGAAGTTCTACTGTATTTCACTTATTTCCAGTGAATCATTAATCAGAGGTGGGTGAAAACTTGAGTACCTGCAGAAAAACCACCTCACCTTCCAGCGCAGAACCTGGTGTCTCACATGTGGTGCCCGAGGAAGATGCAAACCCCAGCGGTGAGAGACCTAATGATTACGAGTCACCGTTCTTACCCATTTGGCCACAGAGGCCCATTATGGGTTGAAAGGGTTGACACTTATACCCTGATATTTTGTTTTGTGCGTCTGTTTGGAGTTAAACTGCCCAGTCAGCACTATTTAGGTCATATAGAGTTGGTCAGTTTATTGAACCACACTATTACTGAGCAGGCTCATACATAAGAGGTTAGCCAGTACATGGCACATTATTCAGCCAGAAACTGGCAGAAGGGAGAGAATTACCGTAGAAAATATTTTGTGATCAACTTCCACAAAGAAATGTTGCCAACCCTGGTAGGTATACACTGATGAAGGATAAGTGATGGTGTCATAAAGTATATGTATATCAGAGATAAAGGAATGTCTTCATTGGCTTATGTAATATTTAGTTTAACCCATTTTGTAACAGAAAGCCCAAAAGGGGTACCCTGACAAAGAGAGCAGGCCCAGATCAGACGCCGCATTCTGCGGCGTCTGATCAGGGCCTACAGTTTGCAAAAATTTCAGCCATTTTCCAAACAAATTTTGAAGAAAACTCAACCTGACATCCCTAAATTTCAAAATGGACTCCTGCCATATATAAGGGGGAAGATTCCATTTGGTACTAAAAGGGTTAAACATATTTTATTTCATTCTTTGATATACAACATAGATATACGAGGGTAGGCTGAAAAGTTCTGAGCCTGACCAAGATCCAATGGTTTGTCCATGCTGAAAGTGCCTTATTTTTCAACATAGTCTCCCTTCCTGTCCACACCCTTCCACCAGCGATGCTGGAGTCCTTGGATCCCAGTGGTATAGAAGGTCTCATCTTAGTCCCTGAAAAACTCCTCCACAGCAGCTATCATCTCCTCGTCTGACAGATAATGCTGCCCAGCCAAGTGCTTTTTCATGTTTCGAAACAGGAAATAATCTGATGGAGCTAGATCAGGTGAATACGGAGGGTGATTGACAAGTGTGAAGCCACAATCATGCACAGCAGCTATTGCGACAACCGATTTATGAGCAGGCATATTGTCCTGATGGAACAGGACCCCTTTTGTCAATTTTCCGGGTCGTTTAGCCTTAATTGCTTTTCGCAATTGTTTTAGCAGATCTGCATAATACTCCCCATTAATTGTTCTGCCCTTTTGAAGGTAATCTATGAATATTATACCCTTGGCATCCCAGAATACTGATGCCATCACCTTCCCTGCAGAGGAGACGACCTTTGCCTTCTTTGGAGGGTTGAGCCAGGGTGCTTCCATTGCATGGATTGTCTTTTGGTCTCTGGCTCAGAGTGATGAACCCAACACTCATCCTGAGTGACAAAACGGGCAAGAAAACCATCTTGGTCTGCTTCAAAAATAGCCAGGTTGGCTTGTGACAGGTTCAGTCTGGTCAACTTTTGGTCATGCGTAAAAAGCCGTGGCACCCATCTGGCAGAAACCTTCAACATTCCAAATTCACTGTGTAGAATGTTCTCTACTCGTTCACGGGAGATGCCAACAGTGTTAGCTAACTGATTCACAGTTAAACGCCTGTCATCCATCACGGCCCTGTGCACTTGGCTGATGGTTTCCTCAGTTGTTGCCGTTGTGGGTCTTCCACACCGGTCATCATCTTCAAGCTGTCCTTGCCCATCTTAAAATTTGCTGCCCACCTTTTCACGGTTGCATACGAAGGAGCATCATCCCCATATGTAGCAACCATATCGGCATGAATGTCCTTAAGTACTAACCCCTTTTTATGGAGGTACTTGATGACACCACGATGCCAGATTTAGTCCATTTTCTCAAAAACGTGCTAGTATCAATTTTCAAAGTCTAGAATTTCTATGTAATTGCAGGTAAACTTGAATTCATTTGAGTCAAATCAAGCAATAAAGGTTTGGATTTAATGAATACAAAATTTCATGGCTGTTCGATGCCTGCTTCTTGGTCAGGCTCAGAACTTTTCAGCCTACCCTCGTACGCAAGACATGAGATAATATACAGATTAATTAGAACGGAAGCATATAAATACTTAACAGGTTCTACTCCCGTATCATTTAACTGACATCATACCATAGTGACTGCATAATGATCCTTAGTATTGGGACAGATAGGCTTATGCAAACAGTGCAGACCCAGATCAGACTGCTTCGGAAAGAGCAGTCTGATCTGGGTCTACACTGTTTGCCATTCTGTCTGCCATTTTAGACTCCTTGCAGGATTGTGTCTGTTTGTTTTGGAGTTTAACGCCCCAGTCAACACTAATATAAGTCATTTTTGAGCAAGTCAGTTTACCTATACCCACTTTTCCTGAGCAGGCTTATACGTAAGCGGTTAACTAGTACAGTGCACATTCATTCGCCAGAAACTGACAACTGCCCTTCTTGAATCAGCTGAATGGAGAGAATGACCTAAGAAAAGATTTCATGATAAATCTCCACGAAAGAATGTTGCCAACCCTGGCAGGTATCGAACCCGCGTCCTCCTGATCACCAGTCAGACATGCATCCGAATGAGCTACCGAGGCCTGCTGCAGGATTGTGTAACAAATTTGTTAAAATTTTAGGAGAATTACAGCAAGTCCTCAAGATGTCCGAATTTTTAGGATTTTTATGGTAATATTAATTATACACTGCATATTTCCCACAATCAACATATAATTCTCATAAATAATTCATGGAAAGATCAATTTGGTTAAGGAGTTCAATAATCCAGTCAACATTTTCTTTAAGTTATGTTTACCCTGTTATTTTATCTAACCAGATTTCTGTTCAGAGCCAACTGGACTGGGAACCAGTCCACAGATGAAAATGGCATCCTCAAAAGTCAATTTTGGCAGTGTAATGTAGTTACATGGGCGTGTGATCTTAAGGCCCCAAATAGTGTTGACGTATTGTAAATGCACTTGTGTTACACAAGCATGTTATATGAATGGTTGAAACAACGTTGATGAATAGTGAGAACTTTATATGACCAATATGCTGTTGAATGGGTAATAAAGGTATTTGGGATTATGTTGATGGGTATATGAAACATTTTAAGCTTTTATACATTGAAAATTGAAACGTTTTTACCTTGCATATATTTGTACTCCAGTCTTTCGATATTATCTAAAATGCACTATACACTGAGGTGTAAAACTTACTGACATTTACTTTGACATTTACAATTATGTATTACACAAGTAACATGTGCTGTTATTCAAATATTTTCGCGGGAGAAAAAGCCAGTGCAGCTTACATAAAACCTGAAATGTATCTACAAAACGTCAATCACAGGGGTGAATGTTTCTGTTAAGGCCAAGCATTCTATGAGTGCATAGTACCCTGCAGGTGTGTGCTTACGTGGTCAGCAGGTATGGAGATACTTTTAACATTTGCTTAATGATGGACGTTTGGTATAAACAGAAGCTTTGTTAACTCGAGAAACAAAAGCCTATGGAATGCTCTGAAATGTATAAAACCCCCAGTTTGATCATGTCAAGTCAGTCAGGTTTTCAGTTATGTAAGAGACGTGTTCAGTATATTGGGCTGGATCTAGTCCTGGACACTACCTGTCTCAGAAGCTTTCGATTTTCGATATGTTATAATAATGTAACATTAAAATTGTAAAAGAGACCATTTTTAATTGGTCAGGAAATAAAACAGAAAAACAGAAACTTTCTGACTTTATTTATTTGCGAAGTACTAACAGTCTAACACTTTATAAATGTAAAACTATACAATCATGGTTAAACCCCACTTTATGGCGTGTGCTACGTCATAGCAGTAACATGGAGGTGGCTTATCTTGATAGGTGACCACTAAATGAAGTTTCACAAATCATTACTATAACACGCCCGTGCAAAATAGTGCATTTTTTCACATCTCAAAATTGGCCATTTTCTTATGAAAATTGCGTGATATTTTTAATATAAATACTGCAAACATAGGTTGTGGGTGCTCTAACAAGTACCCACAACCTATGTCTTAGAGCAAAAATAATAAAAATGATGTATATCCCCATAAACCCAACTTTTCTCTCTATAAAGTGGGGTATAGGGGTCTTCATTTCACGGGCTTATTCACGTGATGTTGTAATGCAAATACCTAAGTCTTGTTTGACAGCTGAGATGGGAACTTGGGGAAGAACATCTCTCACTTGTTGTATCATCTTCAGAAGCTCAGCATCCAGTGTATCTAAACAACTTCCTGAGAGTTGGACTGCACCACTAGCTGTGGCAATGGGCTTGGAACCTAAAATATTGACAGTAGAATAATGGAAATGACAATAAACTCTTTCATCCCTGAAACTCTGAAGTGGACTCTTCCAGCTTTGAATCTGAACATGTCTTATTTTGTCAATAGTGGTTTTGGTCGAAGTCATTAACCCACTGAACGCTGGTGGCTCTTCCGTTGATACATGTCGGACAAGTCCATTTGTCATTTTTGGGCATTTGGGTGCATTTGTTTCATTTTTATTCTTTCTTTGCAGTGTAGACCCTGATCAGATGTGGCATAATGCAGCATCTGATTGGTTCTGCACTGTTTGTTTATGTTCCTTTTACAGGTTTTCCAGGAAAGAATGGGTTAACCCTTATCTTGCTGAATATTCATTTAAGCCACACCCATTTCTGTCTATCAACCAATCAAATTACTTGATGTAATTTATTGCTACAAATTCATAAACTGAATGCCAAACAGTGTAGATCCTGATCAGATGGCTTCTTCAGAAGCCATCTGATCTGGATCTTCACTGTTTGCAAAGATAGGGGTTGTCGTGAACAGCAAGATAAGGGTTAAATGAGACATAGGCAAACAGTGGGGTCCCAGAAACCATCTGATCTGGATCTTCACTGTTTGCAAAGATAAGGATTGTCGTGAACAGCAAGATAAGGGTTAAAATCAGAATCAAACTTCAATGACTCAAATACCCATGGGACCATGAAAATTTGTTTGATATAGGTAGTTTGAGCCACTGAGGGTTTTTCATACTGCCTTGTATAAAGGCATAATGCTTCTATAAAATAAAGGTACGGTTTGTGTACTTATTTGAATCGCCACATTGAGGCGATTCTAATGAGTACACACAACATACCTTTTGATGATAAAATGATCTTGCTATTTTCCTAAATTATCCCTTTTTCTCATCACATGAACAAGTCTGTGAAATGTACACCCCCTTACACCCCACTTTATATAGATCACAAAAGCACCGCATGTGGGTGCCAACGCTAAGCTACAAAAGTCGAAAAAGGGGCATAACTGTGCCAAAAATATTTTGAGGGTTACCTCACCTATTGGTATGAGTTCCCCTTTTCATAATGAACAACTAGTCCGAGTTTCAAGTAAATATTTCAGTAATGACAGAGATATTACAAATGTCCAAGTTTTTGCACCATGACGACGATGCAGACGACGATGCAGACGAAGCCAGAGCCATGACAATACTTCGCCGTTTTCATCAAAAACAGCCGAGCTAAAAATTGGGTTTTGGGGATTTACATCATTTTCTCTTATTTCTGTTCCAAGACATAGGTTGTGGGTACTCGTTAGAACCGCCTCAATGAGGCGGCTCTAAAGAGCATCCACAACCTATGTTTGCAGTATAAATAATAAAAATATTTCGGATGTTGGATCAGATAAGTATCCATTTTGGAGATGTGAAAAAAATCACAATGTTGCAAGGGTGTGTTATCGTAATATTATCAGGAGCTAGAAGGGGTATTCAATTATGGAGTTTGAATCAGTCATGGTGACTTTACATCTCACCAACAGCAAAGGTCATACGGAGATGGGCCCCTCGGTTTAAAGACTCATCCGAAAGTCTGGACAAGCCTGGGATCGATCCTGCATTCCCTGGTTTACATGGCGAGTAGCATAACCACTACACCATTGAGGCTTCTAGAATCAGCCATGGTAAATGTGCCATTAGTATTTGAGCCATTAAGTTTTACTTCAGTGTAGATCCTGATCCTATGGACATCAATAGAAACTGATAATGTCATTAGTAAACTATCGTTAAAACATTGATCATTTGGGCCCCGTCAAGCGATTTTGGTACTTATTGCCTATGCGAGCAGCGAAGGTTCAGGCGAGCCTGGACATCCGCGCAGTCTCGCCAGAACCTTCGCTGCTCGCTCATACAAGCAGTGAATCAAGAGGAACCTTCCGACAGAAAGCCATATCCCTGGCCCCTCTGAATGGCTGGGCATGCGCAGTTAAAATTTGTCATGACGGAATTCTCGAAGACCCAAATTTAATATGAAAAATACTGTAAAAATCCTAAAACTTCAGACACCTTGTGGACTTGCTGAAATTTTCCTAAAATTTTAACAAATTTGTTTCAGGATCCAGCAAGGAGTCCAAAAAGTGAAGACGGAATGGCAAACAGTGTAGACCCTGATCAGACTGCTCCTTCAGGAGCAGTCTGATCTGGTCTGCACTGTTTGCTTAGGCCTGGCTGTCCAATACTTAGGATCATTATGGTGTGCTAATATTTTAGCTGAAATAATGCGAGTAGATTCTGCAATTGCACGGTAATTGCAAAATCTACTACTAGTTTTTTGGAAAAAAAATACCACAGTATCTGATACACAGTAGAACTTCAATGACTCAAACCCCAATGGCTCATTTATGAGTCCAACCCATTCTTGAGTCCCCAGGGACTTCCTCCAAATACGATATAGGAAAATGTATGGAGATTTTCAGGCTTTCTTTTCTTGCAAGTGTATGTTGTGTGTACTAATGAGTACACACAGCATACATTAATAAAATAAACCACTGAAAACATATTTCACAATTATCTCCATTCTGCCTCCTGGTATGGCACTAATAGTAACCCTCCATGGCTCAAACTACTGTTGCCTCAAACACATTTTATGGTCCCAAAGGGGTTTGAGCCATCAAAGTTCGACTATATTGTACTTGCTATAGCATTTAACATTTTGACCGCTAAGAAGCTTGTTAAGCTAATTTTGCTGTCAACGACTGGACCTTTTTCTAAACGGCTGTAAGGGTCAAAACTCACCTTTCCAAGGTGGGGCTGGTGGGGATTTTAACTTCTTTATATATTCTTTAACCTCTGTGACAGTGTATTTGGTGGCTGGTATAGCTAAGGAATCAGCTAAAAGGCCTTGAACTCTGTCAGCAAACTCTGCTGAACTCTCACCTTCACTCACTGTTTGAAGGGGCAGAACTCTGAAACAGACAAGTAATTGCAACTGCAACTGTATTGACAAATCAGCTAAAATTAAGACTAATTCTTAAGCTGCCAAGAAAAACTGCATCTGAAAATGTCTTCTGATAATGTTGTCTGCTGAGACTTCTTGCAAACTTTTCAAAAATATTACTGCATGCTGGAAAACAGTGTGGACCCCGATCAGACTGCTCCCTAGAGGAGCAGTCTGATCTGGATCCACACTGTTTGCAAAAATGACTTTTGAAGTAGCTTGCAGACGACAAAGCAGACAACAATTGTCCTGATTGGCTTTTTATCAATCAAAAGTCATGTTTAAAAGATTTCAGTTATTCTTTCATTCTTTTTCTACACGCAGTACCCTCTAGTGTAAGACCAGCTTTTTGGCTGTCAAAAGGTGGACTTAAGACTGCTTTTGAACAGTCCCAAAGGCGGTCTGAATACAGAAATTTTACTGTATATTTTTGTTGATGGGTTTTGGTTTAATGACATGGTCAGCAATATAAAGGTCATGCATATGATGAGCCAGCCAGGTTTAACTAACCATCGTTTCCAGGCTAATACTAAAGCAGTAAACAGCAGAGTGCACATTCTTTCACCAGAAACTTATGTCTGAGCTTCTTAATCATGTTGTATATTGCAAAGTCTCCATAATGACCTTTAGAGTGTTGACGGGGAAATTAAACCTCAAATCAAACAAACAGCAAAGATGCAAGTGTAATCTTCCAATCTGCAAAAGCAGACTTCTAGAAAGAGTAGGTGGCTTTTCTGGTGTCTAAATCCCAACATAAGGCTACTCTGAAATGAAGGATTGTCTTGTAGTTTCATGGCCTAATTAACATTAGGTTTAGTTATTAAGTGTGTCAATTTATTGAAGCATACTTTTCCAATGACTTAAGAAGTTAACTAGTACATTACAGTGTGCATTCTTTAACCAGAAACTGCAAACTGCCCTTCTTGTATCAGTTGAAGAGTGAGTACCTAAAAATCCTTAAAATCCAGACAACTTGAGAACTTGCTGTAATTCTTCTAAAATTTTAACAAATTCCTTTCATGATCCAGCAAGGAGTCTAAAAAGTACAGACAGAATGGCAAACAGTGTAGACCCTGATCAGACTGCTCCTGCATAGGCCTGTCTGTCCCAATACTCAGGATCATTACAGCATAATTTAGGGCATGCTTAACCCATTTAGTGCCAGAAACCCCAAAACGGGCCGGGTAGCCTGGAAACAGAGCAGGCCCAGATCAGACGCCACAGAATGCGGCATTTGATCAGGGCCTCCACTGTTTGCAATAAGTTCAGCCATTTTCCAAATCAATTTTGAAGAAAACGCAACCTGATACCCCTAAATTTGAAATGGACTCATGCAATATATAAGAAGGAAGATTCCATTTGGTACAAAAAGGGTTAATTCAGCTGTTCTAACTGTTCCTGAATGTTGCACTGTCATGTGCAATGTTCCCATGACGTACTATCTCGGTTTTGAATCAAGCACAGAACATACACAGCTTTCCTACATATGGCGCTTATCCTATTTTCTTACATGTATTTGCTTATTTTATTAGCTACCTGACTGAAATCATTCACTTTCTAAAGATGAGCCATTCTAATAATTTAATGTATCCAAAAATCAAATAAAACATGGATAATTGCACTGAATGCTCCAGCGAATCAAGTATGGTGTGAACTGTGATTGAGAATTTAAAGCATACAATTAGTGAATACAGTCTGTAAGCTATTTGAATCTTTTGTTTTAATGATCTGAAACATTTTCAGCCTTCATCTATGCTTTACGATTCTGGTAGGAAGCTACAAATGCAAAATGCCGTGAATTTGGAAACTAGGCTGGTGCACTGCTCCATCATCCAGGCACTTCACACCTCATCAAAGGTAGTCCGAACGTGAGACACGGGCCTCCGTGGCCTAATGGATAAGAGCGCTGACTCTTAGTCATTAGGTCTCTCACCGCCATGGGTTCGAGCCTCGCTCGGGTCACGTGTGAGACGCCAAGTTCTGCAACGGAAGGTCAGGTGGTTTTTCGGTACTCTGGTTTTCGCCCACCTATGATTAACGATCGGCTCGATATGAGTGAAATAATCTTGAAAGGGCCGTAAAACCCAAACCAAAAAAAAAAAAAAAGTCCGAACGTGAAGCACCAGAACATTGCACTATACCAAGTGACAACCATTTGACTGAACAGAACACTCAACAGTGCACATGGAATATAGGGATCAACCATGGTTTTTCATGCATTAACATTCGCCGGGTCCCAAGAAACTGTTTGAACATGAGGCCGCCAGGCCGAATGTTCAAATATCTTCCGAGGGATCCGGCAAATGTTAATGCAATGAAATAACCATGGATGATCATTGTTCTTGCATAACTTACGATTCCGACAGCAAATTTTGACGAAAACGCCCAAAAGCTCAATATAAACTCCATGTCAACTCTTCAAATGCGACCGGCGAACCAACATGGCGGCCAGTTCAGAATGTTGTTTACAATGATTTTGTTACGCAGTGACAATCTGACGTCATCATAGAACCCTAAAACGCTATCTTCAGGGCGATAATGTTATGTCACTAAACATAACGTAAACAAAGCAAGGCCAGTCTTATGATATCAAAACCTCAAAATCCATATTCAAACTGCACGCAAATTTCATGATTTTGCTGTTTGAGCATGGCTTTCGGTCCATTTGAGAATGGCTTCAAACAGCCATGCCCATGGATATTTATGCAAAAATGGTGAATCAAGTATGTCCTTATGCAAATACTTCATGCATGATTAATCTCTCTGAAAGAATACTGTTGCACCTAATGGTGATCAAACACACAACCTCCTCATCATCAGTTGGATGCATTACATGTTACCTGAGTAACCCATTGTATGCTAGTTGACTGTTCCATTGCTAAATGATGGACAAGTCCATTATTTTGTCATTTTCGGGGTGTCAGACCTATTTGTTTCATTTTTATTCTATTTTTGACGGAAAAATGTGTTAGCAAATAGTGCAGGCCCTGATCAGACACCGCGTTCTGCGGCGTCTGATCTGGGCCTGCACTGTTTGCTTAGGTACCCCTTTAGGAGTTTCCCGTATGCAATGAGTTAAGGCTCTAACTAGGTGAAGGATGCCTGCAAAAGGAGATGAAAAAGGAGGAATTACAGACAATGTGTAAAAGGAGAACGAAAATGGGGGAGTGGTATTAACCCTTTTCCTGCTGATAATTAATTTTACCATGCCCATTTCTGACTATCAACCAATCTGATTACTTGATGTAACTTATCAATGCAAATTCACAAACTGAATGTCAAACAGTGTAGAGTCTGATCAGATCTGATCTGGATATAGAGGGTTTGCAAAGGTAGGGGCTGTCATGTTCTGCATGAAAAAGAGTGTGTGGCAGCCTTAAAAGTCTCCCTGCCCTTCATCACAGTGTAGTTTATACTTTCTTGTCCTTTGGAATCATTGATTCCATTGTGGAAATTTTGAAAATATTTGATGGTCACTGATGAGGCTTAATTGGCCTAAACTTGCTAGTATAGCCCAGAAAAACTTGTACACTCCATACTTCTCACTTCTGTGGTGTATTCCTTGCTTCCAAAGGATAACCCTTTTAACTGTTTATGTACCAAATCTTCTTCCTTATAATATAGCAGGAGTCCATTTCAAAATTTAGGGGTGTCAGATTGTATTTTCTTCAAAATTTATTTGGAAAATGGCTGAACTTTTTGTAAACAGTGTAGGCCCTGATCAGACACCGCATTCTGCAGTGTTTGATCTGGGCCTGCACTGTTTGCCAGGGTACCCAGTTTGGGGTTTCTGGTACTAAATGGGTTAAAGAACATATATAGCTGTAACTGCAGTACTTACTTCAATTTGTATACTGTGATAGGAGCAAAGAAGCACCATAAAACGTCAACCCACCTCGGACTCTCTACAGTTGTCTGTCAAAACAAAAGGTAAGTGGTAAAATGTTCAGTTCCTCTAACACTTCTCTTGCTGAATATTCAGATAAGCCACACCCATTTCTGACTTTGAACCAATCAGATTTCTTCATGTAATTTATTCCTACAAATTCATAAAATGAATGTCAAACAGTGTAGACCCTGATCAGATGGCTTCTTCAGAAGCCATCTGATCCGGATCTACACTGTTTGCAAAGATAGGGGTTGTCAAGAACAGCAAGATAAGAGTTAAACCCCAACACTCCTGCATTTCTGAAGCGGGCTTGAATTTGGACATGACCATAGAAGCAGATATTTTTTGTTTGTTTTTTTTTTGTTTTGGGTTTTACAGCCCTTTCAAGATTATTTCACTCATATCGAGCCGATCGTTAATCAGAGGTGGGCGAAAACCGGAGTCCCCGGAGAAAAACCACCTGACCTTCCGTTGCAGAACTTGGTGTCTCACACGTGGCCCGAGCGAGGCTCGAACCTACGGCGGTGAGAGACCTAATGACTAAGAGTCAGCGCTCTTATCCACTAGGCCACGGAGGCCCAGAAGCAGATATCAACAGAAGTAATAGAAGACTCCGTGGTGTAGTGGTTACGCTACTAGCCTTGTAAACCAGGGATCGCAGGATCAATCCCGGGCTTCTCCAGACTTTGGGATGAATCTTTAAACCGAGGTCCCATCTCCGTATGACCTTACCTGTTGGTGGGACGTAAAACTCAAACACTCACTCACTCAACAGATGTAATAGACAAAATTGACAGACTGGCAAATAGTGCTGATCCTGATGAGATGGTTCATTATGTATCTACACTGTTTGCACAGGACCTGTATCATTCTACAGGATTAGAAGGCCAAAAGGCAAAATATTTAAAAGTGTCTAATTTTGAAACAAATTATTTTCAACAAATGATTAAGTCAAACTTCAATAACTTGAATACCTTTGGAAACGTGAAAACTTGTTTGAATTAGGAGTACAGTCCAACCTGTATTAAGCAAGCACCTTTTGGATATTCAAAAAGTGTTTGCTTAAGACAGGTGCTTGCTTAACGCAGGTGAATTTTAATGGATTTTCCTTTTTCGGGAACTGAATGCCTACTTGCTTAAGACAGGTTGCTTGCTTAATAGAGGTGGCCACTAAGACAGGTTTTACTGTAGTTCCAACTACTGCAGGTAACTCAAAGTGCAACATTACGATAACTTACTTGTGCAACATAGTGCATTTTTTACATCTCCAAAATGAGTACTTTTCTGATGAAAATCCTTGATATTTTTGTTATAAATGCTCAAAAGATAGGTTGAGTGTGCTCACTGAGGCGGTTCTAACGAGTACTCACAACCTTTGTCTTGGAGCAGAAATAAGAAAAATAAAGTATACCGCTGTGAACCCCAGTTTTCTCTATGTAAAGTGGGGTTCAGGGGGTCTTCATTTCACGGACTCGTTCACGTGATGAGTCCAGAAGCGTAATAGGCATGATCTAAGGATACATTCTTTATTTTCAATCAAATAAAGCAATATTGTGTGTACTCATTAGAATCGCTTCTTTGAGGTGATTCAAATGAGTACGCACAACATATATTTAAAGGATAAAATCAGGAAACCTCCAGGCAATATTCAAATATATGGCTATCAGGTGTGATTTGATGAATTCCCTATGGACTCTAGAGCAAATTCAAATCAGCCAAGCTTAACCCTTGTCCTGCTGAATATTCATATATGCCACACCCACTACCGATTACCAACCAATCAGATTACCTGTAGCAAATTATTACAACAAATTCACAATCTGAATGACAAACAATGTAGATCCTGATCAGATGGCTTCTTCAGAAGCCATCTGATCTGGATCTACATTGTTTCAAAGAAAAGGCATATCCGGGCTCAGCAGGACAAGGGTTAAGCAGCTAACCATGTTTGAGTAACTGAAGTTGTATGACAAAACCATCTGACCAGGCAAGTCTCAGATTTGCCCATTTAGTACCGGAAACCCCAAAATGGGTAGTTGGCAAACAATGCAGGACCAGATCAGACGCCGCAGAACGCGGCGTCTGATCAGGGCCTACACTGTTTGTAAAATGTTCAGCTATTTTCCAAATGAATTTTGAAGAAAACACTGCCTGACACCCCTAAATTTTGAAATGGACTCCTGGTATATATAAGGAAGAAGATTTCATTTGGTACACAAAGGGTTAACCCCACCATCCATCCAGTCTGGCAAAAGGCTTTGCTTATCATTCTTAGTATTGCCTAGAGACTATAAAAAGCTCATGCAAACAGAATAATGGTTCCCCCAGCCTTGGTAAAGGGCAGGGTGCTGGTTCAGGAAAAGAGCACTTTTAATGTGTAAAAGCTATGTGAAAGGACACTTTGTAACCATCATGTTTTCAAGACACGCTAAATAAAGGTTTTAAATAGTTTATAACCAATACTAGTAGTTTACTATAGCCAGTAATGGTGATCAAATGGCTTCTTCTACATACAGGAAGTTGTTTTGGCATATTTACACCATGATTTTACACCAACAGGGCAGAATAGTGGGCCAGGAGGGCAACAGGGTGGACTAAAGAGCCAGCTGGGTGCAGCACCCTGCAATAAGTCATTAGGGGATACATTAAAGGGATAACTCTGATCAAACAGTGCAGATGCACAGGCTGACATAAGTCTTCATACTGCAGACAGGTCTTTTTGTAGGCTTTGTCGTGCACTAGCTGGTTTATTAGATTTGATGCTTCCCTGAGGCATGCTTCCATATTACTCAACAAGCTTCCATTATGTTTAATATATCTTATCATGCTGTTCACGACAACCCCTAATCTTTTGGAAACAGTGTAGATCCAGATCAGATGGCTTCTGAATCTTCATACTTTAGACAGGTCTTTTTGTAGGCTTTGCCGTGCACTAGCTGATTTATTAGATTTGATGCTTCCCTGAGGCATGCTTCCATATTACTCAACAAGCTTCCATTATGTTAAATATATCTTATCATGCTGTTCACAACAACCGCTAATCTTTGGAAACAGTGTAGATCCAGATCAGATGGCTTCTGAAGAAGCCATCTGATCAGGATCTACACTGTTTGACATTCAGTTTATGAATTTGTAGGAATAAATTACATCAAGTAATCTGATTGGTTCCAGGTCAGAAATGGGTGTGGCTTAAATGAATATTCAGCAAGAGAAGGGATATTATGGCACTATCCAACTAACAACTGCCCAATGTCATGCAGAAGTGCATGGTTTCTAGTTCAGTTTTCAAGCCAACCCTAGTCAGATATCCATGAAAACTGTTCTTTGTAGATAAGCAGCCAATTCAACACTAGTTTTAGGTCATACGTAGCCAGCCTGTTTACTTTTCCTGGACAGGCTTATACATACAGCTAACTAGTAAAGTACACAACTGTTTGCTGGAAATTGACAACTGTCCTTCTTGAATCAGCAGAACGGAGAGGATTTCATGATCAATCTCCACAGAAGAATGCTGCTCATTAAGAAAACATGTCCATGTGAAATAATGGTGTCCAACATGGTGTCAGAAGTGACAAATTTTGGGTAAAAATGATGACATCTTTCTTATTTCTGCTTTCAACATAGATTGTGGGTGCTTGTTAGAAACCGCCATCCACCCCCTCACACCCATATAAGATTCTTATAGTATCTTACCAAAGCACATGGAAAAGACAACCGTGATAACTGTATTGACACCTGAAATGTACATGAAACATATGGTAAACATCCGGGAATAAGTTACCATTACTGGTACAGTCCAACCTGTATTAAGCAGCCACCTATGGGATATTTAAAAAGTGCTTGCTTAAGACAGGTGCCTGCTTAACACAGGTGAATTTTAATGCATTTCCCTTTTTGGGAACTTGCCTGCTTGCTTAGGACAGGTTGCTTGCTTAATAGAGGTGGCCACTAAGACAGGTTTTACTTCGTATGCTTAAAATAAGGGTGCAGATCAGCCTTCTCTTCTGGGGCCAGTTGTTCAAAACTAACGACATCGTTAGTAAACATATCGTTAAAACTTTGATAATTAAATATGGCAAATAACTTTTTGCTGAAAAAATGTGAGCAGCTTTTGCGGATGCAAAAGCTGCTCACATTTTTTCAGCAAAAATAACAAAATTTTCGATATTTTTCTTGCTAGAACAGTTAAAAATTTGACCACTAACGAGCTCGTTAAGCTAACGATGCTTTGAAAAACTGGCCCCTGATCAACATCTTTGTGTTTGCTGCTCAGATAGTTCAATACCTCAAGTGGCCATCACGTGAACAAGTCCGTGAAATGAACATCTTCCTAAACCCCAATTTATATTAAGAAAACTGGAGTTTACGGGGGTGTACATTATTTTTCTTATTTCTGCTCCAACACATAGGTTGTGGGCTCTTGTTAGAGCACCCACAACCTATATTTACAGTATTAATAAGAAAAATATCACAGATTTTCATTAGAAAAGTAGCCATCTTGGAGATGTGAGAAAATGAACTATATCACAATGTATATCTAAGACTTCAAAACTATTTGGGCCCCGTCAAGCGATTTTGGTACTTATCGCCTATGCGAGCAGCGAAGGTTCAGGCGAGCCTGCGCATCCGCGCAGTCTCACCAAAACCTTCGCTGCTCGCCCATACAAGCAGTGAATCAAGAGGAACCTTCAGACAGAAAGCCATATCCCTGGCCCCTCTGAATGGCTGGGCATGCGCAGTTAAAATTTGTCATGACGGAATGCTCGAAGACACAAATCACCTTGGCGGGGCTCATTTCTAGTCAGTGTAGATAGTCAGGCCCATTTGTGTATTATTTGATAGAAAAACCCAAATACAGGTTTTCTCATGACATGGTTCATATGAAAAAGTAAACAACTTCCTGTAAATTACGCACTGCCAAATCAGAGATGAAAACATTATGAAAAAATGCCTATACAAATGCATTGTTAATTTTACTGCCAGAAAAACGAACATTTTAAGATGAATGAAAAAGTGTGATATTTTTCT
Organism: Lucinisca nassula; assembly: GCA_963580285.1. Classification (NCBI taxonomy): domain Eukaryota; kingdom Metazoa; phylum Mollusca; class Bivalvia; order Lucinida; family Lucinidae; genus Lucinisca; species Lucinisca nassula. The sequence continues at coordinate 177,187,120 of OY757010.1, forward strand.
TATTTCTGCTCAAAATATAGATTGTTGATACTCGTTAGAACTGCCTTATCCACAATCTTTATTTTAAAGTAGAAATAAGAAAATCAAGTTTACCCCTGTAAACCCCAGTTTTACTGTATAAAAGTGGGGTTCAAGGGGTCAAAATTATATTGGCATGTTTTGTGATGAGAAAATCAATTAGTTCTGTCATGATTGGTAATCACTGAAGATTAAGTCTGACACAATTTGACCTTTCTGTCTGTGCATGACTTTTACAATATGTACAGTTTGATGTGTGTATTTAGACAGTGAGGTCTGAGGAAAACAGTGTTGAACCAGATGAGATGCCACACAACACAGACCCTCATCAGAGTCTATAATGTTTGCCACTCATCTAGCTATTTTTAGACAAAATATTTGGTATTTAATTGTACTTATTCAAATTTTAGAACATGTATGGTAAGGAGTTGAGAAGTGGAAATACTAGTAACATTACATACTGTTATGCATTAACAAACACAGAAATCAAATACAGTAGAACATTGATGGCTCGAACACCGATGGCTCGTATACCATAGCTGACTCGAACCTGTTCTCGAGTCCCTAGGGAATTCCTCTTCATAAGAAGTAGTGCAGGATAATTAAGGAGATTTTCGACTTTCATCTTGCAATGTATGCTGTGTGTCTCATCGAGGCGATTCTAATGAGTACACACAGCATACATTTTTTATTATAGAACATTGAAAAGATGTCTCAAAACTAACCCCGTTATGCCTCCTGCCAGTAACCCGCAATGGCTTGAACTACCCCTGTCTCGAACAGATTTTCGTGGTCCCAAAGGTGTTCGAGCCATTGAAGTTCGATTGTACATGTAATCCATTATAAGCAAATTAGTAATGACAATCATTTTTGAGGAGTTTATCTATAGACTAATTTACTATCAGCCTTATCTGACATGCAGACGAAATTGCTGTAGTAACTTCAAATTTTGCACCAAGCATAACGGAGGATGGACACTGACAAACCACAATAGCTGACCATGAGCACTTCATGCACAGGTGAACTAAAACATTTTCTATATAATCTATACATTTTTGGTTTGGATATAACATGGGCCCCGTCAAGCGATTTTGGTACTTATCGCCTATGCGAGCAGCGAAGGTTCAGGCGAGCCTGCGCATCCGCGCAGTCTCGCCAGAACCTTCACTGCTCGCTCATACAAGCAGTGAGTCAAGAGGAACCATCAGACAGAAAGCCATATCCCTGGCCCCTCTGAATGGCTGGGCATGCGCAGTTAAAATGTGTCATGACGGAATGCTCGAAGACACAAATTCGCTTGGCGGGGCTCACATGGTTGTTGGACTTATGTACATAGTTTCTGCTATAGTGTTATATAGAGGTTGCATTGTACCATAACAATGTTCAGACTGGTTCTTAACCTTTACTACTCTCTAGGCTAATTCAGACTTGACATATGAGCTCCGCCAAGCGAATTTGTGTCTTCGAGCATTCCGTCATGACAAATTTTAACTGTGCATGCCCAGCCATTCAGAGGGGCCAGGGATATGGCTCTCTGTCTGAAGGTTCCTCTTGATTCACTGCTTGTATGAGCGAACAGCGAAGGTTCTGGCGAGACTGCGCGTATGCGCAGGCTCGCCTGAACCTTCGCTGCTCGCATAGGTGATAAGTACCAAAATCGCTTGACGGGGCCCATCTCATGCGAATTGTCTCCATATTGCATGAGATGCTTGAATGCTTGTTCAACTATTGAAATGGTTACTTACCGGTTGAACTGGTATTTCAAACTCAAATGGAAGAGTACTGAAAGACAAAAAAAAAGTTTGTTAAGTCCCCTTATCATTCTATTTTTGAACAGCATACAGTAAGCCTGCCCAGGAAAAGTATGGTTAGGTTTTCTGACCAGTACAGTCAATCTTAGTGGTTAACCTGTCCTGGGCACTTTCTTTTGCCAGTTCTGACAACTGCCCTTCTTGAATCAGTGACAGGGAATGACTGATGGTAGAAAGAGGGTGTATTTTGTAATGAATCACAATGAAAATATGTAACCGGACCTGACAAGGATCAAACTCAAGACCACTGGGGCCAAGATTATACAACAATTTTTCATGCTAAACTCAGCTGCCTGTGAAAATTTTAATGCTCATAAAAAGTAAAATACAAATTAATGAGGAGACTTTCCAACTTAGATCAAAAGAGAATGCTGTTTTTCCTGCTCTTTACTTTTGGCATTTTTAAATACATGAGAAGGACAAATTTCATGCTCAAATGAAAGTTTTATAACCTTGGGGCCTGATCACCTGTCAGATGCTCATCTGGCTGTACCTGGCTACACAGAGTCAGGTACAACCATTCACAACCATATCTTTCTTATGCATACACCGGCCATGTTTGGTTCTAACCATCATGCTAAACTGCACAGAAGGAACATATATAATAAAAGCTTGACAGGCAAAAGAGCATTGTGTCCCTTTTTGTTGAGAAAGTATGAATAATTGCATGTTAGTGTGATCTTTTAGCACTTTTCCCAGCTTAAGGGGAATGGGAACACCTGGCAAATTTTTCTGCCATTTTTCAAAGGGAGGGAACTTTTGGAACTTCCTGTTCGCTTTTCTATAAAATGCAGTCCCATTGAAAAAGGGGTCTACTCTTAAAGGAAAGAATTTGCTCCTCGGGAGCAAATTCTTTCCTTTAAGAGTTGATCCCTATTGCCATGGGAGACAAAAATACTTTTGCAGGAGTTGCCTCCTGGAACATGTTCCCATTCCCCTTAAACAGTTAACAAATTCATAACAAAGACAATCAAACCTGAGGGTTAACAGATTTCGTTGAAAATGACGTACTACAAAATCCCAAACTTTATCCAAGGATTTAGAAATGGATGTTTGATTACTTTTTCTTAACCAGTGTATGAAAAATATAATTAATCCCTTGTTGTTTCTTTTATTTAGGTGATTACTTTATCTGTTGATGAGAGGGTTTGGGGATCTAATTTATCCATCCTATAAAAGTATAATCAAGCACTTATTATTCTTTTTTTTCAGTAATTACTTTATTCATTGACAAGAGGGTTTAGACATTTGGTTTATCCATTACATAAAAACAGCTGCTCTTCCTAATCTGAGTGATTACTTTATCCATTGACCTGAGGGTTGGGAGACACGTCTTTATTTCTTTTATTCACTGCAAAAAAAATACTATTAAATATACAGCCATTGAATGCAATGCTTATATCACTTCGGTGAGCAGTAAATGCAATACGTCATACGGTTGTTCCTCGTACTGATATAAGCCGTGAAAGCTGGTCATGAGCTATCTTTTTAAGATCTACTCTGTTTGTATGTGCATCTGGACAAGGGACAGTACTTAATTTTGACACTTATGATGAGTACGTAAAACAACAAATTAAAGAGCCTTGTCACACCTAATTGTACTTTAATACAAATCAGAGCCGCTTTTTATCACGGAAATATCCGAAATCATTGAAACCAGAAGGTGTTAAGATCAAAGGCTGAGCACCGCGTGTCAGTCTTTATTACACACACATGATTTTCGCAATAGCGGTAAAGGTAATGTTTATGCTAATTTTAATTGCGAATCACACACCTGGACAAATTGGAAAATTAAAAACATTGTGAGTATTGATGAACTGTTTTGCAAAGGTCTATTATTATTTTCCTTAACTGAAACACCGGCAACGTCATTTTATTTTCTTCTTTACATCATGAATTTCAGTTCAAGATACGCAGTAGTAAAAACAGTGAAAAATATATTCAGGGACTGAAAATGATGTGCGAGATAGCCGAAGTGTAGACTTAAAAGTAGTTCGACATATGCGAAGTTGAAATAAATAAATATATAGGGTAAATATGCGGGACTTAGAAATCGGTTCGACATAAGTGATAGGACCGAGATAGGCGAGGTCGAGATAACGAGAGTCAACTGTATGTTGTTCCTTCATTGTTTTGTTTGTTTTGTTTGATTTGAGGTTTAACGTCCCCGTCAACACTGTAAAGGTCATTTTGGAGACGTTGCTTCCAATTTTGTGAGACTTTTACCCGACGTTGAGATGAAATCACATCTCAAGCCCTGTTACCCAATAAAACCAATAGGGTTTATAAGCATGGACGGTCCGACTCGCACCGCTTTGCCTGGGCAGGCTTAGATCCTCTAAGTGGTTTACCAGTACACGTGTGCGGGTCAGTTTTAGCTCTGCGTGGAAGCATCGTGCAGCCCATATATTTCTTCAAGCCCCGATGGAAGGGGGCGTATGTTGTTCCTTCAATTTAAGTGACTTTTTGTACCCAAACAACCTTTTCCAAACATCTTTGATGTTTCTTGTGGAGGCAGATGAATGACCTCACAGACTGCATTCTACTGCCAATCACAACAAGCAGATGGCATTTTTAAAGTGTATTTTACTTATTTTTTATTACTTATTTTTAGTGAAAATAAGGCTAGACATAAGCAGACAAGTCACTTAAAAAATTTCAAGCCTTCTTTTCCATGAAAAATATCTTAAGAAATCAAACTGTCATCTGCCCATGAAGTTATGTAGCAGTTAACCCTTTCACTGCCAATCACAACAAACAGACGGCATTTTCAAAGTGCATTTTACTTTTTTTTGGTGAAAATAAGGCTAGAAATTACAAGTGAATCGTCTGCTTGGCAGACGATTCACTTGTAATGTCTTGTCTTATTTACTGTGAAAAATATCTATCTCAAGAAATCAATTTGTCGTCTGCTCATAACATTCTGAACTTTTTGTGTAAGCTTTCTTGGCCTATGGGAATGACTGAATTTCACTGCACTGATAAAAATAGAACCCCTATCTTATGGGTAAGAAAATTACACCAAAACCTCTATATAACACTATTAATGGGGTCCAAAGCAGAAACCGTGTTAGTTAAACAACCGTGTTTCTATCCAAACAAGAATGTATAGATTATTTCTATATAATCTACACATACTGGGATCCATCTTGAATCCATGTTATATCCAATACTGTGTTTTTATGAACCGTGTTATAATGAGGTTGTGGTGTACATTGAAAGTGATAACAAGAAAGTATTACCTAAACTTGAGAATCCCAGTGTTATTGGTAGGCAGTTCTTCTGGGTGAAACAACACTGGTAACTCAGATTCTGTAAGACAAAGCAAGAGAGAAATCAGATGGGTTTGTTTAACCCTTGTCCTGCTGAATATTCAAATATGCCACACCCACTACTGATTATCAACCAATCAGATTACTTGATGCAAATTATTGCAATAAATTCACAATCTGAATGGCAAACAATGTAGAGTCTGATCAGATGGCTTCTTCAGAAGCCATCTGATCTGGATCTACATTGTTTGAAAGATAAGGCCTATCCGGGCACAGCAGGACAAGGGTTAAAACAGAACTAAAAAACTGTTGTAAGGATTCAAAGCAAAACCTGTACATTGGCATGCTATAGCCCAAAACTGTAGAGTACTGTATGTTGAAAAATGACCACTGACTGTCATTTGCTAATCTTTACATTGTTGAGGTCCATATTTAAACCATGATATCTAAAGCCATGTCAAATTTACAGTGATTTGTGTGTTTTTTTTGTTGTTGGTTTTTTTTTGGAGGAGGGGGGGGGGGGGGGGTGGGTTATGACCTTTCCAAGATTATTTCACTTATTTCAAGCAGACTGTTAATCAGAGGCAGGCAAAATTCTCGAGAACCTGGAGAAAAACCACCTGACCCTCTGTTACAGAACTTGGCACCTCACATGTGACCCGAGTGAGGCAAAAACACAGCCGTGAGATACCTAATGATTGACAGTGTAATAAACATGTTTATGTGTGTTTGAATCAACCCAAGTGAAAACATGCCTTCATGTATGTGCACACACAGAAACGAAAATCAGACTACATACCCGCTTACATTACAATAAGACCTCTGTGTCCTAAAATGGCTTCTTTCATATCTTTAGAACAAGCATTTTGCAGATGAAAATGTTTGATACAGTAGAACTTCGATGGCTCGAACACCGATGGCTCGTTTACCATGGATGTGTCGAACCCATTCTTGAGCCCCTAGTGAAATCCTCTACATAAGTAATAGTGGGGGATAATTAAGGAGATTTTAGTCTTTTATCTTGCAAATGTATGCTGTGTGTACTCATTAGAATCGCCTCGATGAGGCGATTCTAATGAGTACACACAGCATACATTTTCATTATAAAACACTGAAAAGATGACTAAAAGTATCTCGTTATGCCTCCTGACAGTAAGCCTCAGTGGCTCGAACTACCCCTGTCTCGAACAGATTTTCGAGGTCCCCAAGGTGTTCAAGCCATTGAAGTTCGACTGCATTTTATTTTTTTCTAGCCAAAACATAGATTGTGGGTGCTCTTTAGAAACACCTCATTGAGGTGGTTACCCATAAAATGAGGCAGTTCTAATGAGCACCCACAATCTATGTTTTTGAGAAAACATAAGGGAAATAATATATTCTCTGGTAAATGCCATTATTCTCTAGTCTATAGGAATGGGGTTCAGAGTGGTTTTCATTTCAGGGACTTGTCATCCTTATGAGTCATTAATCAACCTCCTCATTCTGCATAATGAAACATTGGGAAAAAGGCCATTGGATCCAAATCTTGCACCACAGCAAAGACACTTGTGGTTGCTAAGTTTTTATCCCAATATTATTACAACACACGCCCAATTTTTTCCATTTCATTTGAGACAAGTGAACATGTTAAGTACACTTTGTACACTCAAACTTCAATCGCTTGAATATCATTGGGACAAAGAAAATTAGTTCAGGACAGGAAAAGTTTAAGCTACCAAGGGTTATTCATTGCAATAATTTAGGGATATCTTTCTGGGGCCAGTTGTTCAAAGCCTCATTAGCTTAACGAGCTCATTATTGGTCATATTGCAATTGTTAACTGTTCTAGCAAGTACAAAATCTAAAAGCATGGTATTTTTGCTGAGTATCAGTGTCTCTAGTGCATTCTTGACCCAAGGGTAAGATAAGGCTTCAGACCAAATAGCAAAGACCTGGGCCTTCTGGTTTCAGAAAAGAAGATTTTTAAAGGATTTCCTCATATAAGCCTATGTAAAACCAGCGGGCCCTGGCGCGTGGGCATTTTTGGCACCAGGGCTATAATTTGACCAATCTCAGCAGAGGTTCACTAGTTGAAGCTTCACACCAGATATCAAAGACCTTGGCCTTCTGGTTTCGGGCAAGAAGATATTTAAAGGCTTTTTTCCTATATATGCCTATGTAAAACTAGTGGGTCCCAGCGCAGTGACATTTTTGGCCCAAAGGCTATAATTTGAACAATCTTGGTAGAGGTGCATTAGATGAAGCTTTATACCAAATATCAAAGACCTGGGCCTGGCGGTTTTAGAGACGATTTTCTAAAGATTTTCCCTATATAAGCCTATGTAAAACCGAAGGGCCCGGGGCGGGGGCATTTTTGGCGCCAGCACTATAATTTGAACAATCTTGGTAGGGGTCCACTAGATGAAGCTTCAGACAAAATAGCAAAGACCTGGGCCTTGCTGTTTCAGAGAAGAAGATTTTTAAAGATTTTCCCTACCGTAAAGATTCAGCTATAAGGCGATTCGGCTATAAGACGGGACCCCTTTTTCAGTTTTTCTAAGGTGGGATTTTGCTTATACTCTTTTATAAGACGGGTAAAATTTTTGCCATACTTGTCGGGGCCTATCTGCTACCGCCAGATGCCATTTAGATGCAGGAAATCGGCCTTTTTTCGTCAGAAATATTTGTTGCAGCTTTTTTATAAGTAACTGAACGTTTTTTTTTCATCGGGGAACACAACACCTAGCTATTCAGTTTCAGAACCAATGCCCCAGCTAGCACAAAATTGCGGCAAACGTCGGGCCGATACGTCGTATCTCTGTCAGCCCGGTACATGCCTTGCAGGCTTAGGCTACACAGACTTCTATTTAATAGACGACAGGGGCAGACAAATCCATTACCCGGCCGTCCGGGACAAGACCGAAATCACGCCGGGCAGGTGCACTTTGACCTTATGACGCTCGATCGGGACAAGTGAAAAAAAAAAACGTCTACAACTGCCAGTCTTTTTTGAGTCCTTAGATACGGTAAAACTAGACCAGTAAGTAAATCGCTGTCAATTCAGAGACTGTGTCTGTGTATTTATTCAAGTATGACACTATTGTTAATTCCTGTCGTATAATTGCCACCCTGCGGTGCGTGTCGATAAGGTGTGAAAATATGGTCAAGTTATGTCTCTAATTTGCGTTTATTCTCCAGTCATAAAATTTAATCCACAATCAATGTGAAAATGATTTAATTGCTCCTCAGACTATTAGCTACATCTAACGGTAGATGTTTGCATGGTGTCGGGACAACTCGGCACATAGCAAACTCGGCACATAGCCAACTCGGCACATAACCAACTCGGCCCCTACAAACTCGGCACATAGCAAACTCGGCCCACAATAGTTATAATGGTTATTAAGCTGTACAGTAATACTTCATTTGCCTGTTTTATTATTATTATTTTATAATAATTATATGTATGCTTATTAAATAAAAAAGTTTCTATTTTTTTTTGCATTTAAAAAAAAAATCATTTAAATCGATCAATAAGCTCTGCATATGACTTAATTGCTACACTAATTATCTGATTAATCAGGCGATGACTAAAGCTGTGAATATGATATTTGGGACTCATTGCCACCCATGATTGCCCAGCCGAGTTGATGGGCGTATTGTCAAACAAGAGATTGCCCAGCCGAGTTGATGGGCGTTTTGTCAAACGATATTTTTTCCTTGTTTTCAGTAAAAATAGGTTGTGGGTGCTTGTTAGAACCACCTCATTGAGCCGGTTCTAACGAGTACCCACAACCTTTGTCTTGTTTTTTTAGATTAATTCGCTGGTACATTTAAGAAACAACTTAAATATTTGAAACTTAAATAGTTGAAATTTTATTGTAAAAACTCTTCATATTTTGTTTTTTAATAAAGATCTACTCCATTAAATATTGATGTTTGGTCCCTATTTAGTTGGTCCCTATTTCACAGGTAACTTTAATTTGATTATTTGTTTGGTTATGCAATTATCATTACCAAGTGAACAATAGATAATTGACCCAAACAGCTAATTATGTGCCGAGTTTGTATAGGCCGAGTTTGTCATGTGCCGAGTTTGTTATGTGCCGAGTTTGTCATGTGCCGAGTTTGCTATGGGCCGAGTTGTCCCACAACCGTTTGCATTATAAAATCGGACTATTCCATGATCTCATGAATGGTTATGTTTTGGCGCCAAATAGCAGACGTTGGCGGGAAAAGTCGAACGCTGTTGTTGGTTATTGACACGGAGCTTCTAGGGATAATTCGGAACCTGTGCAAAGCACTGATTTTCTATCCACCTCTATTCACAACCGCTTAGCTATCGGGAATATATTTTTTACTGGTTCCAAAAATTTTTTTTTTTATGAAAGAGATACATGCAATGACATTAAACATGTGTGGGGATAATGGCGTAGGATGACGTCATTTACCGATCGGGTGCAGAAAAATCGTAGCGGTGGTTTGTGGGCGGCGATTTATATCAATTCAAAAATCACCGATCGGCTTTTTCCGTATGTCTGGTCTTCGGCGGACATTACCGGCAAAAAGCCTGCAGTCCATGACCTCGGCTATAAGACGGGGTCACTTTTTTTGGCTCATTTTGGAGGGAAAAATCCTCGTCTTATAGCCGAATTTTTACGGTATATAAGCCTATGTAAAACCAAAGGGCCCCGGAGCGGGGGCCTTTTTGACCCCAGCACTATATTTTGAACAATCTTGGTAGGGGTCCACTAGATGAAGCTTCATACCACATATCAAAGACCTGGGCCTTGCGAATTCAGAGAAGAAGATTTTTAAAGATTTTCCATATATAAGCCCATGTAAAACCAAAGGGCCCCGGAGCGGGGGCATTTTTGCCCCAGCACTATAATTTGAACAATCTTGGTAGGAGTCTACTAGATGAAGCTTCATACCAAATATCAAAGATCTGGGCCTTGCGGTTTCAGAGAAGAAGATTTTTAAAGATTTTCCCCATATAAGCCCATGTAAAACCAAAGGGCCCTGGAGCGGGGGCATTGTTGGCCCAAGCACTATAATTTGAACTAGACAAAAGTGCCCAGTGGGGCACGTATACCCCCGGCCAGTGCCATCACCTCAGCTGAAACAAGAACTACAAAGGGAAATAACTCTAAAATGCCTGACCCCTTGGCCCTTATTTTCTTTCCCACAATACAACTAGTCATACTGATCATGTGTGCAAAATTTCAAGTTTCTATGTGAAGCAGTTCCTGAGATATCTTTGACACAAAATAATTGTTTACGGACAGACAGACAGACGGAAAAGACAAAAACTATATACCCACATTGCATACTTCGTATGCCGGGGGTATAACAATCTTGGTAGAGGTCCACTAGATGAAGCTTCATACCAAATATCAAAGATCAAGGCCTTGCGGTTTCAGAGAAGAAGGTTTTTAAATGTTTTCCCTATATAAGCCCATGTAAAACCAAAGGGCCCCGGGGCGGGGGGCAGTTTTGGCCCCAGCACTATAATTTGGACAATCTTGGTAGGGGTCCACTAGATGAAGCTTCATACCAAATATCAAAGACCTGGGCCTTGCGGTTTCAGATAAGAAGATTTTTAAAGACTTTCTCTATATAATCCTTTGTAAAACCAAAGGGCCCCGGGGCGGGGGTATTTTTGGCCCCAGCACTATAATTTGAACAATCTTGGTAGGGGTCCACTAGATGAAGCTTCATACCAAATATCAAAGACCTGGGCCGTGTGGTTTCAGAGAAGAAGATTTTTTAAGTTTTTGGTGAAAAAAATCTATTTTTGGCTCCTGTGACCTAGATGTGCAATGGACCGGAACCATTTGAACAACTTTGAAAGGGGACCACCTAAGGATCATTCCTGTGAAGTTTGGTCATAATCCGATCAGTGGTTTAGGAGGAGATGTCGTTTGAAGAAAAAGTTTACGGATGCATGCACGGACAGACCCACATTTTGGGTTTGTGTGGCTGCACCTGTCCATATTTTATGGGGCTAAAATTTTTATGTGGCTAACGGTTTATGTGGCTATAAGACACACAAATCTGTACATCTAATGTGGCTAGCCACACAAACTTTGGACATCAGCCACATAAAGGCTGTCTGTACGAAACCGTCTTTGTCTAAACTTATGTGGCTACCAGAGGTTGTGATATCTAGCCCTCTAAAGGTAGAACAGAACTTTCTTTATAGTGCACTGATACATCTTATGGGTCTAGCTCCTCACATAGAGGGACTTTCTCCTACTGCAGCATTCAGCCCCAGGACAGCCAGTTAAATTTATGTGGCTCAGCCCCATAATCTCAAAGTTTAGCCTCATAATCCTGGACATTCATGTCCAAGGATGTCCAAGGTGATGGACATAAATTTATGTGTCTTTTTTTTATTTGATTTTTCTAGTCCCCCTGAACCCCTCTGTACTAACAGAAAAATGGGTTTGTGAGGCTAGCCACACAAACCCATTTTGCCACACAAAACCCTTCTGTACCTAAAAGAAGCCACATAAACCCATTTTGTAAGAACGGACACACGGACGGACACACGCACGGACGCAGGACGGATGACAGACAAAACGTGATCCCAAAAGCTCACCTCGTCACTACGTGACAGGTGAGCTAAAAACTAGCCCCAGGTCTTCTAGAAAATATATGCATGTTGTGTGTACTCCACAGAATTGCCTCATCCAGGCAATGCTAATAAGTAAACAAGAGGCTCAATGAGCCTAACCGCTCACCTGAGGAACATTTTAGTTAGCTGTTTGACTCATGGTCTTTGATCATAATTTTTTTTTTGAAGTTCTTCCTAATAGAACACGGCATTGTCAATTTGGACCCTAGGGGCAGTTTTGGTAGGATTAATGTAGGGGACCACTTGACATTGCTACATGCTTAATATGTAAGCTCTGGGCCTAGTGGTTTCAAAGAAGAAAATGTTTTAAGTTTGTCCAATTGTAAGTCTATGGGAGCTATATGTTGCCATGGCAACACCAGTTTCAATCTGAATTACCCCAAAACATACTGCATCTTCTCCCCCAATCGGATAATGCGTCTCATGAAATTTAATCATGATTGGCCAAGTGGCTTTAAAGATATACTTATTTGAAAATGTGAACGGACGCCGGACCATTGGCATACCAATACCTCACATGAGCCTTCGGCTCAAGTGACCTAATAATACTAGCGGTTTCAGAGAAGAAGATTTTTTAAGCTTTTTTTTCCATTATAAGTCTATGGGGGCTAAGGGGTCCAAGGGCGTGGCCAGTTTAGATCCCAGGGGCATGATTGGCATAATTTATGTAGGGGACCACTTGACATTGCTACATGCTTAATATGTAAGCTCTGGGCCTAGTGGTTTCAGAGAAGAAGATTTTTTAAGCTTTTTTTCCATTATAAGTCTATGGGGGCGAAGGGGCCCCGAGGCGTGGCCAGTTTAGACCCCAGGGGCATGATTGACACAATTTATGTAGAGGACCACTTGACATTGCTACATGCTTAATATGTAAGCTCTGTGCCTAGCAGTTTCAGGGAAGAAGATTTTTTAAGCTTTTATTTCCATAAGTCTATGGGGGTTAAGGGACCCCGGGGCGTGGCCAGTTTAGACCCCAGGGTTATGATTGGCACAATTCATGTAGGGGACCACTTGACATTGCTACATTCTTCATATGTAAGCTCACGGCCTATTGGTTTCAGAGAACAAGATTTTTTTAGTTTTTCCCATTATAAGTCTATGGGGGCTAAGGGGCCCTGGGGCGTGGCCAGTTTAGACCCCAGGGGCATGATTGGCACAATTTATGTAGGGGACCACTTGACATTGCTACATGCTTAAATATGTAAGCTCTGTGCCTAGCGGTTTCAGAGAAGAAGATTTTTAAAGCTTTTTTTCCATTATGAGTCTATGGGGGCGAAGGGGCCCCAGGACGTGGCCAGTTTAGATCCCAGGGGCATGATGGGCACAATTTATGTAGGAGACCACTTGACATTGCTACATGCTTCATATGTAAGCTCTGGGCCTAGTGGTTTCAGAGAAGAAGATTTTTTAAGCTTTTTTCAATTATAAGTCTATGGGAGCTAAGGGGCCACGGGGCATGGCCAGTTTAGACCCCAGGGGCATGATGGGCACAATTTATGTAGAGGACCACTTGACATTGCTACATGCTTAATATGTAAGCTCTGTGCCTAGCGGTTTCAGAGAAGAAGATTTTTTAAGCTTTTATTTCCATTATAAGTCTATGGGGGTTAAGGGACCCCGGGCGTGGCCAGTTTAGACCCCAGGGGCATGATTGGCTTAATTTATGTAGGGGACCACTTGACATTGCTAAATGCTTCATATGTAAGCTCAAGGCCTAGTGGTTTCAGAGAAGAAGATTTTTTTAGCTTTTTTTCCATTATAAGTCTATTGGGGCTAAGGGACCCCGGGTCGTGGCCTGTTTAGACCCCAGTGGCATGATTGGCACAATTTATGTAGAGGACCACATGTAATTGCTACATGCTAAATATGTGAGCTCTGTGCCTAGCGGTTTCAGAGAAGAAGATTTTTTAAGCTTTTATTTCTAGGGGGGGTTAAGGGACTCCGGGGCGTGGCCAGTTTAGACCCCAGGGGCATGATTGGCACAATTTATGTAGGGGACCACTTGACATTGCTACATGCTTCATATGTAAGCTCACGGCCTATTGGTTTCAGAGAAGAAGATTTTTTTAGCTTTTTTCCATTATAAGTCTACGGGGGCTAAGGGGCCCCGGGGCTAGCCAGTTTAGACCCCAGGGGCATGATTGGCACAATTTATGAAGGGGACCACTTGACATTGCTACATGCTTTAAATGTAAGCTCTGCGCCTAGCGGTTTCAGAGAAGAAGATTTTTTTAGCTTGTTTTTCCATTATAAGTCTATGGGGGTGAAGGGGCCCCAGGGCGTGGCCAGTTTAGATCCCAGGGGCATGATTGGCACAATTTATGTAGAGGACCACTTGACATTGCTACATGCTTAATATGTAAGCTCTGTGCCTAGCGGTTTCAGAGAAGAAGATTTTTTAAGCTTTTATTTCCATTATAAGTCTATGGGGGTTAAGGGACCCCAGGGCGTGGCCAGTTTAGACCCCAGGGGCATGATTGGCACAATTTATGTAGGGGACCACTTGACATTGCTACATGCTTCATATGTAAGCTCACGGCCTAGTGGTTTCAGAGAAGAAGATTTTTTTAGCTTTTTTTCCATTATAAGTCTATGGGGGCTAAGGGGCCCCGGGGCATGGCCAGTTTAGACCCCAGGGGCATGATTGGCACAATTTATGTAGAGGACCACTTGACATTGCTACATGCTTAATATGTAAGCTCTGTGCCTAGCGGTTTCAGAGAAGAAGATTTTTTAAGCTTTTATTTCCATTATAAGTCTATGGGGGTTAAGGGACCCCGGGGCATGGCCAGTTTAGACCCCAGGGGCATGATTGGCACAATTTATGTAGGGGACCACTTGACATTGCTACATGCTTCATATGTAAGCTCTGGGCCTAGTGGTTTCAGAGAAGAAGATTTTTTTAGCTTTTTTTCCATTATAAGTCTATGGGGGCTAAGGGGCCCCGGGGCGTGGCCAGTTTAGCCCCCAGGGGCATGATTGGCACAATTTATGTAGAGGACCACATGTAATTGCTACATGCTTAATATGTAAGCTCTGTGCCTAGCGGTTTCAGAGAAGAAGATTTTTTAAGCTTTTATTTCTATGGGGGTTTAAGGGACCCAGGGGCGTGGCCAGTTTAGACCCCAGGGGCATGATTGGCACAATTTATGTAGGGGACCACTTGACATTGCTACATGCTTCATATGTAAGCTCTGGGCCTATTGGTTTCAGAGAAGAAGATTTTTTTAAGTTTTTCCCATTGTAAGTCTATGGGAGCTATATGTTGCCATGGCAACAAGAGTTTCCATCTGATCTGCCCCAAAACATAATGCATCTTTTCCCCCAACCTGATAATGCTTCTCATGAAATTTGATCATGACTGGCCAACTGGCTTTAAAGATATACTTAGTTGAAAATGTGAACGGACAACGGACGACGGCCGACGGAGGACGGCCGACGGATCATTGGTATACTAGTACCTCACTTGAGCCTTCGGCTCAGGTGAGCTAATAAAACATTCAACAAATGTTCTCATCATCAATTAAGAAAAATCTCCCTGAATTATCTCTAAATATTTGTTATCTAGAGGTATCAAAAGAATTTCTTCGGAACTACAGGAGTTTAAATAAGGCTATGGTAAATAGGCCATCAGTTTCTCTGTAAAAGTAATATTTATGGTCAGGTTTGAGGAAATACTATATTACCATATGTATGGACAGTGTAGACCCAGATGAGAAGCTGTAGAATAGTCTACACTCTTTGACACTCATGCAGCTATTTTTTTAAAGAATATTGGGTAGTATATTGTACTTGTTCAAATTTTAGAACAAGTATGGTTTCAGAATGATATGTTGGAATACTTAGGGGTTGAACAGTGCCTTCTAGAGGTGAATAGATGCCTATGAAAATGTCTGAAGAAGTTGCACTATATACATTGGATTGAATTGCACTATACTGTACTGCACTGCATTACGTTACATTTAAGATTTTCTAGTGGGGTCAAAAGATTGACTTATTCACTTACCAATGCAAAATGCTTTTATTCTACTTTGGAACTGTTGTTTTCCTTGTGAAGCCCCTAAGTCCTTGTAACCCAGAACCCATCGAAATATTGCTGGAACACCATGGTCATAAG
This sequence comes from Lucinisca nassula, assembly GCA_963580285.1. Taxonomy (NCBI): domain Eukaryota; kingdom Metazoa; phylum Mollusca; class Bivalvia; order Lucinida; family Lucinidae; genus Lucinisca; species Lucinisca nassula. Next base: position 177,202,957 of record OY757010.1, read on the forward strand.
GCTGTAGAAATACACACATACACAATAGGTAAATTGCAGATCCTTAAACCCTTATTGTGCTGTTTATGACAACCATTATCTTTGTATACAGTGTAGATCCAGATCAGATGGTTGAGAAGCCATCTGATCATGATCTACACTGTTTGTCTTTCAGTTTGTGAATTTGAATGAAAACTATATATCATGTGATCTGATTGGCTGATAGTCACAGATGGGTGTGGCTAATTAATTTATTCAACATGATAAGGGTTAAAAACATTAACACCTTCCCCTAGATTGATAGGAGTAATATCATGAGACAACCTGTTTTTACCATTTGTGAATAACAAAGTAGTGGCTCGGCCGGTGCATTCACAGTCTGATCAGTGCCTTTGTGCTTCCTGTGTGAAAAACACAATACATGTATTTCGAGTAACTACACCTAACATTTCAAGGCTCTTGCTACCATAATGAGCCTTTGTTTGTTTGTTTTGGAGTTTAACGGCCCAGTCAACACTATTTAAGGTCATTTTTGAGCCGGTCAGTTTTCCTATCCACACTTTTCCTGGGCAGGCTTATACGTAAGCGGTTAACCAGTACAGTGCACATTCTTTCGCCAGAAACTGACATCTGACCTTCTTGAATCAGCGGAAGGGAGAGAATGACCGTAGAAAAGATTTCATGATCAATCTCCATGCAAGAATGTTGCCGACCCCGGCGGGAATCGAACCCGCGTCCTCCTGATCACCAGTCAGACGCGCATCTGACTGAGCCACCGAGGCCACCATAATGATCCTAAGTATTGGGACAGATAGGCCTAAGCAAACAGTGCAGACCCAGATCAGACTGCTCCTGAAGGAGCAGTCTGATCAGAGTCTACACTGTTTGCCATTCTGTTAGCACCTTTTGGACTCCTTGCTGGATCCTGAAACAAATTTGTCAAAATTCTAGGAGAATCACAGCAAGTCCTTATAAGGTGTTCATTTTTTTAGGATTTTACGGTGTCTATGTAGCTGTTCTGACTTGTTTGTTTCTAACCTGGTCATAAACGAAGTGCTAATATGATATGGACCCCGTCAAGCGATTTTGGTACTTATCGCCTATGCGAGCAGCGAAGGTTCAAGCGAGCCTGCACATCCGCGCAGTCTCGCCAGAACCTTCGCTGCTCGCTCATACAAGCAGTGAATCAAGAGGAACCTTCAGACAGAAAGCCATATCCCTGGCCCCTCTGAATGGCTGGGCATGCGCAGTTAAAATTTGTCATGACGGAATGCTCGAAGACACAAATTCGCTTGGCGGGGCTCATATAAAGATAACTATGGTGCACATGAGCCTGCACATCAAAACAGTCTGATCAGCACCTTAGTGATTGCTGCTTACCTGGGGATGGGTGTTCAAAACTAACAATGTTGTCAGTTAACATATTGTTTAACTTTGATCACTTAACCCTTATCTTGCTGTTCACGACAACCCCTATCTTTGAAAACAGTGTAGATCAAGATCAGATGGCTTCTGAAGAAGCCATCTGATCAGGATCTACACTGTTTGACATTCAGTTTATGAATGTGTAGGAAAAAATTACATCAAGTAATCTGATTGGTTCAAAGCCAGAGATGGGTGTGGCTAAAATGAATATTCAGCAAGAGAAGGGTTAATGAGGCTAATGTGGAGACCGGGATCGACCAAAATATGATCCACTCAGTCTGCCATAAATCTTTGCTTATTGCTCTTGTTTGACAGACCTGGCTGGGAAGACACAGATGGATCTCATGCAAACAGCCAAGACTCTGATCAGCCTGCACATCGGAGACTTGGTGGCCACACAAGTGTTGTTGTAGATTTGAAGTATCCCAGCTCGTATTACAGAAGAAACATACACACTCATACAAAAGAAGAAACACAACTACTAGACAAGGCTGGGTGGTAGAAACCAACCCCAGTTTTAATCAGTTGTTTTAACCGGCCTGGTCAATACTCCCCAAAGTGGTCAATATTGGTCATTACTGTTTGAGTTGTTGATTGAAAGTTTCAAGAGTTGTTAATGTTTTGTGGACTGATATATTTGGCCAGGTTTTGCTGTTAAATTTATTTAAAAGAAGGTTTTGGCTTGTTTTGAATCAGTTTGAGCCATTTTTCATGGTGTGACTTCAGTCTCAATGCTTTACCGCCACTGACTTCTGCATTTCAGCCCAGATGCCTTTTTTCATCATCAAGAGCAAAATAAAAATTCCATATTTTGTATCGGGGCTTCATTTGGACACAATAGCTGTAATGATACTTTAATTAGATTATTAATCTTACTAATAACAGCAGATAACAGTATGATCACACTTTTACACATTTAAATGAATACCAGTGTCACTATAGTTACACTATTCCTTTGTAAAACCCTGTGATTGGATAGATCTCATAAACTGGCCAAACCTTCTTCAGTATTTTTCGAGTTTGGTTTGTGCTGGGGCAATTAATTTTAAAATTACTTCTTTAATACATGTACATGTATATCGTTTAATTAACAGTGTTTTCATTCTCAAGTAAGAAACCAGGCCAAAACTAAACAGAGCATCACTAACTTGAGTAAGGTGATCCCTTTGCAGTATTGTTTTAGTATTTGGACTTTCATTCAATTGGCTGCTTAGTTAACTGGCCAGTGTTTTTCTGATTCTTTGATGATTATGAAAAAAATGCTATAAAATCTACTGTTTTATCATTTATGACTTGCGTTTACAATGTACTTTAGAACTTAAGTCTTGGAAAGTAAGTCAGAGGTCTTAAAGAATTTGAAGTCTAAAAGATTGAGCAGTGCTGAACATGACTGAAAATCTGAAGTATGACCATTTCAATATTGTATGTTTACAGGCTCCTAAAACATTCTAAGCAACAGTAGCTAATGAAACCCATTTTAAATTGAAAGTTTGATTACAGTGTCCAGTAAAAAACAAAATAGCATAATGCTTAATATCTTTGAACTGACCAGTTATTTCAATCTACCAACTGACCACCAATCGACCACTAATGACCATTTATAACCAGAAATGCCTACTGGTATGCTGAATACTGATGTTGGCCAGTCTTTTGCCAACCTTGCTACTAGACCCATCTGACTTAATCCATAAGAAGGGTCCAATCTATTGGATGTACCCAAAACACACAAATTATTTTCTCCCCAAATTTTACAGGGGCAAACACCTGTCTTGCTGCATACATTTCATTTGTTATGCAAATCATTGTGTGCCTTTGGAAAACTTCACCTACTTTTTGCTAAGTATCTTTGATATGAAGCTATATACATGTACGAGGGTGAGCAGATAGAAAACAAGCCTAACTTATTTCTGGGTGAGATCTATTTCTTCTTTTTCGATGTAATTGCCCTCTAGAATGATACACTTAGACCAACGCTGTTCAAGTGCCAGAACTGAAGCAGTTAGGGTCTTTGTCGCCGACCCACTCATCAACTGCCCACACGACTTCTTCATTGGACCGGAAATGACGTCCATGGATATTCTTTTTCAAGTTTGGGAACAGGAAATAGTCACAAGGAGCTAAGTCCGGAGAATAGGTGGGGTGAGGTATTAGCTCGTATCCATTCAGCTCAATAGCATCCATTACAATTTTGCAAGTGTGGACTCTTGCATTGTCCTGTTTGAGCAGAATCTCTTTGGAGAGTTTACCTTGGAGTTTTCTACGGATCTCAGTTCTTAGTTGAGCAAATTTGCATAGTACACACCTGTTATTGTATTTTTCTTTGCTAGAAAGTTTAACATAATAATGCCTTGTGTGTCCCAAAATACAGTTGCCATCACCTTTCTAGCAGAGGGTTGCATTTTGAACTTCTAAGTTGTTTTGCCTAAGAGATCCTGGCCCTACCCACTGGCGACTTTTGAGTTTTATTCTTTGGCTCATAATAATTGACCCAGGTCTCATCTACAGTCACCAGACTTGAAAGAAAATCATCTTCCTTTGACCTAAATTGCTTAAAAAATGCGCTGCATACTGATGTTCTGGTTGCCATTTGCTCGTCAATAAGGTATTTTGGGACCCAATGGGCTGTTAGCTTGCGCATTTCCAAGCCATCATGAAAAATTGTTGAAACGCTACCATGTAAAATGTGTACATGTAATGCATTCGCTATTTCTTCACCTTAGTTACAAATTTCTTCATTGGTGGGATCTGATGGGCATCCAGACCTTGTTTTGTCTTCTAAAGACATTGTATCGCGTTTGAATTCCCAAACCCAGAATTTAACTTGTGCATATAATGGTGCAGAAGACCCATAAACATTGGTCAACCTGCAATGTACATGTATTTCCTGACCTGTTTTCCATTTCAAATACAAGTAATGAATTACAGCATGGTACTCAAATTGTGATGAAAAGCTTGATTTTGCATTGCTAGCCTTGTTTGACGTTCTTGTGAGTGAATGATACAGTAAGGATGCAATTTTGCCCTCATACCTGAAACATGTATTGAAACAAGGCATGAAAATCTTGGTTGTCTTGGTAATTTGGAAATTGGATAGGCTGGTTACTTTTTGACTTGCCCTGGTATGTATGAGGATATAAATGCTGAACGATCTTCCAGTTTACTGTTTAAGTTTTATGGGCCCTTTCAAGATTATTTTACTCATACTGAGCCAACTGTTAATCAGGTGGCCGAAAACTGGAGTACCTGAAGAAAAACCACCTGACCTTTGGTTGCAGAACTTGGCATCTCACATTTGATCCAAGTCAGTCTCAATTTACAAGTGAGAGACTAATGGTTAAGAGTCAGAGCTTTTATCCACAAGGCTGGGGAGGCCCATATCAGTTACCCTTTTACAGTCAATAGTTGTATGCATGCTAACATGACTCACAGTTTGTTTTCCTAAACCCATTTAGTACCAGAAACCCCAAAACATGTACCCTGGCAAACAGTGCATGCCCAGATCAGATGCCGCAGAATGCGGCATCTGATCAGGGCCTCCACTGTTTGCAAAAAGTTCAGCCATTTCCCGAATAAATCTTGAAGAAAACACAACCTGACACCCCTAAATTTTGAAATGGACTCCCGCTATATATAAGGTGGAAGATTCCATTTGGTACAAAAAAGGTTAATCACAGAAGGTAACAACCCAACCTAAAACATATGTATACTCCTGACAGGAAACAAGGAAAATTATCAGGGGAGGCAACTCCTTTAGAAGTAGTTTCTTCTCCAATGTCAATAGGGGTCAACTCTTAAAGGAAAGAATTTGCTCCTGAGGAGCAAATTCTTTCCTTTAACCCTTTTTCTACCAAAGGGATTCTTCCACCATATATATAGCAGGAGTCCATTTAAAAATCTAGGGCATCAGGTTGTGTTTTCTTCAAAATTGATTTTGAAAGTGGCTGAACTTTTTGCAAACATTGTAGGCCCGGATCAGATGCCATGTTCTGCGGCGTCTGGTCTGGGCCTGCACTGTTTGCCAGGGTACCAGTTTTGGGGTTTCTGGTACTAAATGGGTTAAGAGTAGACCCTTTTTTGTGTGGGACTAAGATTGTAGAAAAGCAAACATGAAGTCGTGGAAGTTGTCTCCCTTTGAAAAATGGTGGAAAATCTGCCAGGTATTTCTATTCCCCTTAATAACTTAAATGGCTTAATTATTATCTGGAACAATGAAACCTCTATCACTTACCACAATATTATTAATAACAACATCAACAATGTAATGATCTAGAACAGAGGTATAATTGGCAACTAGAATATAGGGCCTGCTTGTTTTGTCCGTCTGTTCATTCTCAACCATCACCTGAATACCCAGGACACCCAACATAGCCCTCAGTGTGTGTCTGAAATATAATAGGGATCTCATAAACATTCCACACCAGGGGCCAGTTGTTCAAAACTAACGACATTATTAGTTAACGTATCGTTAAAACTTTGATCATTAAATATGGCAAATATGCTAATCATCACGAAAACACACCTATATAGTTTTGACCCCCTCGAACCCCATTTTTATATAGTAAAACTGGGGTTTACAGGGCTAAACCTTATTTTTCTTATTTCTGCTCTAAAATATAGATTGTGGGTACTTGTTAGAACCGCCTCGATGAGGCGGTTCTAACGAGTGCGCACAATCTATATTTTGAGCAGAAATAAGAAAAATATCACAATTTTTCATCATAAATGTTCATATCATTGGCGACAAAGGTGGCAATGTATTTGTATAGGCGTGTTTGCGGAATGATTTTTGCTGAGAAAATGTGTGCAGCTTTTGCAGATGCAAAAGCTGCTCACATTTTTTCAGCAAAATTACCAAGATTTTCGATTTTGTTCTTGCTAGAACAGTTAACAATTTGACCAATAATGAGCTCGTTAAGCTAACGCTGCTTTGAACAACTGGCCCCTGCATGTTAAAAAAGTGTTTTGAAAATATATCTAGGACTCTCAAGCTAACATTTTTCAAACTATTCTTTTCTCTTATTTTGGCTGCTTTTTAAACTGCCTTATTAAAGGTACCCACTATCTATATGTTTAGCAATTCTGCAGAAGGCAATGTCACACCTTTGTGGATGCAAATAACGAAATATGGGTGCTTGCATAAAAGTTGTCATTTCTAGATACAAGCTTTTACCAAGTAACATTAATGTAGCTCCTATAGTTCTCAAGAAGTGAACATTAACACTGGAGCAAACGCTAGAGTCGACGCATAAACCACTTAGTCAGTGAACCATATAATGTGGATCAAGGTAAAATAGGGATGCTTGCAATCAAGATTTAAGTCCTAGATGCGAGTTTTTGCCAATTATTGTCAATGAAGCCCTTATAGTTTTTGAGAAAATGAACCTGAATATATGGATGAATGTTAGGTTTGACATAATAAATCACAAAGTTAGGAACCCTGAAATGCAGAACATGCTCACCGTGAAGGTTATATCACACGAAAGGGATTAATTTTCATGTAATCTTCACAGAATTCTCGCACTTGTCAACACTGGTATGCATGAGTCTCCCGAGATTAGTGTGAAATAAGCAGGAAGACAAACAAAATCACATTCTTATCCACAACATCCACCATACAAGTAAAGGTGCTTATATACACATGTGCCTCCTTGACTAGAAACATATACGAACGTACCCAAGCAAACATACCCACAAGCATTGCACAAGTGTGAAAATTAAGATTTAAAGATTCTATTATTCCATGCTTTCATTACGTTTGATCAAATTTATAATAATAATAATGTCATTATTAACACGGTAGATGGTCAACCAAGGAGCATTATATGGAATTATTTTGAAATCAGACCATTAGCCTAGGAGGAAATATTGTTTAAAGCTTGTTCTATTTTTAGCTCTGGTGGCCATTTTGTTCAGCAGAGCAGAACCATTTTAGCAATTTTGGTAGAGGGTCACCAAAGGAGCATTCCTCTGAAATTATTTTGAAATCGAACCATTAGCCTAGATGGAGATGTCATTTAAAGGTTTTTCTTTTTTGGGCTCTGGTGGTCATTTTGTTCAGCAAAGTGGGACCATTTACAATTTTGGTAGAGGTTCACCCAAGGAATATTCCTGTGAAATTATTTTATAATTGGCACTGTAATGTCATTTGAAGAAAATGTTGGCGGATGGACAGACAGACCACAGACCACAGACAGACAACGGACAGAATGGGACAACAATAGCTCACCCTGAGCAGGAGCTAACCTACCTTTGGCTCAGTTGAGCCAAAAATGACCATTTTTCTATATACATGTATTATACAATTTTGCTTGTTTGCTTGGATATAATGTGGTTGTTTAACTAACATAGTTTCTTCTTTGGACAGCAATAATAATAAAAGTGTAATAAAGAGGTTATGGTATGCTTGTTAGAACTACCTCATTGAGACAATTCTAACAAGTACTCAAATTAAATGTTTCAATATAGAAATAAGATAAGATATCCAAAACATATCATCAGTACTCCTCATGTTCTGGAGTTACTACAATTAAGCATCCATGGCCTTGTGCTTAACCCATCGTATACTAGTGGACTCTTCCATTGCTATATGCTGGATAAGTCCATCTGTCATATAAGGTGTGTCAGGCTTATTTTTCGTTTTTATTCTATTTTTGAAGGAAAATTCTGTTAGCAAATAGTGCAGGCCCCGATCAGACGCTGCATTCTGTGGTGTCTGATCTGGGCCTGCACTGTTTGCAAGGTACACCTTTAGGGGTTTCCAGCATGCAATGGGTTAAAGCTCAACCTCTTAGGTCCCTCACTGTAGTAGTTTCAAGCACAGTCAGGGTCACATGTGAGATTCCAGCAGATGGTTTTCTTTCACCTTTGATTAACAATCAGCTTGATATATAAGTGGAATAATCTTGAAAGGGCATTAAAACATACAGTAAAATTCCTATATTAAGACCACCTTTGGAACTGTTCAGAAGTGGTCTTTAAGACCACTTTTGAACAGTCCGAAAAGTGATCTCTGACCAGAGGACACTGTATGCAGAAAACACAAAGAATAAATGAAACTTTCTTTACTCTTATCTTGCTGAATATTCATTTAAAGCCACTCCCATTTCTGTCTATCAACCAATCAAATTACTGGATTGAATTTATTGCTACAATTTCATAAACTGAATGTCAAACACTGAAGATCCTGATCAGATGGCTTCTTCAGAAGCCATCTGATCTGGATCTACACTGTTTGCAAAGATAGGGGTTGTCGTTAACAGCAAGATAAGGGTTAATAAGCATTTTAAAGCAGAAGTAGTCTCAATTTTGGCGGTCTTAATAGTAAAATTTTACTGTAAACTAGAGCTGTCAGTGAAACTGACTAGGGCCCCGGCAGCGCTATCAGAGGAGTAGGAAAATGTTGATGTTAAAAAAGACGTTTTTTTTTTCCTTTCACCTCTAAGTATGACCTTGACCTTTGAGGTACGGACCTGGGTCTTGCTAGTGACACACTGTCACATTATGGTTAATATTTCTGCTAAGTAATATTTAAATCCATCCAGGTATAAGAAAGTTATAGATTGGACACAATAAAAAAGACGCTTTTTTGACCTTTTATCTCTAAGTATGACCTTGACCTTTGAGGTACGGCTGTGGGTCTTGCGTGTGACACTTCGTCACATTATGGTTAACATTTCTGCCAAGTAATATTTAAATCTATCCAGGAATAATAACAAAGTTATTAATTGGACACAGGAAAGACCCTTTTTTGACCTTTAACCTCTAAGTATGACCTTGACCTTTGAGGTACGGACCTGAGTCTTGCGCGCAACACTCCATCACATTATGGTTAACATTTCTGCCAAGTAATATTTAAATCCATCCAGGAATAAGAAAGTTATGGAGGATAAAAAAATTTGTGGACGGACAGACGGACAGACAGACAGACAGACGGACGGACAGAGTGATGCCAAGTAATATTTAAATCCATCCAGGAATAATAAAAAGTTATGGAGGATAAAAAAATTTGTGGACGGACAGACGGACGGACAGACAGACAGATGGACGGACAGAGTGATTACTATAGGGCACCCACACTTTCAGTGCGGGGCCCTAATAAAATCCCTTGAGCTGTTGGGAAACCGTACATACATGTACCTTCTAGCTGAATTCTTAGGGAAAAGACAAATGACGATGAAGCAGTGCGCCGCTATGATGACTCGACAGACAATCAGAAATATACCAATAGGGAAGTATAGTAACATCAGGACAAACATAAATCCAGGTGGAAATCTGAAAAAAAAAAAAACACATAAATACTCACTAGTAGGTTGGAATCACTTCCAGATCACTTGAAAGAGAGATGAGAAAAACTGTTGCCTTACAGGATGCATGTACATGTTGATCTGACTCTTTGCAGGTCACACTATAGTTTATACATCTAGTTTGTTTGTTTGTATTGGAGTTTAACTGCCCAGTCATCACTACTTTAGGTCATTTTTGAGCCGGCCAGTTTACCTATCCACACTTTTCCTGGGCAAGCATATACGTAAGCGGTTTACCAGTACAGTGTACATTCTTTCACCAGATACTGACAACTGCCCTTCTTGAATCAGCAGATTAGGGACAGAATGACAGTGGAAAAAGATTTCATGGTCAATCTCCACGAAAGAATGTTGCCGACCCCGGCAGGTATCGAACCCGCGTCCTCCTGATCACCAGTCAGACGTGCCCTTGACTGAGCTACCGAGGCCGACAATAGTCTATAGAAATTTATGTCATTTACCAGATTTTTATCAGGACCAGCGAACAACATATGTCTTGAGTTCTGGGTAAATTGAACAGAGATTTGCTACCCATTATCAATATCAAATAAATGTGAGAATGACATGGCTATTTTATTCAGTCTGCTTTTTAAACTTGGTTAAGACAGAATAACCTAGCAACATGATTCTCGCATGGTGTACATGACACTGACATTTTGCATTACTCGTAGACCAAAATCATTCAGTTTTGTTTTTCTTTTTTTTATTGGAGGTTTTATGTCCTCATCAACACTGTATAGGTTATTTTGGAGACGTTGCTTCCAGTTTTGTGGGACTTTTACCCGACATCGAGATGAAATGACTTCTCAAGCCCTGTCACCCAATGAAACCAACAGGTTCATGGACGGTCCGACGACTTGCACCGCTTTGTGCTGGCCAGGCTTAGATCCTCTAGGTGGTTTACCAGTACTCGCATGTGTGGTGGGAGGAAGCATCATGCAGCCCATCTATTTCTTCAAGCCCCGATGCGTGGGGCCGTAAAAAAAAATTCAGTTATTAACCTATAAAATGCCAATCACAACAACTGTCTTCTGCTTTGTCGTCTGCTGGTTACTTTAAAAGTCATTTTTGCAAACAGTGTGGACCCAAAATCAGTCTGTATGCAAAAATATTTTTTAAAACGTTAGCAAAAAAATCAGCAGACGGCATTATTAAGCAGACAACATTTCAGATGCTGTTCTTTCAGCATCTTTAGGGTTAATGAAAGATTTAATTGTTCGCTATGAAGTTTCTTTTATGCTGCAATTGAGGAAAATGGATGTATCCTGGATACATCCATTTTCAATTTGAGGGTTGTATGATATAAATTATTAACCGCAGGCTTTCCACAAATCTTCCTGTAATTTTTAGAAATGGTAGATCCTGATCAGATGCTGAGTTCAGGGTATTGTCTGGTTAGGGTCTGCACTGTTTGCATATGTCTTGTTTTTGGGGCTGGGCCTGATGGATTAAAGCAAAATCCTGGTCAATAATATTTAACACAATGAGAAACTGTCATAGATTTGCGAGGTATCAGCCTTATTTGCTTTCTGCCCCCTTCACTTTGCCACCTTTTCACATTCCCATGTTTGCAACCCATTCCAGCATCTCAGCATGTGACTTACAAAAGCCATTAAGTAAGGCTGACAGGATTAATCATATAATCGATTAATTGATCGATTAATTCCACAAAAATGATTATCATTTCTGATTTGCTTTTAATCGATTACTTGATAGGTATAATTTACTACCTAAACTTATGCCTAGAATAGCTGGATGAGTGGCAAACTGTGCAGACCCTGATGAGACGCCGCATGATGCGGCGTCTCATATGGGTCTACACTGTTTGCTCAGGCCTGTCTGTTCAAATATACATGTGGTAAAGTGCAACATATGGTAACAGTCATGCTCAGACAGAAAGCCAGACAGGTAAAATTATGACAAAAACTGTAGCGATTACTAATCGATTATGGATCGTAATGACAGGACTGATAATCGATTATCTTTTCAGCTCCGATTAGCCAGCCCTACCATGAAGCCAATCAAGCATTTGATATACATGTACTGGGCAATTCATTTATGACAAGGACTTGGTTGGAGTAAAATGATGATTCACTTCTCAACAGAGAGATCAATACACCAGATGATGCCAAACTCCTACAGGAAGATCTTGACTAAGGCTGACACCATTAATCCTATAATCGATTAATCGATCGATAAATTCCACAAAAATGATTATCATTTCTGATTTGCTTTTAATCGATTACTTGATAGGTACACTTTACTACTCAAAGTTATGCCTAAAATAGCTGGATGAGTGGCAAACAGTGCAGACCCTGATGAGACGCCGCATTTTGGGTGTCTCATCTGGGTCTACACTGTTTGCTCAGGCCTGTCTGTTCAAATATACCAATGGTAAAGTGCAACATATGGTAAGAGTCATGCTCAGACAGAAAGCCAGACTGAGACAGGTAAAATTATGACAAAAACCTTTGAGATTACTAATTGATTATCGATCACAATGACAGAACTGATAATCGATTATCTTTTCTGCTCCAGTTAGCCAGCCCTAATCTTGACAAACTTCAGGAATGGGAGAGGACCTGGCTGATGGGGTTCAAGGCTGATAAATGCAAGTTACTCTGAATCTCAAACAAACGAAAGAATGTGGAGGCAACCTTCACCATTCGTGGGCAGACTCTTTGGGAGACCAGGAAGGCCAAGTACCTAGGTGTGGTGCTTTCACCTAGTATGTCATGGAACGCCCATGTTGACTGCGCTGCACAAAAAGACAACAATACACTGGCCTTCCTGAGAAGAAACCATAGTTCTTGTCCCAAGTCCACCAAGGAAGAATGCTACAATTCACTTGTCAGAATCAGAATTGTATACTGGTGACACGTCCTTAGACAATCCTTATCCAGGACCTTCGACCGACTGAACTAGTCACTAGACCTCACAAGGGTGGTGAATCTAGAGATGGAGTCATCTGCACCTTCTACAGACATCAAGAGAGAAGAGGGCGCTCATTCCAATCTGAGATTGTCCCAGGGATGAAGATAAATTTGTAGATGTCAGTCTTAGTGCCAATTTTTTGGAGGGTTTTTGGAGGGTTGAATGTTTTTTCCTTAGTGTTGTCTTTGAAGGGGGAACAAGATCATCCATGGGTATACTGTCTTTACCCTTTAGACCTTTATATAAAAGTGGATGAAGTGCCTTTCTCAAGGGCACAACACTTTGTTCAGAGTGAGGATCAAACCCGCAACCTCTCGATCACAAATCCGATGCGCTACCACTGCACTAAAGCACTCTACTAGTGTCTGTCTCTTACGCATGAGACGACGGATCTCCTGGCTGACCCAAGGAAGACCATTGCGGGATCCAGTGATACATACTAGCATGGGGGTGGCAATGCCATCCTGGAGTCTGGTAACAAACTCAATCCACTGGGTATACAAACAAAATCCACCCCCCCCCCAAACATAATCACTTCTGCTCATTTTTGTATAGGTAGACAAAATCCCTCCCATGTTTTTGCAAGGTGGACATAATCCCCCCACTCTTTTTTACAAGGTGGACAAACAAAATCCCTTCTGTAAATTTTACAACTAGGACAAAACCCCTCCCAACTGACATCCTCTACAACAACTCTCCAAACTGTTCAGTTGGCTACTATTTTAGCATCTTCCTCAAGACTCAAATTGCACCAATACTTGCTTGGTGGATCCTCTTTTTTGCATAGAAGATTTCCCACAATAGCAAGTTCTTCAAGCAAAAACTCTGATAAGACTGCACAATCACAATTCTTGGGCACTTCATTACCCTTCATACACAGCAAAGGTGATTGGTCAATTATTTGGATGTGCAGTCAGATCTGAGTCTTTGCCAGGCACATGTGATAAAGTAGGAAATGTTATCCATAGGCTCAGAAAAATCAAGTCTTTATCAACATTTTAATCGAGCAAACAAACAAAACATTGTTCTCTTAATAATTGTGTCTAACAGCAATGATAACCATTTTTCCATTTAAGTATAGAAAGATTATAAACTGTGACCAGTAATTAATTAGGCAATTAGAAAAAAATTATTGACATTAATAGGGCTCAATTAAACAATTGCTTTTTACATGTACATGTAGCACATTTAAAATATAAACATATTGAGCATGACTGGATAAGGCACTAATTAACAAGAAAGTATTATAAATGAATAAATAAGTAAACAAGCACCAAATAAATATACATTGTAAATAAATATCATCAGCAACATGTACAAGAGTTGGGTATTGATGTTGTTGTTTTTATGGATTTTCATTTTTTGGTAAAAGCACATATTTTGTCACATTTTCTTGACCAGGGATTTTCCTACCCTTCAGAATCAGGGTCCAGGGGCCGCTGGGTTTGGGAAAAACAGCTCGCTAACATTTATAGTAGGGAATTTAAATCAGCTGTACCTTTGTCAATTTTGGTTCAATTTTCATGAAATTTTTATCAAAATGTAGCACAACATTAGAAATTGGGAAATTTATTATAAAATTTGGGAATATCTGTCTCTAAATTGGAAAAAATAGGGGCCGATTACCGGCCCCAAAATTGCACTAGGAAAATCCCTGTTGACACATACACATATACAGGCTACTGCATGACAAAACCAATAATTTGTCTTTGAGCCCAGCAGAAACTCAGATTAGCATGGACATCTCCTCAGTCTGATCAGGGTCTTCACTTTCTTCATGTGGTCAGTGAAGACTCATATCAGAATAGGCAGATGCCCAGGCTGATCTGAGCAATCCCCCCAGTCTTTGCTGTACAAAAACTAAAATGCAAAATAAAGGCATGTTCTTAAACTGTTTTGATACAACATATGTGTTCATGGTAGTCATATTAAGCTTAGGAACTTAAATTACAAGACAGATATCTGTGTGCTGAATCATCAGTCTCAACCAGTATACACGCACGAGAATAAGCTGGGGAGGACAGGCAGGAGGCATCCCTCTTGAAAATTATGCAGAAGGGATTTTGTCCAAAGAAGGGGTTTTGTCCTAGTTGAAAAATTTTCAGACCTTGCAAAAATGTGCGGGAGGGATTATGTCCATGTTGCAAAAAACATGGGAGGGATTTTGTCCACCTATACAAAAATGAGAGGAAAGGATTATGTCCGGGGGTGATTTTGTCCAACACTCATCCCACTGAACTTGAATGTCAGCAGTTGCAAAGTCTGAATGTATTGTTAATAGAAATTCCAAGCTGGTCCCAATCAGCTTCCTTGTATGTTAGGGTTACCGTCTAACTGTCTAAGGAGTGTCTTATTTTTTTTTCTTTTTTGGTTTTGGTCTTACGGCCCTTTCAAGATAATTCACTCATACTGAGCCGACCTTTAATCAGAGGATGGCAAAAACTGGAGTACCCGGAGAAAAACCACCCGACCTTCACTGGAAGATGGTTTCTGGGCTCGGAAGTAAGGAGTAGCCCAACGTCTTTCTGTAGTTGTATGGGAACAGTGTCTTCTTAAGTAAAATCTAGTTTGTAGAGCATCTTTCTACTATCTTTTAGATTTTATAGCACTGTTAATGAGTTCCACAGAACTCATTGTCTTTAGAACACATACAATATGTCCGTATTGTTCCAATGTTTGTCCAGTTTAGTTTTAAAGTCAATAACATCTTTTGCTTGAACAGCACTTCCTGGTAGCGCGTTCCAATCATTAATGACTCTCTGCGAGAAGTGACGAAGTCTTGTAGATGTGTTACATCGTGATATTTCAATTTTCGAACAGTGACCTCTTGTTGAAGATGAACTCAACAGCTTGAAAAATCTGTCCCTGGGGATATTCTCCAGCCCTCTTATTATTTTAAAATTCTGAATCATATCTCCACATCTTCTATGGTGCACTAGACTTGGTAACTTGAGTTGTATTAGTCTTTCCTTGTACGGTAAGTCTTTGAGCTCAGGCCCTAGTTTAGTTGCCCTCATTTGTACTTTCTCAACTAACTCAATGTCTTTCCTCAGAAACAGAAACCAGATTGCATTTCCATATTCAAGGTGTGGCCTAACCATTGCTTTGTATATAAGGACGAATGACTTCTTTTCAATGTAGTCAAAAGAACGTTTGATCAGTGACAGTATACTGCTGGCTTTGTTGACTTTGCTTGTTATGTGTTTGTTGAATTTTAAGTCTTGTTGAAAAGTTATGCCAAGGTCTTTCTCTTCTTCAGCCTCTGGTATGTCTTCAAAGTTCAAAGTATACTGATACTCTTGATTATCTTTCCCGTAGTGTATAGCTTTGCATTTTTGAACATTGAATTTCATTTGCCAAGTTTCAGCCCAAGCATACATAGCATCGAGGTCCTGTTGTATTAAGTTATTGTCTTTATCCGAGTTATTGTCTTTATCCGAGTTGTACAACTTTGTATCATCGGAGAATATTTTCACCACACTATTTACTACGTCAGGTAAATAATTTATAAAGATTATGAAAAGTATCGGACCCAGGACACTGCCCTGTGGTACTCCACTTAACACATCTTTCCATGATGAAGATTCGCCCTGTACAGTAACAAACTGTCTACGTCCCACTAGAAAATCCCTGAGCCATGATAGAATAGGTCCTTTGATGCCATAAGCTGATGCTTTATGTAGAAAACGTTGGTGAGGCACGCTGTCAAACATTTTAGCGAAGTCTAGGTACACTGTATCCCAACTTTCCTCTTTCTCTATGAAGTCTGTCCAATCTTCCATAACGTCCAACAACTGTAGCACACATGATCTTTTCGATCTAAAACCAAATTGTGCATCAGATAACATATGGACCTTCCATTGCAGAACTTGGCGTCTCACATGTGACCCAAACCAGGCTCGAACCCACAGCGGTGGGGGACCTAATGATTAAGAGCTAGCGCTCTTATCCACTAGGCCACGCCTGTAACAGTGTATCAGAATCAGAATTGTTACTGGTGACACGTCAAATGACATTCATACACCAGGAAAGGAGTGTCTTGTAAGGCTGTTGATTTTACTTTACTTTACTTTACTTTAGGATGATGGGGGTTATAAGTTAGGCGGATGCCTCTTGTGCCCCATGTCGTTGTCTATAGTACCGGTCAAGGTTGTTTTTAAAACTATTTATCCCCGACGCGGATATAACGTATTCTGGTAGTTGATTCCAAGCATTGATCACTCTAATGCTAAAAAAATTCACTCGTTGAGAAATGCTCTTTTTAAGTCTCGGCTTATATATTTTCATAGAGTTTCCACGTGTAGTTGAATCATCTCTAAATTTGAAGAACTTTTCACATTCAATGTTTTCTTTACCAGTTATTATTTTGAAAGCTTCAATCAGATCCCCTCTTTCACGCCTCTGTTCTAATGTTGTCAAGTTTAATGCTTTTAGCCTATCATTATAGTTCATATTTTTCAACTGGGGAACAAGCTTAGTTGCCCGATGCTGAATCTTTTCCAAGCATTCAATGTCTTTTTTGAGATATGGATTCCATGCTTGAACTGCAAACTCCAGATGTGGTCTGATATATGTCTTATACAGGGTAGCAAAACTTCTACAATCATAATATTTGAAAGTTCGTTTTATAAATCCTAAGGCCTGTGACGCCCTTTTAGCAGATTCTACACACTGTAGACTAGGCTTAGCATCCTCTGTAATATATATGCCTAAATCTCTTTCATTAGTCACCTTAGCTAATTCAGTATTACCTAGCACATAGGTTTGCTTGTGATTATTATATCCAAAGTAGATAACTTTGCATTTTGTTTCATTGAATTTCATGAGCCATTTCCTTGACCATTCTTCCAATTTTTCTAAGTCGTTTTGCAATGATCGTGATTCATTCTGTTTTTCATAGACTTTTGTATCGTCAGCATACATTTTAACATTTGCGTTTACTACATCAGGGATGTCATTTACAAACAGTATAAACAACAGAGGCCCCAGGACTGAGCCCTGGGGCACTCCACTTAATACTTCAGTGGGATTTGAGAACTGTCCTTTAAGATGAACTCTCTGTTTCCTGTCAGTTAAGAAGTCTTTGATCCAGTTAACGTATATGTCACCAAAGCTGTACTTCCTGACCTTGTACAATAACCTCTTGTGAGGCTCTGTATCAAAAGCCTTTTTATAATCCAGAAAGACCATGTCCATGCCCTCTCCTTCATCCAGACTGGAGGTAATATCGTCTAAGGTTTCAAGCAGGTTAGTCAGACATGATTTACCTTTTACAAAACCATGTTGTTCTTTAGATAACAGTGTATGTGTTTCAAGATGTTCCATCATACTGTCTCTTATTATAGATTCTAAAATTCTGCATGGTACACTGGTTATACTCACTGGTCTGAAATTTTCTGGACTGTTTCTGTTGCCTTTTTTGAAAAGCGGAGTCACATTTGCATTTTTAAAGTCACTAGGCACGGTTCCCGACTCAACAGATTTCTTAAAGATCAAGTATAAAGGCTTGGCAATTGTTTCTCTGCATTCCTTTAAAATTCTTGGGTTAATTCCATCTGGTCCTTGTTACTTGTCAATTTTAATGGATGATAACTTTTTCATGACCATTTCTTCAGATATCTTAACACTTTCTAGTATCACTTCACACCTTGATTCAAAGTAGGGCATTTTATTGTCATTGGGCTCTTTTGTGAAAACTGGACTAAAAAAGTCACTTAGCACTTCACAATTTTCCTTGTCGTCTGCAGTCATAGACCCATCGTTTTTTTTCAGATTTGACACTCTAACATTCACCTTCTGCTTACTCTTAACATAGCTGTAGAATTTTTTCGGTTCTTTCTTCACTGATCTCATAATGTCTGATTCATAATTTCTCTTCGCATCTGTGATTATTTTCCCTGTCTCATTTCTTTGATTTACGTATGCCACTTTATCTACATAACGTTTTGATTTATCATATTTCTGAAATAAGATATTTTTCTTCCTTACTGCCTCCTTAACCCTTTTTCTGAACCATGGCTGCTTTCTTTGAGTTTTAATTGTCTGTTGGGGAACAAAATTGTCAACACACTCCTCATATTTCATTTTGAATTCGTTCCAGCTTTGTTCTACATTCATATTATGAAACTTACTATCCCAGTCTATTGCTCCAAACTGTTCATTAATAGATTTGAAGTCTGACTTATACCACGCCTTTTTGCCAGTTACAGTATCATCAGCATTAACATCTGCATAACAGTAAAACGTCCATAGCAAACTAGTATGATCACTCTTTCCAAGTGGAGCATTTATTTGAAGGTTATCTACCATTGATTCTTCATTTGTGAAAATTAAGTCTAACAATGAAGGCTCCTGATCAATCTTAAACCTTGTATAATTCTGAACATGCTGATATAAGTAAGCATCATTTACTGAGTTGTAAAATCTATTTGAATACGAGTCACTGTCTCCATGTACGTGCATTTCATTCCATTTGATCTCTGGAACATTAAAGTCTCCCATTAAAAGGTAATGTGTTATGTCGTTTAAATTCATCAAATTTTCAACTGCTTGCAAAAGTCTGTCATTGTTTTCTATGTCACTTGCAGTACTCCTATATATAACTCCTACCAACAAATTGTCATTCCCGTTCAACTTTATTTTTCTCCAAACTACATCGTTTATTTCATAATTGTCTAACACCTCACATGATGAAGACTTCAAGGATTCGTGTACATATAAACATGAACCACCGCCATTACCTATCGTTCCCTGGGACCCCACCAGCTGACGACCCGCGACACGGGGAAACTGGAAAACAACAACAACATTACCTATCTTTCTGTCACATCTAAATAACTCATAACCTTGTAAATGGATTTCTGCATCCTTTATGTCTGATTTCAACCAGGTCTCTGTGATGCCTATTACCATAGGTTTTTTCTCGAACACAATGTCAGCTAACTCTGCATGTTTGTTATAGATACTTTGTGCATTTGTGTAATAACAAGTAAAAGAATTCAAAGAACTATTAAATTCAGAACTAGTAGAACAAGGTAACGTTTTTACAGGTTTTGCATAAATTTCTTTAAAGCTAACGCCCTCCTGTGTCGGACCGTGGTCCGACTGGACGGGAGGGGGCTCCTGCACCGCTTGCTTGTTTGGCAGGAAAGTGTTTCAACACTCCATTCACCACTGCCTTTTAGTGTTATGCACTCTGATGATTTCAAAGCACTTACCTAGTTCGAGTTAAAAGTTCGCTTATTTCAACCATCTTCTTGCAGACTGTATACTCGATATATTTAAGCTAAAAGATCCGTTGAATGTCGTTTTTATTAAATCTCAAAATGTTTTTTTTGTCAACCATAGGGCGCTGACATTTTGTAAAAGGCATTGTTGGAAATTAATTGGACTCGCAACGACCCATATTTGCGAGCATGTTTGAAGGTCACTAATCTGCTAGTTACTTCCCCTCGCTCGGTTAAGCGAGCTTTGAGTACACTACAATCTTTGATAAGATCATGCAGTGCGGGACTAGAAGGTCACACACACACACACACACACACACACACACGAAAAAGCAAGAAACCCCTGTGCTGGGCCCTAAGCCCGGGAGTGGAGGTGGGGTGTGGGTGTACTCTGAACTCTGCCAGGTACATAGGCTTGGACTATTTAGTATTGTTTTGTGGTTTTAGGAAATAGCTGTTTTTATGGATCTGGCCATTTAGCATTTATCTTTTGTTGGCACTTCTACCGGTATGACTTAATACCGCATATGAGTCATATGCGCGCATATGACCTTAAATACCGCATATGAACCGTAATTTTTTAATAGGTGCCAAAATTTCTTTATTTCCAAAGTGTTAGACACTTTTCGAATAAAAAATGCAGGATTTCTCAATTTTCTATGTAAAATTAAATGTATATAATCTATCTATCTATCTATCTATCTTCTGATACTGCGTCGGTCACATTTGACCATTACCGCAGGTGTATATTACATACACTCCAGGTTTTGCAGGATGAAAGCCTACACAGTAATCATGTAATTACGGTAGGGATTTTTAACCTGCACAGGGGATGGTTCTCCCTGCACAGGGGGCCTCCAGTTAACGTCCCGATCCGAAGGACGGTGCACTTTATGACATTCATCCCTGCAAATGATGCCAATGGAGCGTGTTCGGACACCGAAATTCTATCGCCGCTGCCGGGGATCGAACCCGGGACCTCTAGCATCAGAGGCAAGTGCACTAACCACTGAGCTATCACGCTCCACAACATGCAAAGCAACTGCGTACATGAATTCATTCCTTCTCGTCACCTTTCACTCACAAAAGGCCTGCATTTAGTTTCGTGTTTTGCAATGAGAGATAAATATAATTATACTTAATATTTAAAACAGATTGTACAGGAACTTTACGAGTTAGTTTCATGATTTTGACACCGAACAAAATTGGCT
Organism: Lucinisca nassula; assembly: GCA_963580285.1. Taxonomy (NCBI): domain Eukaryota; kingdom Metazoa; phylum Mollusca; class Bivalvia; order Lucinida; family Lucinidae; genus Lucinisca; species Lucinisca nassula. The sequence continues at coordinate 177,224,035 of OY757010.1, forward strand.
ATGCATAAAATTGTATTGAAAAGTGTACGAGAATTTCATGATCCAACGCGCATATGAATTCATATTCGCGCATATGAATTCTAACAGTGCAGAGGGAAAAGTCACGTATGAACTAAGATGTTTTATCCCACGTATGAACCAAGTTGTTTTATAACATTCATCAAAATTTAATAAATTTGATAAATCTGCGATAATCGTTGGTGATTAATGAATTCTTTTCCCTGTACTTCTTTGCAATATTGTGCAACTGCAATGCCTACGGCTTTTTAGATATGCTTTCATGATAAGTAAGCTCGCAATAATTAGCTCGCAATAATTAGCAATAATAATAATATTATGAGCCAGCGCATGCATGACAAAATCGAAAAGAAGGCTTAAGCGACCAGCGAAGACTCGGATCAGCCTGCGCATTCGTGCGCGCAGTCTGATCAGAGTCTTCGCTGCTCGCGTGTACCTATTATAGGCTAATATCTATGCAGAGACACATAAGCAAAAGGTATTGTCATAGTGGATGCGTGCGCAGGTTGATTTGAGTCCCTGCTGGTCGCTACAGTCTTATTGTTGGGTTTGCCATGTACCGACTCGTTTGATTAATTAATTAAAAAATAAATTTTCCCCAACAGATCTCGAGAAAAGGAAAGTTTTGGTAAAATAAACGTTCATATGCGGTGTTTTAAGTCATATACGCGCATATGACTCATATGCGGTATTTTACGCGCATTTTTGATTCTCGGAGAAATATGGAAAGTTTTTGTCTATATTTGTATATATATATATATTATATATTGCCTGCGGTACGGTCTACGGCCATACCATAATTATATGCATAAAAATGTAAAAGGTTATATTAGCATTCCATATGCGTCATATGCGGTTGTTTGGTTCATATGCGGTCGTGTTAAATTCTTGTTTCTTTATATTTAATACACAATAATGTTGTTTAAAAGTAATTATATCATTTCAATAAAGTTGGATTCAATTTAAACAATATTTCCAGCCATTTTTGCGATAAAAAGTATAAGGTGGTAAAATAAACATTCATATGCGGTATTTAAGGTCATATGCGCGCATATGACTCATATGCGGTATTTAGTCATACCCCACTTCTACACCTAATAATATTTTTTGAGGACTATCAAATATCTTAGTGTGTGTGTGTGGGGGGGGGGGGGGCTTTAAATGCTTAATGCGTATTTTTGACGGGAGCCAAAACGTCCCATCCCATTTGTGACCAGGTGGACAAGACGTCCCACATCATTTTTTCAGGGTGGACAAAAAGTCCCTCATCATTTTTATCAGGGTGGACAAAACGTCCCACACGATTTTGACAGGGTGGACAAAACGTCCCTTGCTATTTTGACAGGGTGGACAAAACGTCCCATATTCAATTAGAAGGCAGAGTTTAATTCTCTAAATGGAAATCATTATTCTCAATAAAAAATAATTGTCCAATCTATCTAATAAAATAACTAATTGTTGTTTGTTGAAATGATATTAGAAATGATATTTGGAAGGGGTCAAAATTATATAGGCGTGCTTTTGTGATGAAGAAAAACCAGTTTATGTTTTTGTTTATCCTATCATTCAGGATCACCCGGTTTACTTCACCTTATATAGTGTTTATGTTCTTGTTCTATTTATGTTTGTCTCTTCTTTCTGTCCATCCCGTATTGATTCTTTCTCTGGCTGATTCCCTTACTCCCACTCCACATTTTCAATCTCCCATGGTGTCAGTAAGCAACTTGCAGAAACGTTACTTATTCCCTGCTTTACGGCTGCATCACGACCCCCCTACTTGCCATCTGGACCTGTCGATTTTTCTACAACTATTACTAAGTATATCGCATGTTAAACCATTATAAATCGGACGGCCTAGGTGGCTTCTACGGGGTGTCGTGTTCTTTACATCTTGGGACTAGAAAGAGAATTACCTACAAGAAATTTCATTTTTTGCTCTTCTTCATATTAGTTTCATGTATTCAAAAGCCCGAAGTTAGTAGTTTCTCACATTTCAGTTTAATTCTTGCATTACAACGCAGTACTGAAATGTATAAGACAATAAGAATGATTCATCCCCGTACTTGCAAATTAGCCCCAAATTTCGAAAACATACAATTTATGCACATTTTAATCCGTTTTATATTTGCATTTGACCTAGTGCTCTGGATTACTATTCTCCTCCTTTTGTCTGGTGACGTAGAAGTCAACCCTGGTCCAGGCTCTGTCGACAGCAATACGGACTCAAATCTAAACGTCTCAGCGTCATCACTAGAAATGCTCTCCAATCATTTCAGTATTTTCCATATTAACATCCAAAGCATCGTACCGAAAATAGATTTGATCAGGAGCGAGGCAGATGCTTATGATATTCTCATATTTACAGAAAGTTGGCTGAAGCCAGACATTTCAGACAACACTGTCCATATTGAAAACTTTTCGCAGCCTTTTAGAAACGACAGACGCGATCTTCTTGGAGGTGGTGTTCTTGCGTACGTACGTGAAACAATAACCTGCAAACGTCGCAACGATTTAGAGATAAACGGTCTAGAGGCTATCTGGCTCGAACTCGTAGTAAAATCGAAGAAAGTACTCGTGGCAGGTATATATCGACCTCCAAACAGTAATTCAGCGTATATGGACTTGATAAAAGAAAGAGTCGACCGTGCCTACAACACAAACATTGTTGATATACTTATTTTAGGTGATTTTAACTTTAATATGGCGTTAAACAGGGACAATAAGATTACCGAACTAATGTACGAGTTCAACTTAAGCCAGCTTATCACAGATCCGACGCACTTTACCGAACACTCATCATCAACGATTGATCTGATTCTTGTCCGTAATACAGCAAACATTCTGCAGAGTCGTGTAACCGATCCTTTTATACCTGATCAAATACGATATCACTGCCCAATCGTTGTTTTCTTAAAATTTATACGCCCGTCGACCAAAAGTTTTAAGAGAAAAATATGGAATTACAAGTTAGCTGACTACGATAAATATCGTAGATTATTACTGGAATCTAACCTTATAGAACATCTCCAAACAGATAATGCTGTAGATTCCAACGTTAATTTTGTCTCTGCAGCAATTATCACTTCAGCAGAAAGTGCGATTCCGAACAAGATTGTCACAGTAAAAGCATCCGATCTACCATGGGTAACATGTCGCATAAAACATCTTATCAGGAAACGCAAACGTACATTTCGCCAGTATAAAAGAACTGACAACATCCGCTTCTGGTATGATTATAAAAAAGTTCGAAACGCCGTAGTAAATGAAATAAGAAAATCTAAAAAAGAATATTATGATAAACTAGACCGATTACTTTCTTCTGATGGCTGTGATCCCAAAGTATTTTGGAAAACTTCTAAACAAATTCTAAACTTACAAAAAACAACAACCAAAATACCTACTTTGTGCATGAATCAGGAATATGCAGAAAGTGATCTTCAAAAAGCTAACATGTTAAATAATTTTTTTCACATCACAGATAACTCTGAACGACGCAAACAAACCTTTACCGAACTTAGACCCAGTACCTTACAGTTTGGAATCTATAAACATTTCAGAAGAGGATGTGAAAGACTGTCTTCAAAATTTGAAAATAAACAAGGCAAGCGGTCCAGACTTGATCAGTCCACGCTTACTGAAAGAAGGCGCTATCGTTCTTGCCGGTCCGTTTTCCATTATTTTCAATCGTTCTCTCCAACAGGGTTATTTCCCATCCGACTGGAAACATGCAAACATCTCGCCAATCCATAAAAAAGACGAAAAATCTATACCTAGTAAATACCGACCTATATCTCTCCTCAGCTCACCAGGCAAAGTAATGGAACGCTGTGTACATAAACATCTGTATAACTACGTCATTTCACATCGACTCTTAACCCCTCTTCAATCGGGCTTTGTCCAAGGCGACTCAACAACATATCAGTTGTTACATACATACCACACTTTTTGTGAGGCCGTTGATAATGGCAAAGAAGTTCGCGCCGTATTTTGTGATATTAGTAAGGCTTTCGACAGAGTCTGGCACAAAGGTCTTCTGCACAAAATATCAGGAATAGGTTGTTCAGACGATGTTCTCAAATGGTTCGCGAGTTACCTCTCTGGACGTCGACAGCGCGTTGTACTTAATGGTCAAGCTTCTGATTGGACTTTAGTTCTGGCAGGTGTTCCCCAAGGATCCATTCTTGGACCTCTGCTATTTCTTTTATATAGAAATGACATCGTCAAACATATAGGCTGTTCTATACGCTTGTTTGCAGACGATACAAGTCTCTACATTACTGTCGAGTGTCCAAATGCAGCGGCTCGACTATTAAATACCGATCTACAAACCATCTCCCACTGGGCAGACGACTGGCTAGTTAACTTTAACGCCAATAAAACTCTCTCTATGATTATCTCAAGGAAAACACAGTCACCCCTTCATCTCCCCTTTTTATGAATGGAACAGTGCTCAAAGAGACAAACTGTCACAAACACCTAGGACTTACCTTTTCTAGTTCCTGCAACTGGTCAGATCATGTAAAAATCATTTCTGAAAAGGCCTGGTCGAGACTAAATCTACTCCGAGCTCTAAAATTCAGAATAAGTAGAAAATCACTGAGCAAAATGTACATGACATATGTCCTGCCCCTGCTAGAATATTGTGACTCGGTGTGGGACAACTGTCCTACGGAGACAAAAAAAAAAAAACAGCTTGACGCAATCCATATCGAGGCTGCTCGAATTATAACCGGTGCGACTAAACTATGTAGCGTAAGCAAACTTCTTACAGATCTTGGATGGGAGACTCTCCAAAACAGGAGAAATAAGCACAAACTCATAATCCTCTTCAAAATTCTCCATGGACTAACTCCTACCTATCTCTACGATCTCCTACCACCACTCGTGCGAGACACGACCACTTACAATCTTAGAAACTCAAATCATTTCCAGAACTATCGCGCTAATACCAACTTGTTTTTAAATTCCTTTTTCCCAGCAAGTATCCGTGCATGGAACGATCTCCCTACTGAAGTCAGAGAAGTGCCATCAGTGGCTGCCTTCAAATCACGTCTGAATAGGGATCTGAATAAGCCTCCTCCGTACTATAACACTGGTACACGCATCGGCCAAATTCTCCAAGCACGACTAAGATTGGGATGCAGCTCCTTAAACGCAGATCTCTATCGCAAAAATATCGTTCCCAGTCCTACTTGTGCGTGTGGAGATTTTGAAAGTGCGTATCACCTTTTCTTTGTATGCCCTAGGCTGGCTCATATTCGGAGAAATTGCTTACCAGACACACTCCGAAACTACACGGTAAATGATTTTCTCCATGGCAACGAAAATTTAACGTTCCAGGAAAACGAAAGTATATTTCTCAAAGTGCAAGAATACATAGTAAAATCCGGCAGATTCTTGTAGTCCCTAGATGTAACCATGGATTCGAGTGGGGTTACTGGGGGAGGGGGTGCAGGGAATCAGCCATAGTATTTTCATTTATCGCAAGAATATTTCACAGCTGTTGAATCTGAGCTCTAGAACTCTAGAATATGCTTGTGTTTTATTACCGTTTCAAGATCTTAACTATTTCTCTTCAGTATTTATAACTGAGCTACAACTTAATTCGCTAATCAGTTCTAGATATTGTATTCTCATCAAACGTATAAAATGAGATGTTCTTGATCATTCTTTCTTTCTTTCTTTCTTTCTTTCTTTCTTTCTTTCTTTCCTTCTATACTTGTTTTTTTTTTATATTCATATCACATGTTTACGCTGCATTCCATTCATAGAAGATGTAACTTATTGTCTTTGTCTTCCAGGAGATGACTTAAAATAAGCACTTGTGCTTACTGTCAAATCCTGTGACATATATGTCTAATATTGTGTATTGTATATGTTTACTGTAAAGTCAAATAAATACAGTTTAAACCAAATGATATTACACTCATTCTCAAATGAATTGGGATTTTAGCCGTTTAAAAAGTCAAATTATACAGTTACTTAAATTCAGTCACCGATATGTTCACAATAAAGTATTAACATGTACCTATACTCGGTTAAAATTCCTTGATCAAGAAATGAAAAGTTATTTCACCCCAACAGTTAGAGTCGGTATTTAGATAAATTTTGATTGTGAGAAATGTACGCTACAATCTATTTGTTCGTTACCCACTTCTTTAACATCACAAAAATCAAGAGACCGCAGCTCGCAATGACAGAAACTTACGACCGTGTTATTAAGCGGGGACAAAATTGAACATATGGTCATATATATGGTAAAGAAATGAATAACCATTTTGAATAAAATTCAGGGTTGGTAAGAGAACCAGTGCTTCAGCTGAAGTGCACGACCCGCCGGATGCTTTTAGCTTTATGAGTGTTACCATATACGGGTATGGTGGCCATTTTGGTCATGTGACCTGGACCTAAAACTGTTCCCCCAATAAATGCGCCTTATCGTAAGGAGCAAAAAATATCTTATACTTTAGTACTGTATTCTGAATCGTTTGCAGGATAAAATGCATTCTCACTTTTCCAATGGAATGTAATATTTCGCAAGTTCATTGGTTAGATCTCACTGATATCTATCAGTTTGCCAAAAATTGTTTAAATGTTCCAAGCGATTAAGTCACTATCACCAATTTTCACAAACGGGTTACGGACGGACAGACAGACCATATATGGCTTGGCGGCCATTTTGGTCATGTGAGCTGGACCCCATGAGCAAATTTTGGTTTCCCCAATCCCATAGAGGCTCCATATGAAATTTGACTTCAATCTGCCAAACGGTTTCCGAGGAGAAGCAGCTCGAAAATTTTCACATTTTTCGCCTCGGCGAGGCTATACTAAATGGAATGTTATATCTCCCATTTTCAATTGGTTAGATCTCATTACTTTAGTACTGTATTCTGAATCATTTGCAGGATAAAATGCATTCTCACTTTTCCAATACAAAAGCATATGTGTCAAAGTTTGACCTAGGCACAAAGAAGGTCAAGGTCACCCAGGGTCACCATTTTAGCCATTTATGATGAGCCTACGTCCCAGATGCTATTTATCAAGTTTTGTGGAAATCTGCCCAGTGGTTCTGGAGAAGACTATTTTTGAAGGGTTTTTACCATATATGGCTTGGCGGCCATTTTGGTCATGTGACCTGGACCCCATGAGCAAATTTTGGTTTCATCCATCCCATAGAGGCTCCATATGAAATTTGACTTCAATCGGCCCAACGGTTTCCGAGGAGAAGCAGTTCGAAAATTTTCACATTTTCGCCTCGGCGAAGCTATACTAAATGGAATGTAATATTTCGCAAGTTCATTGGTTAGATCTCATTGATATCTATCAGTATGCCAAAAATTGTTTAAATATTCCAAGCGGTTAAGTCACTATCACCAATTTTCACAAACGGGTTACGGACGGACAGACAGACAGACCATATATGGCTTGGTGGCCATTTTGGTCATGTGACCTGGACCCCATGAGCAAATTTTGGTTTCCCCCATCCCATAGAGGCTCCATATGAAATTTGACTCCCAACGGCCCAACGGTTTCCGAGGAGAAGCAGTTTGAAAATTTTCACATTTTTCGCCTCGGCGAGGCTATACTAAATGGAATGTAATATTTCGCAAGTTCATTGGCTAGATCTCATTACTTTAGTACTGTATTCTGAATCGTTTGCAGGATAAAATGCATTCTCACTTTTCCAATACAAAAGCATATGTGTCAAAGTTTGACCTAGGCACAAAGAAGGTCAACCCAGGGTCACCATTTAAGCAATTTATGATGGGCCTACGTCCCAGATCTTATTTATCAAGTTTCGTGGAAATCTGCCCAGTGGTTCTGGAGAAGACTATTTTTGAAGGGTTTTTTACCATATATGGCTTGGCGGCCATTTTGGTCATGTGACCTAGACCCCATGAGCAAATTTTGGTTTCCCCAATCCCATTGAGGCTCCATATGAAATTTGACTTCAATATGCCCAACGGTTTCCGAGGAGAAGCAGTTCGAAAATTTTCACATTTTTCGCCTCGGCGAGGCTATACTAGATGGAATGTAACATTTCGCAAGTTCATAGGTTAGATCTCATTGATATCTATCAGTATGCCAAAAATTGTTTAAATATTCCAAGCGGTTAAGTCACTATCACCAATTTTCACAAACGGGTTACGGACGGACAGACAGACAGACCATATATGGCTTGGCGGCCATTTTGTTCATGTGACCTGGACCCCATGAGCAAATTTTGGTTTCCCCCTTCCCATAGAGGCTCCATATGAAATTTGACTTCAATCGGCCCAACGGTTTCCGAGGAGAAGCAGTTCGAAAATTTTCACATTTTTCGCCTCGGCGAGGCTGTACTAAATGGAATGTAATATTTCGCAAGTTCATTGGTTAGATCTCATTGATATCTATCAGTATGCCAAAAATTGTTTAAATATTCCAAGCGGTTAAGTCATTATCACCAATTTTCACAAATGGGTTACGGACGGTCAGACAGACTGACAGACTGACAGAATGACACGGTGATTTTAGGGCACTCTAGAAAATCAACCGACTTCAGTCGGTCGCTTTTTCTGCGGGTCGTGCAATGTGACCTGTTTGAAACTAATAATAAAATACATTAAAACCCTTTTTGAAAAGCGTACAATGTTGCTAGTGTCGTAACTTATGTAACTCCGGTTTTTTGTCACCATTGCCCTGTTATAACAGTCAATTTGTGTTGATATGTTAATTGCATTCAGTATTATAATATGTATGCCATTACCATTCATTGTGAATGTGTTCAGTGCAAATAAATCATTGTCAATCATTGTCATTGTCAATTAAAGGTGTTGACAAGTTCAACTCATTTAAAAACAAACTGGAAAAATAAATATTTAGCCTTATATACAATATGTTGGAATGCCAAAGGCAATATGGAGATCATAGAGAATAACAAAGGCCATGCTTCCAAGGGTACTCATATACTAAGAAAAGAACAACCAAATGTGCTCTTAACCATGTGCTCTTTAAATGTTTGTGTTTGCATATTCATGTTTTGTAAATAAAAGCATCTAACTATATCAAATTCCATATTCATTTTTGTAGTGTTCATGGGAGTATATTATCGCATACCCTTCCAAACCCCTTCCTCCTCCCTAACACCACCTCAAGAATATGGGACGTTTTGTCCACCCTGTCGAAATAGCATGGGACGTTATGTCCACCCTGTCAAAAGCATGTGGGACATTTTGTCCACCCTGAAAAAAATAATGTGGGACGTTTTGTCCACCCTGAAAAAATAATGTGGGACGTTTTGTCCACCTGGTCAAAAATGACATGGGACGTTTTGTCCATGGGACGTTTTGTCCTACATTCATTATTGACATATTGTATCACTCATATGTGATCTAGAAGCTGTTTTAATTATGTTTTTTATTTTCCTTGCTGCACAACAAATCAATGGCTTTATAGAGTAATTAGAGAGCTATACTGTTAGAAACTGTTTAAAGATTTTTTTTTGCTACCAAATACAATCATTATAAACAGAAATTAGCTCAAACACATTTTCTTTTCTTTACAGATGGCAAGCTAGTATAATTTGGGAATATTATTGTGGGTATGCTAAAATTTGCAGATATTATTTTTCGGCCCTACCCCACCCCTACCCTGCACTGTCGCCTAAGGGCCTACCCCTTCCCTATGTTACATGTGGGTTTAATTAAAATTTTTCGTTACCAAGAAAAAGTGGGGTTTGCCTAGCCTTCCTGCTCAGAAGAAACCATGAACATGTCAGTATCCATTTAATTGAATACATGGGACTCGCACTTCATCAACGCAGGAAGGAAGATTCAAGTTAATTTCCAAATGTGGCTGTCAATGCTATTTTTTGATGTGAAAAAAACATGAGGTATGTTCTCGTATAGAACAATTGATGTTTTACGTAGAGCATCAATGTGCTGTTCCACAGCTGGGAACACCCGCCAGAGATCAAATCCTCACTTCACTGACACCAAATGTTACATGTGGCTTTACGGCGTCCCGCAAACCCCCATGCTGACAAGACAACCGAGGGTGATCTCTGACAGGTGAACGGGCAGCTGTGGGGTAAGGCACAAGAAAGATATCGTATGGATGACATAAATTATTTACAGTATCTATATACAACAACACAAACACTAAACATTACATTTATTTGCTTCTATAGCCCATTCACGACGTCCGCCCCGAAGGCAAAACTATACTCTGTGCTCGGGCCGGGATGATGTGAATGTCTACAGAAGCAAATAACAAAACGAAAAAAAAAAAAAAAAAAAAAAAAACGCAACTGGCCAGAATTTAAGTCCACTTAGGGTGAACTCTCGCGTCGACGTTGTTGACCACACCGTCGACTACTCTGTCGACCTCATTGTCGACCACAATGTGGACCACAATGTCGACTATATTGTCGACTAAACTTTCGATTATATGATCGTCAATTGAATCCTATACAACAATTAAAGTCCCGGTAACTTCTACTTCGTTTCAATTGACGTCACAACCTGAGGTTTCTCACAACCTGTTGTTATGGCCTCGACGGTCTGTTTAGTTGGTTCTGTCCGCCTTTGCTGAACAACGGAACCTTTGCGTCGTACCAGTACCTGCTCCTACTATGCAGGGAGCAGCAGGTTATTACACATCGTTGTGCCTGCTAATCGACTAAGATACAGTTCACGAAACGTATACGCTATATCACGATCCCCCTCCCGGAGAAGTCAGAATATGTTCGTGCATATACCGTTATTGCGCATGCGCCGACCAGACACACAGGATGATCAGTACACGCGACAAATAACTGCCCAGCAGAACTCAACTTGACTATGCATCAAATTATCAGCATCCAGCGCTTGACACAAGAATACTCAAAGTTTATGGTTCCTTACTGAGCACTACAGAAATCAATTAATGCTCACTACAACTGAGCATAATGCTCATCAAATTCGTGCTCACTACATTTGCACAGGTAAGAGGCAATTGAACAGACCGCGCCTTTGCGCTCTCTGGTCACCCGCCAATTACAGGATGAAGCTTTCGAATTCAGTTTTCCAGACATATTACTGGTTGCATATTTTAAAGCAGTTATATAGAAGTATATATCTTCTATTGTTGTCTGCTAGGTTTACGTACTGGCCGGTGAAATAATTGCTATATCGAACTATCTGTTAAGACGAGAACCTTGAGTCTATGAGTTATATGACACAATAATGGCCGATTATGTCTTTGTTAATTTATTTATTTATTTGAAATATACAAATGAAATATTGTTATACTCTATTCTCATTTATGCTGATAACACAGAGTTTGAGCACTCGTAAGACCGCCTCATCGAGGCGATTCTAATGAAGTCCATCAGTCTATGTTTTAAACAAACAACAAGCAATAAGAATATTATATTATTCCCTTTCCCCGTGAAAAGTGAGATTTGTGGCGGCCTGTGTCGCAAATGTCTGTTAGTTATTTTATTTGTTTCTCTTCCTTATTTTTTCTGTGCAAAACAAGTAAATCTTTTTTTTTTTTTTAACTGACGATACATCTTTCTTCCTTTCTCTCATAAATGACGATAACTTCATCATATGGACTCTTTCTTTCTTTCTGCTCACGTAATTGACACTCGTCAATATAATCGTTCATGATGGATTATTAATCGATCAATATACTGAGTAAGCACACTTCCGACTACTTGTCGATAATCGAATTATCACCAAGTATCGTGACTCGCGCCGCTAATCTTTCAACCAATAACTGTAGTCATTAAACCAGTAAGAAAATAATGAACACAGTTTCTACCACTCAGGTAAATGGCACTCGTCAATATAATCGCTCATGCTGGATTGTTAATCGATCAATACATTGAATAAGGAGACTTCAGACTAATTGTCGATAATCGAATTATCGCAAAGTATCGTGACGCGCGCCGTTAATCTTTGCTCAAATAACAGTAGTCACAAGACCAGTAAGTGGCAACTTGACCGGTAGTTGAAGAAGAAATTTTATTCAAAATTCAAAAAGGCTATAAAGCCCTTGAGGATATAAATATATACATATAATGTGATGGCGATAACGACATGTGTGTGTGTGTGTGTGTGTGTGTGTGTGTGTGTGTGTGTGTGTGTGTGTGTGTGGCCATAGTAACCCTCTTTACCCAATTGTATGCGGAAAACCCCTAAACGGGCACATTGTATTTAAAAAGTAATATCATAGTAGAAGTGAAGGCAATGATCAGGAAACGATACAAACCCACAACTCTCATCAGAGACACCAAAGGGAAAGAAACACAAACATGAAACAACAAACCCTAATGGAAACATCAATAGCGGGAAACCAAAAGGACATTTACTTTCCTACAAAACGGCCAACTGGCTATCCAAAACCAAAATAATATAAGCGACACAAACACTCAAAGACAAACCATAACAAAAATAAACCGCGACAGAAGCCTAGGGAACAGTAAATATAAAAAAAAATAATAAGATAAAATTTGTTAGAACAATTAAGACTCCACGTCTCATCCGAGACTACACTTCCATCGATTTATCATCAAGACAACAAGTCCGTGTAATGAAAACCCTCTAACCCCCACTTTATATAGAGAAAAGTGGGGCTTCGGGGGTATACATTATTTTCTTTATTTTTGCTCCAAGACATATAGGTGGTGGGTACTCGTTAGAACCGCCTCAGTGAACAGTTCCAATGGTGGTCTTGCATTTTGTAACATAGCAGCTTTACTATATAGTATTCATTATTTGTATATCGCGCGGAAACAGGGGTTGTAAAGTGTTAAACAATTCGCAACCTGATCGAATCTCTTAATTTTACAGCAGCCAACCCTGAAAAAATCGCCAATGAATTCATTATGTAATAATACTGTTTTTTTTTTTTTCAAAACAAATTGTCACAAACATTATGATTCGATCAAACATCCGATTAAAGAGACTTCTGTGCATGGTGTGATCCGTCAATGTTTTCAGGTGTGAATGGATATGAAAGCGTGCATAAGCACACTTGTGAAATACAACTCAGAAAAAATGTTTCACACAATACGTTATCAGCTAGATAGACTATCGGCCTGTAACTGGACTCTGCAAAACTACTTATACTGATTTCAACTGTCAAACTCTCTTCGTAAACTCGTCCTGGAAATTCTGAGGGACCATGAAAAGTTTGAGACTCCGAGAGAAGTGTGACTCAAGTGACAGAATTAACTTTTGTAATATATAAGAATTTTTTTTTAAAAAAAATCCACAAGAAAAGAAAAACATTACATCAACAAAGTAGAAGTAAAACAAAGATCAGGAATTGATACAATTAACTTACTCCACCCATAAAAGACACCAAAGGGAAAGAAATACAAACATTAAGCGACCAGACCATAATGGAAACCTGAACAAAGGAAGGTCTGTATACTGAACAACGATGGTCTTGTTTTTAAGGTAACCGGGCACTAGAAGCACATTGAGGCTACCCCATATGTACTGAACAACCCTATAAGCCCAACTTTATATAGAGAAAGTTGGGTGTACATGGGCATATTGCTTTCCCTTTTGTTTAGGGGATTCAGAACACCGAGCACTGACACTCTATATTTGGACTAGAAAAAAAAAGAATACTTTTTTTCACATCACGAAAACACGCCTACCTAATTTTGATCCCTAGACAGTGGGAAGTCGTTAGAACCGCGTCATCGAGGCGGTTCTAACAAGTACCCACAATCTATGTTTAGAGCAGAAATATGAAAGAATCTGATTTTTTATCGGACAATTTTCATTTTGTTGGCAAAATTCTGTATATATTTGAATAGGCGTGTTTTCGTAATGAACTGAAAATGCTAGTTCATGAGATTTTAGCACATAGATGTTTTATAATGATCCCAATGCAGAAGATCATAGGGTTAGTTTCGAGTCACAACAAACGCTTATTACGTCGAATACGGCAGTTAAGATAATTTCACCTACCGCCACCGCCCATCGGGGCTTAAAGAAATATATGGGCTGCATGATGCTTCCACGCAGAGCTGAAACCGACCCGCACGCGAGTACTGGTAAACCGCTTAGAGTACCTAAGCCTGCACAGGGAAAGCGGTACAAGTCGGCCCGCCCATGCTTATAAACCCTATTGGAAACAACGTCTCCAAAATGACCTTTACAGTGTTGACGGGGACGTTAAACCTCAAATCAAACAAATCCACCGTCCTACCGGGAAATGGGAACTCCTGATTTTTACATTGACCTTCAATTATTGGAATTAAACCATATATGCCTAGCGGCCCTTTATGAGACATTGGCAAATAGTGCAGACCCAGATCAGAAGCCGCATCTGATCAAAATCTAAACTGTTTGGGCGCGACTGTTTGCTCAACGTACATGCATTTTTGTAAAACTTACCACAAATAAAATGACATCCCTATGTTTAGAAATTGACCAGTGGAATATTGTTTGGCACCTATGGGTTAATTATGAGGTTACGTCAAAAGGACGAAAGTGAAAGTAGGATCTGGTTCTACTGTAACTTTTTTTTTTCTTGGAAACGCTTTATAAATATATATCTGGAAACGCTTTATAAATAGACATCGACGGGCGCTGCATATTCCTGTTTATTCCGAACGAGTTTTCACTGCGTAAATATGTGGAGAGCAGTCTTATCTGTACGGCTTTTCTAGTTACGTCATAAGACGGTTAGAAATAAACTGGGGTATCACCAATCCAATCTTGGAAGCCAAAAAGTTGGGGGTTTTGGGGGTCAACATTATATTTGTCTACGTCTGTTATGAAACAAAGTTTCTTGTACTGATATATATATTCTGTATATATTTGAATAGGCGTGTTTTCGTAATGAACTGAAAATGCTAGTTCATGAGATTTTAGCACATAGATGTTTTATAATGATCCCAATGCAGAAGATCATAGGGTTGGTTTCGAGTCACAACAAACGCTTATTACGTCGAATACGGCAGTTTTGAATGTTTGTTTGATAAGAGGTAGCCTACAACCTCCCTGTCAACAATGTATGGGTCATTTTGGAGACGTTGCTTCCAATTTTGCGGGGAATTTTGCCAGACATTGAGATGAAATGACGTCGCAAGTCCTACCGCCAAATGAAACCAATAGGCATGGACGGTCCGACCCGCAGCACTTTTCCTGGGAAGGCTTAGAACCTGTAATTAGAGGCATCCGGGATGTAGTGGATAAGCTACTCGCCTCATAAACACGGGTTCGTGGGTTCGATCCCGGGCTTCTCCAGACTTTCGGATGAGTCTTTAAACCGAGGTCCCGTTTCCGTATAACCTTAGTTGTTGGTGGGACGTAAAACATAAACACTCTGTACACACACTTTGAACCTCTAAGCGGTTTACCAGTACTCGTATGCGGTTGGTTTCAACTCTGCGTGGAAGCACCATGCAGCCCAATCTATTTCTTCAAGACGCAACACCTACAAAGAGCAAGTTCTTACGAGTACCCATATCATATGACTTTTTTATATGTCACAACATTTCATTATTCTTGTGTTGTTACAAGATACAAGATACAAGATTTATTTAGAAAACCGACATAATAGACGGTGTCCTCCAAGACATGTATACAATATACGATAATTAACAATGCAATTCGAGATGAATGTGATGAAATGGTATGAAATAATAATGAGCATTCCAAATTATCTTAGGCTGAGAGATGCCGTTATAAAGTCACAAATATATTTTGTCTCCTCTATAGTTACTGGGTTCATTAAGCGGACAAGAGCTTTCAATGATGCGTCAGTATTTGGAATCAAGCCATGGTATTCAATGTTCAATTTCTGAAATAAATTAATTCTTATATCAGAATTTTTCGTACAATAAAGTATAAAATGTTCCTCGTTTTCTATTGTATCACAAGTGGTACAAATTCTACTCTCACGAGGAACAGGTGGTCTAAAGTAACGACCTCGCTCTATAAGTAAGTCATGAGCACTTATCCTAATCTTCGAAAGTTCTCTAGTTTTAGATTTTGGAAGTCCAAAAGACAGATAGTTTTGCAAAGAAAATTGTGTATAAATATTTGAAAAAGTATTTAGTTTATTATCCTGAACCTGATTTCTCATATGCGATAATTCCTTATTTATGTTAGATGAGTATTTAGTAGAGATGATCTCTGACATGTTACAAGACTGTACTTCTTGTTCAGTGGTTGAAAATCTCTGCATAAAGTTACATATACAAGAATACCATGATTTGTACCCTTCTTGACTCAATGTTCTATCCAGTTCAAACACCTCTTTCAGTAAGCGATCTTCTGGAAGCTGGCACAAACGAGAGTAATATTTAAACGTTTGTGAGCATATATAATTAAGTATTGGTTCTCGACCAAACTCCAGTCTAGACGCTATATTCGATGCTTTCTTATGTACACCTAGTAAATATTTGCAAAATCGATTTTGAATTTTCTCAAAAGGCAATGTGTCGAGAGTTTTCTCTTTTATGCTGTAGTCACCGATCCAAACTTCAGCCCCATATGTTAAAATCGGGCGTATAAGAGTATCAAAAAGCTTAAACTTTAAAGTGTTGCTCATTGAATCATAATCAAGTAATTTTGATTTAAGTGAAAATACTGCCTTTAAACTTTTTTGATACATGTGATCAGCAGCATGTTTTAAATTTCCATTATAGGAAAGTAATATACCTAGGTATTTGTATTTATCAACAATTTCAATAACTGAATCATTAAGTTTGAACTGAAAATTTTCTTTCTTGATCTTTCCTGCACTGAAAATCATAACTTTGGATTTATCAATATTAATTTTTAGCTTCCAGTAGTCGCAGTACATTTGCAACGAATCCAGACAGGATTGTAGACCTTCCTTGCTCTCAGATAGTAGGAGCACGTCATCTGCATATATCAAACAATTGAGTTTGGTAGAATTTAAAACTACGGGTTCAGAGACAGTTTGATCAAATATTTCATCTATGTCATTTATAAAAACATTGAAAAGTAAGGGACTCAGACTATCACCTTGACGTACCCCTCTTGCGTAACTTCCAGTTTGAGACAAAATGTTATCTTTCTTCACTACAAACTTCGAATTTGAGTACATGTATTTCACAACTTTGTAAAAATTACCCCCTATCCCCAAAGTTAGTAGTTTCTGAAATAGTCCTGAGCGCCAAACTGTGTCAAACGCTTTTGAAAAGTCTACGAAACAAGCATAGATTCTTCTTTTACATTTAAATAAATATTTATTAATAATTGTTTTAATAGTAAATATATGATCTGTCGTTCTGTAACCCGGTCTAAATCCTGCCTGGAATTTATTATACAAGTCGTTATTTTCCATGTGACTGTGTAAGCGAGTATGAAGTAATGACGTAAACAGTTTCCCCAAGCAACTTGTCAAACTCAAACAACGATAGTTATCACAATCATATAGTTCATTATTCTTTGGTAAAAAGGAGACTAATGAGATATTCCAACTATCTGGAAAAGTTCCAGATTTTAAAATTCTGTTAAATACTTTAACAATTGGAAGCAGAAGTATATCTTTTCCATATTTCATGAATTCATTCAGAATTAAATCAATCACTAGCTGTTTATTATTTTTAAGTTTTAATATGCCTGAGCGTACTTCTTTACATGTAAAAGGAAAATCAAGTGGGCGTTCAGTATTCACCTCAAGATCAGTTAAATCTAGGTCAGAATTATTCTCTGAATACAGCTCAGACAGGTAATCATACCAAGTTGATAATGGAATTGGGCTAGTGTTATCTGATGATTTATTATTTAGGTGATCTAAAGTTTTCCAGAAAGCTTTCGGGTCATTTTCGTGTAACGTATCCAACTGTTCAATAATTGCTTTATAAAACGCGTTCTTAGTCATCTTAAGCGTTTTATTGTATTCTTTCTTTAACTTGTGAAAAGCAAATTTGAGATCAAAATTATTAGAGTTCATTTGGAGTCGTCTGCCTAGTTTCCTGAGTTCTCTTTTCATAATATAGCAATTGTTATTATACCACTTCTTTTTGAACTTTTTCTTCTTTTTTGTGATTTCTGTAAATTCTGAACGCAACAGACTTTTGCGCAGACAGATTAATAATTCCAGAAAATTGATTTGTCAATGTTTCAATATCTACTGCATCGTTTTCAACATCATTCAACAACTTTTGAAGTAGATCAGAAGACTCAACATCTAACAGACATTCTATATACTTCTGCTTTGTTGATTCATCAACAATGAACTTACCAGGTAATTTAGCATAAACATTTTCAGGAGCATCACTTACTTCGGTATATGTTACATTAGTTTTCATACCACACCATATGACACAATGATCAGACAATTCAGATGGAGGACGAACATTTATAAACTCAAATATCTTAAATAAATCTTCAGAAACTATGAAATAATCAATTGTGCTACTCCCCCTTGGACCAAAGTAAGTATTATAACCTAAGGAATCGCCAATTATTCTCCCATTCAGTATCCGCAATTTTGATTCAATGCAAGTATCAAGTAAATATTTCCCTTGATCGTTCACTATTTGATCTACATTTTGTCGTGAGGGAAGAATGATGTCCTCCAAATAGTTGGAAGGTAATAAGTCATGGTCTAGTCGAGAAATTTCATCTAATTCAACAAAGTCATTTAGACTCCCAGTTCGGGCATTGAAATCGCCCATCAAAATTAATTTTCCTTTTGTTGAGTAGTCTCGAATGCAAGTTTTTAAACTTTCGAAAATCTCATCATTTTCTGGACAGACTGACTTTACTCTAGGTGGTATATATAAAACACATAGAAATATGTCAAAATCAAACTGAAATGCAGTCTTGCTCAATTTCAGCCAAATGAAATTCTTTGATGATTTTATTCTTTGAACAAAACCTTTATTAACTAGTACCTCTCTTATATAAATGACAAGCCCCCCTGAAAGTCGCCCTTTTTTTCCTATTCCCTTTAGAACCATGAACGGTGAATGCTCTGTAGTCTGGGAGAATAATAGTTGATTCCTTACTAGTCCAAGTTTCAGTTAAACCAAAAATATCAAATTTTTCGTAAAATTTATCATTAT
This sequence comes from Lucinisca nassula, assembly GCA_963580285.1. Lineage (NCBI taxonomy): Eukaryota > Metazoa > Mollusca > Bivalvia > Lucinida > Lucinidae > Lucinisca > Lucinisca nassula. The sequence continues at coordinate 177,243,089 of OY757010.1, forward strand.
GTAGCTTTTCTTGAGAAAAACCATGTATATTCCAACAAGCAAAATTAAACATATTCCATGTGATAAAATGAGTGAGCAGATTGTTTGTCTACTTCAAAAATTAAAAATCAGAAAGTTTATTTTTCATTATTTAATTTGGCACAAAAAAAAAAAAAATCATCTCCATATTTTAAAAGTTAAAGAATTCACTTTCTTTTTCATTATAATTGTTTTGGTAGAAATTTTCATAGACACTTGGCAATGATACAATGTTGTTGTAATTTAAAGTAAGTCACATACACACACATGCGTTTGGACAAATAACCAACAAACACAAAAATACTAGATTATTAAAATGATTGTTGGTTTAAAAGTGAGAAATTACATATGTAGCAAGTAATGGTTATTTAAACCCTTTACCTTTACTCCTACTGTACATAGATACAAATACAACAACAACATTGCAGTTCAACACTTAGCATAAGTTGAAATGTATGAGATGTTTACTATATGTAGAGATCATCTAGTCGACCGACAGAATGAGTAAATGAGAATATGAATGTGAAAAGATGCAACTACATCTTAACAACCAAATCTAACATAATTTCAATTCAAGTCAATGAAGTAATGATGGCATGTTATATATACTTGATGTTGTTAACTGTTTCAAAAGGACTTTTGTAAACATTTAAAGGCCCAAGAGTCTCATTAGAATGTCACGTTCACTCAAACCAATGCTCTTAAATGGATGGTTTGTGTTATTCAAAAATGTTTGTTCTGTATGTGGAGGGCTACGCGCACCATGGAACTGAGCCATACTATCACCATCTGACTGTGTGTTACATTCATGGCTGAACTGAGGGTTACGTCCACTGAACTGAGGGTTACGTCCATCACCAAAGTGGGGGTTGCGTTTACCATCGAACTGGGGATAGTGTCCATCACTGAACTGAGGGTTATGCCTACTCCGGAACTGAGAGTTATGTCCACTCTGGAACTGAGGGTTACGTGCATTCCGGAACTGAGGGTTAATTCCACCACTGAACTGAGGTTTACGTCCATTCTGGAACTGAGGGTTACGTCCACCATTGAACTGGGGGTTACGTCCACCATTGAACTGGGGGTTACGTCCAATATGGAACTGAGGGTTATGTCCACCACCAGACTGAGGGTTACATGTACCACTGCACTGAGGGTTGCATCCACCATCATATTGCGGGTTGGGTCTCGACAGATTGTCTTTCTGTGAATATGAAGAGTATGATGGCAGTCCAAGCTTGGGGTTAAGATGAGTTTTCAACAGTCTGACTAGCATTAGGTTGCCTTGCATTGACAAGTGCACGTTGTCTTTGTTAAACAGTGTCCTGTCAACCGGTGAGAAATCGTCCAAATTGACAATGCTGGTACGATCAGAAGTTAATTCTTGCAGTCTAGAGTTTATATCTGATGCTTCCCTATTATACCGCTCATTATAAAGACGGGGTAGGATAGGAACAATGTTCAATTTACTCGATGGGAATTTTTCTAAGAACTGGTCTCTGACTGTACGGAACTTTTTAATCACTGTATCAGCTGAATTATCATTTATGTCATTATTTCCTACTATCAATACTGTTTCTTTTCCAACTGACTGCGCCAATTTAAAGAATTCAGCAGTCCCGTCAAGGTTCTTCTTCTGGGCATCCAATACTTTTATTTCGACGTTCTTATTTTTATACATCCTCTTAGGATCTAATGATCGTCCATGCGAGTCACCGATGATTGTTACATCTGTGTTTGAGATATCCTCTTCCTCTGTGCTGCAATCATCCTCAATGTTTTTCAATGGTGTATACAGATTTTTAGTTGTCACATTACAGTAAATTTCTTCAGCTGAACTGTTGTCGTTGACTAAGATCACAGGTTCACTCACCTCTTGCGTTAAAGTGTCTCTTTCATTCTTTAACTTGCAGATTTCTTCTTCCAGTTTCTCATTGTCTAACTTCAGCTTTTCATTAATTTCTGAGAGTTTATTGATATCTGTATCCTTATTTTCAATCTTCTTTTCAAGACCTGTGATTGAGTTGGTAAGTTTTTTCTGTTCTAACTTCATGCTTTCTTTCTCATTTCTTAGTTCCACTATCCTTCCCTTTAGAATGTTTATTTCATTGTCCTTTTCATTTGAAGCACGTCCAGCAACCATAAGTTTTTGCAAGTCTTGCAGTTTAATCCCCATTTCTTTGAATTCTTGTTCCCGCTGGGCTGTTTGTCTACTGTCATCGGTGAGTTTTTCCTCTATTGATGAAACTCTTTTTTCAATCTTGCTGCTTCTGATCTTAATCGACTCCTTCTCTTCTGCTAACTGTATGATATCATCTCGTAATTCTGAGATTTGGCAGCATTTGCCTTCTATTCTATTCAATGTTGAGAGTATCTTCTCATTCATTTTTTCTTGATCATCAAGTTTTCCCTTCAGCTTTTTAAAATCTTTCTCTTCATTTATGGGTTTACATTCGTGTTGAAGACCACTTTCTTCATTTTCTCCCTTTTTGTCTCCAATTTTATTCGCGAATAAATTGACGTTGATTTGAACTTCATTGTCTTCGTCATCTGAGGGACTGACTTCAACCTGGTCTATTGAGTTTTCTTGGACATGTAATTCGCAGTTGTTCACTTTCGTAAATTTGGTGAGAATATTCACCTCTTCGCCGTCTATGGTTTTTGGCCATGTTTCTTCTGAGTTTTCTTGTTTTGGCTGGGCCTCTTCAAATTGGATTGTTTTTGGCTGGGTCTCTTCAGAGTAATCTGGTTTTGGCTGTGTCTCTTTAGAGTTTACAGTTTGGGGCTGGGTCTCCTCTTTATCGCCTGATGTTTGATGTTCTTGGCGAATCTCTGAGCATATTTGGTCTGCTTCCCCAAGAATAATCTTTACTAAGGCCTTCAGTTTTGGGAAATGTTCAGATATGAACATGCTAACATTGTTTCCTTGAACCTGAATGGTACCTGTTGTGATGAAAAATCTTAGTTGGTACTGTAGGGAATTTTCATCAATGCTGCACATGTTAGAGTGCAGCGCAATCACTATCATATTTGCTGTGGAATCAGAATCAGTCCATCTGTCAGGCTGATCTTGCCAGACAACATTCAGTTCATCTTCTTCTCCCAAGTTGTTATAATACAGTATCTCAAGCGCTTTGATCCATGCTAGCAACCGGGGTCGATTTGTATAGAATGCCACCATTTTTGCCTCATTTTCATAATAATTTAGACGGATTGCTTCGAAAGCGCACCGCTTTGCTTTTCCATTTCTTTTGTTGAGTTTTGCTGGTAAACAATGTGAGGGGTAGGATTTATTGATTTTATCCATTGATAAGTCAATTGTTAGGTTTTCCAAGCATTCAGACATTTTGATTTGCTTTACTTTAGTTTGCGTCAAGTGTCAGTATATTAAGTTATATAGAATTAATTTTATGTAAGTTTAAAATGTAGACTGTTATCTGCCACTCATTTGCATATATCTAAGCTGCCATGGTATTTTTGGTAGTATTATCTAAGAAGAAAAGAAAGATCCTACCGTTTTTCTCCAAACTAACTGATTTTCTTCAATTTTTGATTGTTTTCAATTTTCCCTTTGTTGTCGAAAGCTTAACAATTGAAAGAAGGTCTCCTCCGGAATCAACTGATTTCTCAATATGAACTGTCAAAAACTGCAAAGTTATTTTTCTTGTTAACTAACGAATATCCAGAGAATTTCTTTTGTAGCCGTAAAAGGTCCGTTGAAATGAATCAAATTGATGCAACTTCTTGCAAAACAACTTCTTCTTCTTGGAAAAAACACACTTTATTTAATTTTATTTCGAGAGTTTTAAAAAAACAACTTGTTTACGGAAATGACGTCACCATGTTGTTTTATTTGAGGTTTAATGTCCCCGCCTACATAATTTTAGGTCATTTTGGTGACGTTGCTTCCAGATTTGTGGGACTTTTGTCCGACACTGAGATGAAATGACATCCTTAGCCCAACAGGGTTTATATGCAGGGACGGTCCGATTCGTGCCATTTTGTCTGGACATGCCTAGACTTTCTAGGCGGTTTACAAGTACTCTTGTGCGGACGGTTTCAGCTCTGCATGGAAGCATCTGCAGCCAAACCTATTTCTCCATGTCCCAATTGGTGGGGGCCCAATAATCTTGAAGTATCATCTACATACTTCAGGTGAAAATGCTTAATTTCCGTAACGAACGCAGATCTGCACAGTCAGTACTATGTATGTAGGTACTAGTGATAGCCGAAGAACACATTTTTCAACTAAAGGGGGTCTTTCATTTGTGCCCATGCATGTTTTTTCTTTAAACTTTGTATATTAATAACGCAGCATATACAACCTATAAAAATGTATTTAATAAATTATATAAATCACAGTAGGACTCAGGAGGCCACTCCTAGTGACTCCTTCCATGAGCTGGTGTCTGTCTCTAAATAAGTGCATCTTAAATCTTATGTTTTATTTAGTTTCAAGATCTGTGCACTGAATTGAATGCAGAACTCCATAGGCATTCCTTTGATACTGAAAAACCTTTTGAATTAATTAAAGTTTACATTTTCAGATAAAATAATTATCAAAAATCTCATTTTTAATTAAAATTAAAAAAAAATATCAAAATTCCATCCCTAAGATAAATATTTTCTAGTCTTTGTCAAGATTTCATTTTGCTAGGAAAACTTGCCATATGTATCTTCTTTAGCTATGCCAAATTTCATGAAAATCCGAAACCGGTAACACTTTAGTTTTACACCTTAAATGGATGTATGTCTTTTCTGCAAAATTTACTATTTTATTGAAATCTTTTTCTGCAATCTAACAAAACATGAACATATAGCATGGTACAATTTAACAATTTATCTCACATTCATCAGTTACAATCACACATATATATATATTTACAATGTGCACATTTGTAGACTTTGGTTCCAAAGAACAACAATGTCTGATATAACTGTATACTTGTTTGCTGTATGCTCTTTGGCATTTGCAAAAATGTCCAATAAAGTTATTTTGTATATGTATCACTTGTATTGTAAATCATATGCACTGTTATGTGCCATAGGACCTTTCAACTAATGACGTCCAGCTCCATTGTATCTGCATTGTGTAGTGGCATAATGACACCGTTGTGTCTTGAATGTAAATAAACAAAGAAGGGTCGCTCAATAATCGCCCGAACCTTCTTTGCTGCAATAATACTTATCCGTTGATGATTTGGTACATTGATTACCTTACGGGTCATACTGTTTGTAATTTTGCACCCGTTCCAGTGTATTTTCAATATAGGCGCGTAACACGGGCCTTCTACATCAACTTCAGTAACTGATGTAGGGGCATCTATGGTACAATGTGAAGGACACAAGGGCAACTTAGCAATGTCAATCAGCATACATTCTTGCGTATTTGTTACTTCTAGGCACAATGTGGCTGTATTTCTTTTATGCTTACGTATGTAAATAAGAAGTATCACTAAAGTTAAAGTAACAAGAGTCAATGTAAATATAACATGTTCCCAAGTTATTTCGATTGCTTTAAGAATGCTTGCCTCCTCAGTTAGTTTAGGTACATTTTGGTTATATATAAAAGCTGGTAGGGAAGTTGGCAGGGCTTTAATTTGCCTGACTTGCTGCATTATTAAAACAGTTTGTGTCAATCGCCTTAGTTTAAGCCCGGTTATTATTGTTAAAATTAGTGAAAGAGCTGTAACAACAATTAGGATGGCTATTATAATGGTATTGTTATCTGGCCAAGTAGAATCGATTTGAATATCCCCATCAAGTAACGGCTCAGCTAAAGAACGGTATATGGTTTCATTTCTCTTTGCACTTTCGGCCATTTTACGTATGCTTAAATGTGATTTTTTATCGTCAGCTAGAATGTTAGTCATTTCATGCTTGTAAAGATTAAAGTGTGGAATTGTTCGCGTTTGCGGCGTTTGCCTTGTGTTGTATGAGTTGCATAATAATTTCTAAGAGCAAACTGGGATATGTTTTCCTCCGGTTCCCATGTATTGGGAGAACCATCTTGCCATTTTACAAGAAAATGCTGCGTACCGTTTATACGCTTGGTTCGAAGGAGCCTCTATTTGAAAGTATTCCTGAGACCCTGTACTCTCAGCGGTCGTCTGGGGTTCCGCAGCTCCCCGGTCTTGACCATTTACAGGATCTTCAGGTTGTACATGTACGTTTTCAGGTGCTTTAGGTTGTGGTTGTTGCACGGGCACTGGTTCGAATTTCTCAGTAGGAGCGGGAGCATGCCTAAGATTCACAGGCGTTTTGTCCCCAGCATCATTTTGCAGCTGGTCTGCCTGATGTCGCATGTCGGCTCCTTGGGGTGGCCCATTCGGGTGTTCGTATAAGAGCTTAAGTTTTGAGGCATGCATTAGCGATGGAAGAAGCTTGTTGTCTGTACAGTTTCTAAGTTTGTAAGTATGGTTTGGGCCTAGTTCAACAATGTAATAAGGACCTGTATATTTGTCAGACAATTTTCTGGACAACCCTAGCTCAGTTTTCATTTTCTGTAGAAGGACAAGGTCATGAAGTTTGAATGAGGGCTCTCTTGCTTTCTGGTCATGTCTTACTTTTGCCTTTTCTTTGCATATTTTTTTTAATTTTCTGTAGCTATATCCTGTGATACCTTCAGTTTTTCAGTTAACTCATTAAAATATTGTTTTACATCTTGGCCCAAAGTTGGTTTAGGGATCAAGGTAGTATCAATAGGAAGTTTCATTTCCCTACAAAAAAGAAGATGAAATGGCGTGAACTGTGTTGACTCAGAACAAGGAGAAGATCGAAAAGCCATCATGATACTTGGCAGAAGAGAGGGCCAGTTAGACTGATCTTTGTTGATATATGCTCTGAGAGTTTGACTGAGAATGCTATTGGCACGCTCCACCGTGCTATTAGTCTCAGGGTGATAGCTCAATGTGTAATGCCGAGTGATTTCAAACATTTCACACAGAGCTGTGATGAGTTTGGACATAAAATTTCTACCTCTGTCTGAGACTATAGTATGTGGAGCGCCATAGCGAGTGAAGATTTCATTATAGAGAAGTGCAGCTATTTCAGTAGCTTCTTGTGTTCTCAAGGGGAAACTTTCACACCATTTTGAGAAGGAGTCAACGACAACCAAGCAGTACTGGTAGCCTTCCTTAGTTTTTGGCAGGGAGCAGAGAATGTCCATATGTAGTCGAGAGAAAACACCTTCAACTGGCAAGGGGTGGAGTGGTGCCGGATGACGATGGCGATCCACTTTGATGCGCTGACAAATGTCACAATTTTTTACATAGTCTTGGATTATTTGATACATTTATGGCCACCAGTACTTTTACCTAATTGCGCCAAATGTTTTATTATCTCCAAAGTGACCCCCTCCCGCGAGACAATCGTGGAAACCTTGTAAGACATCTTGCCTTTTTACTGAAGGCACCGCTAGCTGAAGGATCATTTGGTCAGAATTTTCTTTGTTTTTTTGTGACGTGCACGAGGTTGGTACACATGATAAAGTGTGTTATCTTTCAGCACATACTGATTTGCCTCAAGTACAATACATTTTTAAAGTTTCTCATTTTCAGGTAGAATCTGATCCTTAAGATAGCGGTATATGTATTTGAAATCATCACATTCTTGTTGTAACTTGGATATCTCAGGGTTTGGGGATTGTATGTCTGGGTCAATGGGGGCTAGTAAGGGTGCCTCTGCATATTCTATGTGCAGCTCCAAATGTTCAACCTCTTCTTCGCAATGGTCGTGAGCAGCCTCAGATACGCAATTGTACTCAGCTTGACCCTCGGTATCTGCAGAGCTCACACCCACTACAGAAGAAGAAACAATGTCATTTGTTTGAGCATCAGGATACGGTATTCTTGAAATTGCATCAGCATTTTGGTTCTAAATATGACACATGTCTTTTTGAACATAATTTATGTTTCTATTCAACGATTATTTACATGAATTTTCAAAGTTGTTTTCTTCCTTTTTCTGTTCTATCCCTTTTTGTTGATAAGGACATGAATAAATCAAAATAATAAATTAAGCCAAAGAAGTAAAATTCCTCATCATAATATATGGGTTGAGCCAGAAATCACAGGAAGGGAAAGAAGTACCTTCTATATAATATAAGATGCACTCTGGCACACTGTCTAATAAGTATATGCCTTAATTAGTATGTAAGGTTTCCCAACAGCTCAAGGGATTTTATTTATTTTGGCTGTATTGCCCTTTCAAGATTTGTCCATTTATATCGTGCCAATTGTTAACATGTGACTCTGCATTACGAAAACACGCCTATATAAATACATTATAAACTTATCCTCCGAAAATACGAAAATTTTTAGATGAAAAATTGTGATATTTTTCTTATTTCCGCTCAAAATATAGATAGTGGGTACTCATTAGAACCGCCTCGATGAGGCGGTTCTAACGAGTACCCACAATCTATATTTTAGAGCAGAAATAAGAAAAATAAGGTATACCCCTGTAAACCCAAGTTTTACTATATAAACGTGGGATTCAAGGGGTTCAAAATTATATAGGCGTGTTTTCATGATGTTGTGCTTGAAAGACGTACCTCTTTTAGCATACCTCTGCTAATTCAGTTTGTAAATAGTTTTAAGGGCTCATCCAGTGACTTGTTTTAATTTTGTTTTGTTTGTTTGTTTTTAGCTAAATTCTGAATTTAACCACCCATCCAACTGAGGTAATGACAAAATATGTCTGGCTCAGTATAAGGAGACAGATAGATTGTATACATGGAGGATGTGGTTAAGTTTTAATGTCCAACTCCTCCAAATATTCTATCACCACGGCTGATATGTGTGCAGGGATGCTATCATGAAGGATATGAAGACCATGCATTCCTGCACCTGGGCGCTTTGCAGCATAGTGATCCACTACAGCAGAAATATTTTTTTCTCTATAAAATAACCCTGTGACACTCTGGTACTCGGGCCACAATTCTTATTTCTCCGCGCGATTTGATGTCTTTCGCCATTTCACCTACCCAAACTTTATTGTTTTCTTTGCAATCTGGTTAAAAAAATACAGCCACGTTTCATCTCCAGGTACTACTTGTCTGAGTTTCCTGGGATCCGCATCCCTTATATTTTGCTAGACAATACGAGGCTTTTTCTATCCTTTCGTCAGAGGTCAAAAGATGGGGATCCACCTGGCACATAGGCACTTTTTTCAGCCGACGAATTCATGCCACATAAACCCCTATCTCTTCCACAATGTACCGCGGATCTTCTTCAATTGCCGTTTACACAGTATCGATATCTTTTTCTGAAATTGCTGAAAGCGGTCGAGCCGGCCGCGGCTCATCAAAGTCACACCCATCTGCAAACTGTTGGATACCATTGTGCATTTTCACCATAAACTTGATCCAAATCAGCTTCGATAAGTTTTAATTTTATTAAATGGGCCCCGTGAAGCGATTTTGGTACGTATCGCCTATGCGAGCAGCGAAGGTTCAGGCGAGCCTGCGCGTCCGCGCAGTCTCGCCAGAACCTTCGCTGCTCGCTCATACAAACTGTGAATCAAGAAGAACCTTCAGACAGAAAGTCATATCTCTGGCCCCTCTGAATGGCTGGGCATGCGCAGTTAACATTTGTCATGACGGAATGCTCGAAGACACAAATTCGCTTAGCGGGGCTCAAATTATGTTGCAAAGCGCTCAAGTGCAGGAATGCATGGTCTTCATATTCCTCATGATAACGCTCCTGCACACAGATCAGCCGTGGTGATTGAATATTTGGAGGAGTTGGACACTAAAACTTAACCACATCCTCCATATACTATCTATCTATCTATCTATCTATCTATCTATCTATCTATCTATCTATCTATCTATCTATCTATCTATCTATCTATCTATCTATCTATCTATCTATCTATCTATCGCTCGCTCTCTCTCTCTCTCTCTCTCTCTCTCTCTCTCTCTCTCTCTCTCTCTCTCTCTATCTATCTATCTATCTCTATCTATCTATCTATTAATCTATCTATCTATCTATCTATCTATCTATCTATCTATCTATCTATCTATCTATCTATCTATCTATCTATCTATCTATCTATCTATCTATCTATCTCTCTCTCTCTCTCTCTCTCTCTCTCTCGCTCGCTCGCTCTCTCTCTCTCTCTCTCTCTCTCTCTCTCTCTCTCTCTCTCTATCTATCTATCTATCTATCTATCTATCTATCTATCTATCTCTCTCTCTCTCTCTCGCTATCTATCTATCTATCTATCTATCTATCTATCTATCTATCTATCTATCTATCTATCTATCTATCTATCTATCTATCTATCTATCTATCTATCTATCTATCTATCTATCTATCTATCTATCTATCTGTCTATCTATCTATCTATCTATCTATCTATCTATCTATCTATCTATCTATCTATCTATCTATCTATTGTTAATGGCTAAACTTCTTAATCAGGGCTTAATCTTAATCAAATTATTTATCGGTATCATAAACTACGCAAAGCCTTTTCAAAATTTTATATACGTCATTCCGATTTAATTTCAAAATTCAATGTTGGACTTAAATCTCTTCTGCAACAAGGTCTATCGGAATCCGAATTTTATGGTGACTTAGTATATAAATTCTGAAATATATATATAAACGCAATGACTTCAGCACCCAATGTCGTAAAATCATTCTTCGATATAAAAAGATAGGGTACAACATATATGTTATTCGACGGACTGCATGCATGGAAGTTAACCCAATCACGGTTGACAATTTGCTTCCCTCGATGGGTCAGGCCTCGGATTCTATGACGGTTCCAGCGTGAAGGCTTACGGAAAATTAGAGAGTATCTAATTTCATGTAATGCTGGTTGGTGCCTGATGCTCTGTCTTTGGTCGGGCCCGTTGGTCTTATGTTGCTCCAGCATTTCAGTGTTTTCTTGTTGTCGAGTCCTCACCGTTATTTCATTGCTGTGGTTGTTTAATTTTTGTGTTCTCGGAGAACAAATTATTTGTCTAAATCGCGACGGAAATAAGGGCGAGCATTGTGGCCACGTAAAATTTAAGCCCCCACCACCACCTACCAGTGGAATTCGTTTCACCGACCGTTCCAAGGCGGTTCTTCTGTCGCGGTTAACTTTTGTTATGGTTTGTCTTTGAGTGCGCGTATCGCTTATATTATTTTGTTTTGGATAGCCAATTGGCCATTTTGTGGGAAAGTAACTGTCCCTTTGCCTTTCGGCTGTTGATGTTTCCATTAGGGTCTAGGTGTTTCATGTTTGTGCTTCTTTCCCTTTGGTGTCTCTGATGGGAGCTGTGGAATAATTGCATTGATTCCTGATCATTGCCTTCACTTCTATTTTGATCTGCAATGGCGACACGTCTAACAATGCACACACTTTACAGTACGCCATCTGTTCTTCTAAGTTATCATTGCAATTTTCAGCCATATTTTTCAAAGATATAGTTATCTACAATAAAAAAACTGAAAATTTTCAGAAAAAAAAAATCTGTTATTTTTTTTTAATTTCTGCACAAAATATCTAGATTGCAAATTCTCTTCAGAACCGATGAGGCGGTTCTTACGAGTACATACAATCTATGCTTTTTAAGAAGTTAGAAAAATAATGCATAGCTCTGTAAAACACAGTTTTACCATATGAAAATGTGGTTTAAGGAGGTCAGAATTATATAGGCGTGTTTTCGTGATGCGGTAAACCGCGCGTCTGAACATATCCGTTAACCCTTATCTTGCTGTTTACGACATTCCCTATTTTTGTAAACAGTGTAGATCCAGATCAGATGGCTTCTGAAGAAGCCATCTGATCAGGATCTACACTGTTTCTCATTCAGTTTATGAATTTGTAGGAATAAATTACATCAAATAATCTGATTGGTTCAAAATTCAGAGATGGGTGTGGCTAAAATGAATATTCAGCAAGAGAAGGGTTAACCTCGGGCTTGGATTTTTCTGCCTGCTTCGAAGACGGTACTGTGTAACATTCAGTGTCGGGGCGTTCTACTGCTTTCGCTTCAGAAGAGCAAGGGCCTGGTGTGCTTGCATCACGTGCGGCATGGGAAGCTATTTTGTGTGTGTTTTTCTACTTTTTTTCTAATGCCCCATCGTTTGGGAGATAGCTTGAAATGGACAGTTGGAAAAGGACTAAGCCGTTGACCCACCGACTGTTTTCAGTACATGTAACTGTCCTGGGGCGATTTCACAAAGTACTAGTACATGTGTAAACCGCTTACAGGGCCTATGTCTGTCCAGCAACAGTGAACGTAACTGACCGGCCCGACGTGACTTTAGCTGTTGACTGGGCCGTAAAACCGCAGCACATACACACACGGGGTATTCGACTACCTGGAACGCAGACGGATACAAAAAACGCCGACTCTTTACTTTCGATTTGAAAGAGGGTGAGTCGATAAAATCCTGTTTTTTTGCGACCCTGTTAAAAATATCTGTTTTGATTTTTGCTGTTTTCTTCGGAACTGTCACAGCTGTTTCGTAATGGTGTTTTTGCTTCGACAGATTGCATGAAAGCGTCTTTACAGACAACTAAAATGCAAAACATGCAAATTTTCTAAAACGAAATAGTATAATTACCAAATATGCGACTGATTTATCCAAAATGTCATTGAAGCTTAAAAGAGAAATAGTTCTTGTTAAAAAAATAAACTCCTATATATTTGTGTCACACGTTGCTCGGGCAGAAATAAGCATGGGCTTGAGTGCACCATGCTGAAAGATAATCTTTACGACAGACGCATTACTTTGATGTTACCATGAAACGCAGCCAATGGATACCAATGACGGATTTACAATTTATGCCTAAATCAGTACCTACTTGCATATCTCCTTAATTTGGAGGGTCAAAAAACACGGTTATGAACAGTCTTGAATATTTCCCATGTATATAACAGACGGAGAAAATTGCGTAAGAAAATAAAATGATTACGCTCTCTCTCTCTCTCTCTCTCTCTCTCTCTCTCTCTCTCTCTCTCTCTCTCTCTCTCTCTCTCTCTCTCTCTCTCTCTCTCTCTCTCTCTCTCTCTCTCTCTCTCTCTTCATGTGCCATGTATAGGAACTATGAATTTCAACAATTTCCATTTCAGGAAATGTTTGGATAGTTCATGGTTCCTATACTTACAAAAGTGTCTTAAGAAAATAATTGATGGATAGGAAGTCAGAGAGCCTTTCCTCGGTACTAATTTTTTTTTTTTTTTACTATAATAGTTTCACATCTTAATGAATAAAATAATGAAAATGAGAAATTATAATTCACTGAGGATTTTCCAGATAAATCATTCATAGAGGATGTTCCAGATAGACCACAAATCGGCTGATAAATGTTCCAGAGTTGCTATTTGGCGGGCCGTGGGCTGCGGGTCGCGGGCTGCGGGCCACAATTTTGTGATTTTATTTTATGAATAAACAGTAAATTATTTGCAGCTAAATAATAAAATAAAAGAATCGTTATTTATTATTCCTGCCTTACATTATTTGGAATTCTATTATAGAAGTATAAACTAAGGACACTTACAAGTCTGTGATAGATCGGAGTGACTTCATTTGTCAGACATCATACCTTGTCAAGCAATGCATCTTTGGGCCTTGATTCATTTAAACTACTAATTGAATACAACCAATTGTCCATGTGTCCAGTAATCCTGGTATCAGTGCTTATGACTATGCTATTCTTGTCACTGTGACCACAGAGTGCTGTGTATTGCGGGTTATCTGTAAACCCTGGACTAGGCATATGTGCTGGAACACTGGCAAGCAAAATACATCAGGACACTGCAGGAAGCGGACATTAGATCTGGGTCTACAATACTGGCTTAAGGGGCATGGGAACAAACAGCAGATTTTTCCGCAATTTTTCACAGGGAAACAAATTTCAAGACCCTCTGTTCATTTTTTTGTAAACTCTGTCTCACGGAAAAAAGCGCTGAACTCTTAAAAGAAAGAATTTGCTCCTGAGGAGGAGCAAATTCTTTCTTATAAGAGTTGACCACTCTTGACATGGGAAACAAAAATACTTTTGCAGGAGTTGCCTCCCCTGAAGCTGTGTGTTCATTCAACTCAAAGTTCAGGAATTCAATGAACATCCTATGCACCCACCAGTGCTGTCAGCACTTTGATTAATTGTGAAATGCCAGATGCCCAGTTTAATTATATTAATTTGCAAGCATGTTGCCAGATAAAAAGTGCTCAAAAAAAATAATAAAAGATATTGATGAATCTTCTGGCTTCAAGTGGCCTTAAAACTGCTTGAACGGGTCGGCTAACTTAATTTCGCACATGAGCTATAAGATATTATATCATGTTGCAGCCTTTAAGTTTTTTATTATTATTATTTTTATTATTATTTATGTCTCACAACCCGCAGCCCGCGGCCCGCAGCCCGCAACCCGCAGCCCGCACTTTAGTCAGGCAGGTATTCTAATGTTTGAAGTTTCATTCCGATATTCTATCAAGAAGTCTATCTCTAGACCCAAACCAATTTTTCTTCGGATGTTTGAAGGGCAGGAAACTGAAGAAATCGGATCGACAGTGGTGGATCTTGTGCAAATATATATACATTGAAACTTCTAAAGGTCTGCATTTATTGGCGGTTTCGTTCTGCTAGTCTATATAATATTATATCAAAACCCATAAACCCACTGTTTCAAATTCCAACAATGGGCCTTCATGACATAGTGGTTTAGAACGCTGTCTCTTAATCATATCGTCTCTCACTGCTGTGGGTTCGAACCTCGTGTGGGTCACATTTGAGACGCCAAATTCTGCAAACGATTGTCAGGTTGTCTTCTCCTGGTTATCAGGGTTTCATCCACCTCTGATTAATGCTGGGATGAAAATAAGTGAAATTATCTTAATAGGGGTCGTACCTTATACAGTAGTAGTAGTAGTAGTAGTAGTAGTAGTAGTAGTAGTAGTAGTAGTAGTAGTAGTAGTAGTAGTGGCGGAATTTAAACGATATGAACGTGTATAGGAAATGTGAATGCAATCCGTCAAAATTGTTCGGGAGAAGGCAGGTTTCAACTGCTGACGGATAGACGTTGCTCCAACCTGTTCATCGTTAAAAACTGTTGTGCGTCTGCAAGCCAGTTGGCTTGCACAAGTGCACAGAATGCGTGCTATTTATTCATTTCTGTCATTCTTAGCAAAATGTATATAGACACTCATGTGACACTGTTTGTTCGAAACATTTGGACATGTTTCGCATCGGCGCAATTTAAGTATTCTGTATTCTGCACCGAGATACATCTGAAAGCAATCAGACTGTGCAGCTGCACAGGTTGATATGATTCCTACCTGGTCGCAGGCGCCTTTCATGGTGTATGTACCCCGTATAGGACAAACAGAATCTTCGTCATAACAATACTTGACAAACGGCTTTGTCCTTTGTTTTATTTGTTGTACGTTTTACAAATAGACTGGGGGTTTAAGCAAACTGTGTGTACCAATTACCGATTTTTGCGGCGTCTCATCTTGATCTGCATTGCCATAATTGGGACTTTTGACAAATGACCCCAAATTACATAGCTTAATTAATCGCTCGGACAGCTGACAAAACTTTACACTTCCGTCATGAGTTTCTGCTACTTTCATCTTTGAATTTCGCGAAAAACATGCATAGTTGTTATTTTATCAGATGCTTCAATTAAAATCATCAAAATGCGAGATGAAGTAGATCACGATGAGACAGCTCCGAATTGGCATACTCTGCATAGGCATCTGTATAAACACCATGTATTACATGCGGGTACTTTGTATTCATTCCGCTTCGTAATTATTGTTTACGCCCACGGGCGTAGACAATCTCACGGATGACGTTTGCTCCGGAAGCATTTAAGAAAAGGTGATAACTAGGTGAAGGCATCAGGGGACAGTTAATCGCAGCACTTTTTTGTCCGCGCCACACCAAGTTTTTGAATCGTTATCAACAACTCCTGGAGAAAGCGATAACTTCTGTTTTGGTTTCAAATTGCTCCACACATGCATGAAATCAAAACAGAGTACCAAAGAAACACTTCTTTGTTTGCATAGGCTAACAGCAGCAGCATTTCACTTACCCCACCCACTAATTTTTACATACAAAAAATCATGACTCCACCTCACTTTGACAGATCCTGTGAATTTACTCCCAAAACACCAGTACTTGGCACCTGTTGAAATGTCATGTACACTCAGTCACATGCAAAGAAATAGACAGAAAAGTATACCATAACCAGTAAACTTTTTCAGGAATCCTCTTTGAAAAACAGCCACTTTTTAGTGCCAAAGCTACCTTCGTGAATTCAGATATGCCGCTGCACCTTGAACTTGCACAGCATCCAGGCAGCCGGGGTGTTAGTTTCGTATTCCATTTCATAAAAGTACAGATACTCAGCAAATAAGCCCACATTGGCAAAAAATATCCACAAATCACAATTTCTATGAGCAACCATGCCATTATTGACCCTCCTACTATAATATTTAGAAAAACGTCCACCCTCAAATGCGAAACTGTCCCCTGATACCTTAAGTTTGGAAGTTTTCTTTGATTTTCAGCCATTGGTGATCCCACATTGTAATTTGGCTTATTTGTAATAAAAACAAATAAAAAAGAGTTGACTAAAATACATGTTGTTGCTTTCATAGCTCTTTTGGAATTTCATAAATATTGAAGAGCGGCCAAATTCAATTCGGAGAATTGCGCACTAAGTCCATGATGGACGATGCTTTCTGGAGATGTCATTTGATAATACACAGCAATGTGGTGAATAGGGATGTAAACAGTGATGTTTGATGTAAAACGTACCTGATAGCACTGGCCCTAATTGAATGAATTGGTGGACATGGGCCGTAAACTTAAGAACCCACCCCCAATCCCCAAATTTACCTAAAATGACTAGGCCTTTGAGATATTCATTATCTCCCCTTTGCTACTGATCAGAGTCTAAAGTGTACACCCTCTGCAGGTAAGAAAAAGGGAGAGAACAAACCAATTAAGTCAGTTGTATCAGATAACTGGCTTGGATAAAGATACTGACCTGCTCTAAAACAATCAAAATCATAAGGTTTCTACTGAAGCTGAATTTCGACCAAAACAGAGTCTACAGGTTATGATAAAACAGCAACTATGCATACCAGAAACTGCAAAAAAAAGGTATTTCATTTCTGAATGTGTTTGAGAAAGGTTCTACTGTGTTTTTGTTACAGTCAAAGCACTATTTTCTGAGTCTGGGGCATACTACGAGGTAAGAACTGAGCCCCAGACTAACAAATCTCGATAAAAGAATCAGGGAGGAGTGTAACATTGCACTAGCCTTGTCATTCTCCACTATATAAAATGGAGTCAGCACAAGAAAACACTTTCTGGCTGCAAAAAACTACACTTACTTGTTGGTAAAACATGTACCTGATAGCACTGGCCCTAAATGAATGAATTGGTGGACATGGGCCGTAAACTTAAGAACCCACCCCCAATCCCCAAATTTTCCAATAATGTTGGTTGGTGCCTGATGCTCTGTCTCTGGTCGGGCTCATCGGAGTCTAACTGTTGGTTTTCTTTTGCTCCAGCATTTCAGTGGTTTCTTGCTGTCGAGTCCTCACCGTTGTCTCACCTCTGTGGTTCTTTGATTTTTGTGTTCACGGAGATGTTGCACTGATGAGTTAGGAGGCCTTCATGCGGACTGAACAAATTATTTGTCTAAATCGCGACGGAAGTAAGGGCGAGGATTGTGGCCACGTAAAATCGATTTAAGCCCCCCAGTGGAAATCTTCCACTGACCGTTCCAAGGCGGCTCTTCTGTGGCGATTTATTTATGTTGTTGTTTGTTACGTACTGTGTGTATCACTTGTGTCTTTTAATTTTGGATGGCCCTAAGGCCATTTTGTGGGAAAGTAACTGTCCTTATGGCCTTCCTTTGTTTAGGTTTCCATTATGGTCTGGTCGCTTAATGTTTTTATTTCTTTCCCTTTGGTGTCTTTTATGGGTGGAGTAAGTTAATTGTATCAATTCCTGATCTTTGTTTTACTTCTACTTTGGATAAGAAGAATTTCTTAACTCGCACATGTGCTGTCATCAGCAACTAGCAGCTAGACCTGGTGAGTGTTCTGAGGTTACCAGCTTTATACTGGAAAAGAGAAAGAATCCTATCAGAATAATGTGTCCAAAGTACATTCTTGGACACACAGAAGGCCTTACAGTGCTGAAAAGGACCTTGTTGTTAATATTAAGGACCTGGATAGGCTTTTGGGACATTTGCACAGCACAAATTTGAGATCTGTTTATGAGGCAACCTTTGCATCTATAGTGGTCATGGCACTGTCCATCATTTTTACTGAGTTGCCTATTATTTTTTCACAGAATGTGGCTCATGAGACAGGTCATACACAGAGATGTTTAGGGCAAAAATGGGTAAAAAAAATATATTATCAAGTACTCCTGTGATAAATATTTAAATGGTCTCGTGCAAAATCAATGCGGTGTAATTTCAGACAAGCGCACACATTGCGATGCCATACAAGCTTTACACCAAAACCGATATCATCTGAGCGCCCTTGCCAATCTCGACAACTGTTTTTGTTAAAAATATTCCTGTTGAACTGTCTTGGAATGCTGTTAATTGCTTTTTCTGGTAAATTTTAATGCTTGATAGAATGCCTGTGCCACTGTAGTGTGGACTAGAGCCAAATTTTTGACTTCAGTAAAATTTTGCCCATTTCCCCAATGGAAAATTCATTCAAAATTGGGAAAAATGACCAAAAACAAAGCCAAACTAGCTTAAATTATACTCTTTAAGGCCATATTTAGATGTAAAAATATTCAAATCCTTGAAAATGAACAATATTTCCATCCCCAGTATGTTAATTAAATGTTTAAGGGCACAGGCTGGTGTAAGAAAACTGTTTGTCGGCTTTAAATCGGACAATCATACGATACCTATAGCGTATCATTTCCTGCGTAAATATGGACTGCGCGATGCACAAAAACATTGCGGGTATTCATTTGACAAATAATAAGCTTTTCAAATTGCAGTGAATAAGACCCCAAAAGATGACTTGAATTTTTGGCGTTTTCTCTTAAGGCATCAGGGGACAGTTAATCGCAGCACTTTTTTGTCCGCGCCACACCAAGTTTTTGAATCGTTATCAACAACTCCTGGAGAAAGCGATAACTTCTGTTTTGGTTTCAAATTGCGCCACGCATGCATGCAATCAAAATAGAGTACCAAAGAAACACTTCTTTGTTTGCATAAGCTGACAGCAGCAGCATTTCACTTACCCCACCCACTAATTTTTACATACAAAAAATCATGACTCCACCTCACTTTGACAGATCCTGTGAATTTACTACCAAAACACCAGTACTTGGCACCTGTTGAAATGTCATGTACACCCAGTCACATGCAAAGAAATAGACAGAAAAGTATACCATAACCAGTAAACTTTTTCAGGAATCCTCTTTGAAAAACAGCCACTTTTTAGTTTCAAAGCTACCTTCGTGAATTCAGATATGCCGCTGCACCTTGAACTTGCACAGCATCCAGGCAGCCGGGGTGTTAGTTTCGTATTCCATTTCATAAAAGTACAGATACTCAGCAAATAAGCCCACATTGGCAAAAAATATTCACATATCACAATTTCTATGAGCAACCATGCCATTATTGACCCTCCTACTATAATATTTAGAAAAACGTCCACCCTCAAATGCGAAACTGTCCCCTGATACCTTAAGTTTGGAAGTTTTCTTTGATTTTCAGCCATTGGTGATCCCACATTGTAATTTGGCTTATTTGTAATAAAAACAAATAAAAAAGAGTTGACTAAAATACATGTTGTTGCTTTCATAGCTCTTTTGGAATTTCATAAATATTGAAGAGCGGCCAAATTCAATTCGGAGAATTGCGCACTAAGTCCATGATGGACGATGCTTTCTGGAGATGTCATTTGATAATACACAGCAATGTGGTGAATAGGGATGTAAACAGTGATTGTTACATGTGGGTTTACGGCGTCCCGCAAACCCCCATGCTGACAAGACAACCGAGCGTGATCTCTGACAGGTGTACGGGCAGCTGTGGGGTAAGGCACAAGAAAGATGTTAAATGATTGACATGAATTATTTACAGTATCTACATACAACACTTACTAACACAAAACATCACAAATTGTTGCTTCTGTAGCCAACTCACGACGTCCGCTCCGAAGGCAAAACACTGTTCTGTGCTCGGAACGGGTGACGTGAATACCCACAGAAGCAAACAACAAAAACAACAAGAAAAACAAAAAAAGAAACAACACAAAACGCGACTGGCCAGTTTATAACTTTGGGTGAATCCCCCACTCGCGTGACACTTCTTCTCGCGAACTAGTAAAACTAGTCTATCAACATAATTGATTATCCTAGGATTAGCGATCACGTTTGCTGATCAAACGTTTAGTGATCGTCCAAATAAGGTAAGTTGACCTCTTCCCTGATCACATTTGTTTACAACGAACAATGATTTAGAAGAATCTGCTTCTATCCTGGTAGGCGCTGATTACGGCGGTCTGTCCGCCCTTGCTGGACCCTAACGCCTAGCGTCGTACCAGTACCTGCTGCTATGAAGCAGGGAGCAGCAGGTCACACATTGTTATGCCTGCAAATTACGATAACGGGACTAGAAACGAGTCACAAAACATACATGCTATATCATGATCCCCCTCCCGGAGAAGTAAAAATATGTTCATGCATATACCGTTATTGCGCATGCGCCGACCAGACATACAGGCTGATTAGTGCATGCGACAAATAACCGTACAGCAGAACTCAACTTGACTGTGCATCAAATTATCAGCACCCAGCGCTTGACACAATAATACTCAAAGTTCATGGTTCCTTACTGAGCACTACAGAAATCAATTAATGCTCACTACTACTGAGCATAATACTCATCAAATTTGTGCTCACTACATTATCACAAGTAAGAGGCAATTGAACAGACCACGCCTTTGCGCTACCTGGTCAGCCGCCAATTACAGGAAACATAACAATCTCTATTTCATATCCTTCTCCGCGACACGGCTCACAAATATAGCTATTCACAAATTCAATACATTAATAACAGATAGAAACTACAACAGAAGATTTTCATCTATAATCTACAACATTTGTTAGTGTCTCATATGGGCCAACACTGTTTGCCGTAAATTCTCTCTATTTGGTAGGCACCCCGTCACAACCGTCCTCGCGACGCCGATGACGCAGCTGACGTCATCCCCGCCGCTCAGGCCGTTATGACGTGTGGCGACCAAATACTCCCACTTATCATCAT
This sequence comes from Lucinisca nassula, assembly GCA_963580285.1. Lineage (NCBI taxonomy): Eukaryota > Metazoa > Mollusca > Bivalvia > Lucinida > Lucinidae > Lucinisca > Lucinisca nassula. Next base: position 177,264,381 of record OY757010.1, read on the forward strand.
CACGTTCTTTATATGTACATACATGCACAAACTGAGTTATCAGACAAAAACGGCATCATTACAAAATGAACTCGTAATTCTTCTTGAACAAAATTATTTCTAATCAACGTGAACATGCTTGTAAAATAAAATTCATTACGGTTCATCATCACGGATAACCCAACAGGCTCTTGTATGAGTTTGCCCTGATGATGAAGATGTGGTTAAACCCGTCTTAAGTTTACGTCCCCTCTACACCTAATATCATATTGGGACGGAACCACGGTTTTCTAACCACAGCCAGTCACAAGTCATGGATCAAACAAGTGACCCGGCGTTTATTAATTACATTCTACAAAAGGGGTCTAAAAGCCTAAATGAATCTAGAATGAGCGGGTGTCCAAACTTTACGTCTCACCAACATCTAGGGTCAGCATGAGACAGGACCTCACTTAGAAAGACTCATTCTACTACTGGAGAAGCCTGGGATCGATCCTGCGACGTCTAGCTGGCAAAGCTAGTAGCCTAATCACTACAGGCCTCAATAGTGAATTCAGAATAGGCTTCAGAAAGTTGGGGTATACTAGAAGTAAACCCCTCCAAAACCTACAAGCATGTTCATACAAAAATAATACTAAACATAGATTAAACATACCTTTCAATATACTTTCTATTTCCCCGTCACAATGTTGCGTTTACTCTTTACAACTTGACCTGCTGCTAAGGTGTCCGCTTTTTCCAGGGTTTATATATCTATGAATACTACCGGAAAATCATGCCTACTCGTATTACCTTGCTTTGTTCGTGGGGAAGTGGAGATACCGGCCACAAACAAAGCCAGATAGCAAAAATCGAGTAGATAATGGATTTGCGTTCAAATAGTATATTTCCCATAGGAAAAATTGATGAAACGACCCTATAATCAATGACATGACTCCTGTCAAAACGAACACCCACACAACACGTGACGGGAATAAAAATCATATATGGCACAATTTGGCGGTTGGCGATTTTTAGGCAAATTCTATAGAACTCAGCCTTTTAGCGGCCCCCTGTATTGTAAAAACAGCTCTCTATAAACCACTCATGCATACATCGTATGATATGTGCATGACTTGTTCATGGAGCCGCATAGTTTGCGTACCATATTTCACCCAAAATATTTCACTCACACCGCCCTACCATATATCTACTAAAATAATTTAGATGTGCATAAGCACCAGAGAGGTTTCCTATTCCATCTCGTAACAAAGGTTTCCCCTTTTGGAGAAAAAACAATCAGAAATGTTTTTTCTTTGTGTACAGAGATGGAATAGGATGAACCTATCTAAACAAGACAGCTATTTACACAACAACCGTGCGAAGAATTACCTACTAAGGTAGTCTGCCCCCAAATTTTCTTAAGTAAAATTAGCTAATAAGCTATGGTGGTTTGCCCCAGAATTTTCCTGTTCCCCTGACACTCTGTTGTTTATTAGAAAACGGATATCGTTTTAATCTTACTGGAGGTGGCCTTTCTGGCTTAACAGATTTGATTGATTTCACAGGTTCTGACATAAATGTGGTACATATAATTTGGTCTGTCTGACATGTCAGTCCTGCAAGGCGCTGTTCTCTCAGCCCTTCTGTCTCCTCACTCTCCTCTGTTTCCTCACTCTCTACTGACGTTAGTGTATGTGGGACGCTAACGTCGCCGTCACTTTCCTGTTGCTCTGCAGTTTCAAAACTGCTGTCTTCAAATGAAGACTCGTCGACGTCATTTCTGTCATGACTGTCTGTCAACAAATTAGGTTTAGAGATCAGACAATGAGACGTCACAGTCTGACGCTCAACATACTGTTTCAGTATATTAGCGTGATATGTGTTAACATTTCCATTGACGTCAATCTTATAATCCATTCTGTTAACTACCTCAACCACTTCATAAGGACCTTTCCATTGAAGCAATAATTTATTACTGTCTGTCGGTAGTAACAACAGTACTTTGTCGCCGACGTCAAATTTACGCGACCTCGCGCCTTTATCATAATAAGCTTTCTGCTTAATCTGAACCTTCTTTAAATTATCACGCGCTAATTTGCATGTCTGCTCTAACCGTTCCCTAAGCTCAATAACGTATTGATACGTCGAAAGAACTTGCTCATCGCGTACCTCTTCAGCCCATAATTCTCTTAATATTGCCATTGGACCTCTGACGTTACGTCCATATAACAACTCAAAAGGGGAGTATCCTAAAGACTCTTGTGGGACTTCCCTTACCGCAAATAATAAGGCTGGAAGATATTTATCCCAATCTTTTGGACGTTCAGCACACATGCGACGTAACATCTGCTTTAACGTAGCGTGGAAACGCTCTATCAGTCCGTTGCAAATTGGGTGTCTCGGACTACACGTTAACTGTTGAAGAGAAAGAAGTCTGCTGACTTCCTTCATTACCTCAGCAGTAAACTGTGATCCACAATCAGTCAACATTTCATCAGGAATGCCAACCCTACTAAACATTTCAATAAGCGCTTCCGCGACACGTTCCGTCTCAATACTCGGTAAAGCTATCGCCTCTGGATACCTTGTCGCATAATCTATCATGGTTAAAATATACCGAGATTTCCTATCAGATCGAGGCTCAATTGGACCAACTATGTCTACTGCCACCCTCTTAAATGGCGTATCAATCAATGGCATTTTTCCTAGAGGTACTTTAGTGACCCGACCTTTCTGAATAGTTCTCTGACAAATATCACAAGATTTACAAAATCTAGCGACATCACCGCAAATACCGGGCCAGTAAAACTCAGTTACAACTCTATCCAATGTCTTCCTAATACCCATATGTCCAGACATAAGCGTTTCATGAGCCAGTTTCAACACCTTTCCTCGGAAACTTTGAGGGACCACAAGTTGGAAAGAGACTTTGTTACCCTTGGTGAACTCCCTATATGCCAACCCTTTTTTCTCAATAAACCTAGTTTCACCTCGGTTTAAACCACGACTCACAGTCTTGTTCCCAGATACAACCCTTTTCCTGATGTTTTCCAAAGTTGGATCATCAACCTGAGCTTGCTTGAAAGCCTCCTTGTCATCGTTAATGATCTGATCGGGAACCTTAAGTTTTCTGTAAGGCTTCTCATCCTGCCTAGTTTGAGACCTAGTTACAGCCGCAGCTGAGAAATGAGACATATCAGGAAGTTTTGATCCATCAATGTTACCGATAACCAAATCGTACAACGTATCATCCATACACAAAGCTTCAGTTTTCCCAGTAAAAAAAGGACAATCAATGTCAATCATTGCCAAAGGATACCTTTGTGTGGATTCATCAATCAACGTAACATTTGATTCCTTCCCTATTAACTGACTATCCGAAACCAAACTTCTCCGAACGACACAGCCTGTACACCCAGTATCTCTTAATACAACCACCTTTTTATTATTAACCAATCCTTGTGCCGTCGGTAACCTTGCCTTTAAGAAGTAACAGACACCTTCCCTAGTTTCCTTACTACACTCCTCCCTATCCGAAATCAAAGGATCACCAACCTTATTTTCAAAAATACTTCCAATCTCATCACCTTTCCTAGTTACTTCCGTTTGACAAAAACTAACTTGGTGTGCTGCGCCACGTGGTGTGCTATTATTTTTACCGCGTCCGCGAAAAGACCCTCTAAAATTACCACGACCACGTGTATAACCACGACCTACATTCTGCGTATTCTCATTCTTAACCTGAGAACCTTGAGTCTCTACGCGCGTGTTAAAATTTTCTTTAACACCGCTATCCCCAACTCCAGTTGCTCCTACCTCTGCGCTATACAATTGTTTCCTGTCGGGGTTCTTAAAACATTTAATTGTTAAATGCCCCTTACCACATATGCTACACTTGATATCCGGTCTACCACTCGGTTTGTTCGAGTCAACTTTGTCCAGTTTACCCTGCGCTGCGCCTCTATTATCGCGTTGCCCCTTATTAATGCAACTATATACGCCCCCGCGCGCTTCTGCAAACAAATCTGCCTCCCTAGCCATTTCATCTAAATTACCAAACTGTTTTGGCTTCAGATGCACATACAGTTCTCTATTACATGACTCCAGGAACTGATCCCTTGCCATGAAATCACAGACAGCCGGAAAAGATTTTTCTATCTTTGCCATATTAAGCCATTTTTCTAAATAACTTCTCAGTCTACTACTGAACTGTATGAACGTTTCTGATTTCTCGGGCCTACTATAACGAAACTGTTTCCTAAATCCGCGCTCTGTCATGTCAAAATTCTTTAATAAAGCGTCCTTTAGCTTTTCATAATCCGCCGCATCCTCATTTGACAACCGGTCATATACATCAAGTGCGCGCCCTTTGAGCAATGCACTTAAATACGCGGCCCAAACACTCTTATCCCATTTATTAGCCGTAGCATATTTCTCAAACCTAGATAAATAACTATCCATTTTATCTTTACCCTCTTCAAAATAAGGTAACTTAGGATCCCGGGCATGCGCCACCTTCTCAGCTTTTTGCTTTTCAAATTCTAGCTCGAGCTTCGCTCTCTGCATTTCTAACTGATTCCTTAATTCTTGGTGCTGTAGCTCAAACCCATGTTTTATTTTTTCTAAATGGGCCTCACTAATCTCTTTTGCCTCCCTTTCAGTCTTGATGCGTGCTATTTCAAGTTCCTTATTAACATTCAACATAGCTAGTTCATGTGCCCTTTCCTTTTCCTTTTCCTCTAACTTAGCTAGTTCATGTACCCTTTCCTTTTCTTTTTCTGCCCTTTCCTTTTCCTTTTCTTCAGACCTTAACCTTTCTAAATCCCTTTGCTCTTGCCTTTCTGCCCGCTCAATATCCTGCTGCTCTTTAACAAAACCTTGTAACTCCTTCCCCTCATAACCTAAGTCCTTTCCCATTTGCATTAAACGCTCCATTATTGATAACGTAAATCTCACGTTACTATCAAAACCACTATAAACTGATCAGTTATGATCAGTGATGATTGAATGGGCTTAACTAAAACGTTAAGATATGTGTTATACGCGTTAATCTAACTAAAACGTTAGTTATTAAAGCACACGCGATTTGAAATGTCAAATGCTTTCAGCACAGTATGACGTTGCGTACTGGTAGTCTAATATGACGTCATAAACTGACGACGTTTACAGTAAAATGCTACAATCCGAAGTTTTATCACATTACAAAACTCCGATCATAACAAGTCACCATTAATGTTTCTATTACGTCATACCTAACCTCAAGCCACTGCGTAAATATTAACGCTACCGTTATGTCAACGTCAGTAAATTGTTAACGTCACTACGTCAGAACCATGTGTGGGTAAGATCAATTAGTAGCTCCAATTTAACTTAGTAGAATGTCAGGTAACACAATTAAGTGGGGTCTACTTAAATTTTTCGTTACCAAGAAAAAGTGGGGTTTGCCTTGCCTTCCTGCTCAGAAATTATCGACTTGTCAGTATCCATTCAGTTGAATACATGGGTTTCGCACTTCATCAACGCAGGAAGGAAGATTCAAGTTAATTTCTAAATGTGGCTGTCAATACATTTTTTTTTTTTTTTTAAATTGATGATTCAGAGTATCAATGTGCTGTTCCACAGCCGGGAACACCAGCCAGAGATCAAATCCTCACTTTTCTGACACCAAATGTTACATGTGGGTTTACGGCGTCCCGCAAACCCCCATGCTGACAAGACAACCGAGCGTGATCTCTGACAGGTGTACGGGCAGCTGTGGGGTAAGGCACAAGAAAGATGTTAAATGATTGACATGAATTATTTACAGTATCTACATACAACACTTACTAACACAAAACATCACAAATTGTTGCTTCTGTAGCCAACTCACGACGTCCGCTCCGAAGGCAAAACACTGTTCTGTGCTCGGAACGGGTGACGTGAATACCCACAGAAGCAAACAACAAAAACAACAAGAAAAACAAAAAAAGAAACAACACAAAACGCGACTGGCCAGTTTATAACTTTGGGTG